>JAMWET010006818.1:0-194940 GCA_024036415.1 Prochilodus magdalenae | reverse complement strand
ATGCTCCTAGGTACGTTTCAGTCACAGTCACAGGGCTTATGTGTCCACTAATCACAGTTTGGAGCCCCCTGGTGTTGACCCGATGAGCTGTCTCTAAAATCATAGAATAGGATCATGGTGGGTCAGCTGCAAAGAAAGAGGAAATGGAAAAGGGCAAAGAGGTCACTGAGGGAGGGGTCAATCAAAGGTGTGTCCCATTGTCCCTGGCTGTCCACATAGAGGGCAATAGATTAAGTTTATGTTTATCTGGATATGTTTCTCCTCTCTCCAGTCATCTACAGTCATCCTCACTGCAGTGGAGTTCGACTGGGCTGTGAGCTGGAGACTCTCGACTGCGGTAGGTGTTTTTGATTGAGCTGTAGGCCTTTAGTTACTTTACCGGTGGCTGGAATTTGACTGGACTGTGAGCTGGGAGATTCCCCAAGATTCCTAATTGTGCCACAAGCCAAGAGATTATGAGGAGGTGGAAGTAGACTGGGCTGCAGGTCAGGAGATTGTTTATGGGAGCGGTTTTGAGCCAGGTGATCCTTTACCCTGGTAGTGGAGTTTAGGTGATGAAAAGGAAAGCTCCTCAATTTGACTGGGCCATGAGCCAGGAGATCCTTCACCACAATAGTGTAGTTTAGTCTGTGGACTGGGAGGTTCCTGAAAGCAGTAAGGTACATTGACTGGGCCGTGAGCCAGGAGATCCTTCACCCTGGTAGTGTAGTTTAGTCTGTTGACTGGGAGGTTCCTGAAAGCAGTAAGGTACATTGACTGGGCCGTGAGCCAGGAGATCCTTCACCCTGGTAGTGAAGTTTAGACTGTGGACTGGGAGGTTCCTCGAGGCTGTAATGTACATTGACTGGTCCATGGGTCAGGAGAGCCTTCACTGGGGTACTGGAATTTAGACTATGGACAGGGAGGTTCCTCAAAGCAGCGAGGTACATTGACTGGGCCATGAGCCAGGAGATCCTTCATGCTGGTAGTGGAGTTTAGGAGGTGGAAAGGAACGCTCCTCAATTTGACTGGGCCATGAGCCAGGAGATCCTTCACCATAATAGTGGAGTTTAGACCGTGGACTGGGAGGTTCTTCAAAGCTGTAATGTACATAGACTGGGCCATGAGCCAAGAGATCCTTCACCCTGGTAGTGGAGTTTAGGAGGTGGAAAGGAACACTCCTCAATTTGACTGGGCCATGAGCCAGGAGATCCTTCACCATAATAGTGGAGTTTAGACCGTGGACTGGGAGGTTCCTGAAAGCAGTAAGGTACATTGACTGGGCCGTGAGCCAGGAGATCCTTTACCCTGGTATTGGAATTTAGGCTGTGGACTCTGAGGTTCCTCACTGCAGGACTCTGCCAGGGTGGGCATTCATTTTTGCACTGCATGTTGGGAGATTCTTCGCTGTGGTAGTAAAGTTTGACTGGGCCAAGAGCCAGGAGTGGAGGGTGAGTTTAATCGTGTGCCAAGCCAGGAGATCGTTCACTGGGAAGTAGAATTTTATTGAGCAGCAAGTCAATACATTCCTCACAGCATGAATGAAATTTGACTGGGCCACATACCAGGACGTCCTTCACTTCAGCAGTCTGGTTGAGAACAGTCTTCTAGTCCTCAAAATTCTTCACATATTTTTTATTAAAAATTAAATACATCTTTCACTCCAGTTTCATCTTCAGTCAGCATCTCCACATGTACAGCAGGTTCTCAGTGAGGAACCGAAGGTTGGGTTCTAGCTTTACTGGCAGATACAGTGAGCGTCTGGTTCATAAGAACAAGGTCAAGCAGCAAACACACAGGACAACACAGCTACAGACTGGCAGAGGGCCAAACCCACTCTCTACTGACCGTGATGAGCTCCACCTCATTCCAATATCCCTTAACCACCGTTCTAAGATGACCTCAGGTGCACCTACACGAGACTGAGACTGGCGAGCGGTGGCTGGGGTGAAACGCACAGCGAGCATGGTTCTAAAAACAGGCTTCTGGAGGTCATTAGTGATTTTCTGAATACACAGATCTAATACAATATCTGATCTGGAGTTTGGGAGACATGGGTCCAGTAGTGTAGAGAATCAAACAGAACTGAGGAATTCTGGTCCAACACAAACCCAAAACCTGTACAGCTAGAGGAACTAGCATGTGTGTGTGAACCTAGTTTATGTTTCAATGTTTAATATTTTTAATGTAAAATACATATTAATATGACCAGATACTAGACTATAGAGCTATACTGGACCTACAGCCACTGTCTTCGTCCAGTCAGTGTCTACGCACAACTCCAGTAAGGTGGACCTGCATCCATCTCTGGTGGAGCAGTTCTGCTGACTGGCCAGAAACACCCCAGTGCCCTGGAGGAGGACAGGAGAGAAAATAACAGTTCAGAGTTTTCCATTGATTTCTGTGAGGGAAGTGTTGAACAAGAACAGAGTGCACATCTCAGCTCCGCAAAAGTTGGGGCAGTAAGTGGAAGAACAGAAGACTGTAGACCTGCTTTGTGCTCTATAACCCAAACCCAAATGAGTCACCTGTGACTGAACCAAACCGAACTGCTGCTTTCTGGATTCATTAGCTTTTCCCTTTTTTAGGATACGGGTGTTCCTCATTTATAGTGTTTATAATGAATAGAATCATGGAACTGAATAGAATCGTTTATGAAATTTGGGATTTCATATTTCAGTGCATCATGTCAAGGCATATAAGCTATGAGATTTCAGGATGCACTGAATAAATTGATGAAATGATGGACTGAATCAAATAAAATTTTGGTCAAATTTGAAATTTGAAATTTGAAGATTTTCACGAGGTATCATAACTGAACAGAATTGTAATGATTTCCTTATATAAAGTCAAATCAAAAATCAAATCGAATACAAAATTTGAGATTTGATAAAACAAGCATGATTCGTAAAATCACTTCTTAAAGGATGAGGTCAAATTGAATCAAACTGAAATGATGGACTGAATAAATTGTAAAGATCTAAATTAAATCACATTTTTTTTCAAATTTGAAATTTCATGTTCCAGTGAAAGTTTTCATTCAGTATCATAACTAATCAGAATTGTAGTGACATTTCCTAATGCATTAAACCATTTCTATAGAATTGATATCTAATCAAACTATGGTGAAATTTTAGATTTGATGATGCATAAGCTTGTCACCTATAAGCTGGAGCTGAACTGTGGTAAAAGTTCACACACTTTCATAAGCAATTTCCTAAGAAATTTAAAAATGCATCAAGTCACTTATGCAAAAATCAAATCAAACAGAATCATGGGGAAATGATGGACTGAATCCACTTTTATAGATTTGAATTCAATCTAATCCTGGTCAAATATGAGATTTCAAAACCGGAAATGGTTTCACAACTAAAATGAAAAATTTGAGATTTCCTCGTATCAAATTATCATAAAATATTTTCTGTAGAACTGTAATAGCATCAAATCAGGGTGAACCAAGCCTCCTATAAACGGTTATAGAACTGGTGGTACAAATTGATGCATGCCTAAAGAATTTCATGTTCCAATGAAAATTTTCATAACTAAACAGAATTTTAGTGACAGTTGAGATTTCCTAAAGTATTACACGATTTCTATGGAATTGATATCTAATCAAACTATGGTCAAATCTGAGATTTGACGATGCATAAGCTGCTGGGCTACAAGCTGGAGCTGAACTGTCTTAAAAGTTCACACACTTTCATAAGCAATTTCCTAAGAAATCAAAAAATGCATCAAATCACTTACACAAGAATCAAATTAAACAGAATCCTGGTGAAATGATGGACTGAATCCACTTTTATAGATTTGAATTCAATCTAATTCTGGTCAAATTTGAAATTTCAAAACCGGAAACGGTTTCACAACTGAATTGAAAAATTTGAGATTTCCTCGTATCAAATTATCAAAAAATCTTTTCTGTAGAACTGTAATAGAATCAAATCATGGTGAACCAAGCCTCCTATAAACGGTAATAGAACTGGTGGTACAAATTGATGCATGCCTAAAGAATTTCCTAAAGAATTCCAATTAAGTTGATGCGTGATGATGCATTTCTTATGATTTCATGATACATCAAATTGAAATTTCTCAAAAAAAAAAGTATATAGAATATACTAAGCTTGAATCAAACGGTAAAGTCAGAGATTCAAAGCCCCCTATCAGGTTAGCCTACTGCACTTAAGGCCCCCCAGAACATGGTGGTATTTCGAGGCCGAGATGAAGAAAAGGCTCTGCGGAGATGGAGCCCGCTGAACGACGCCATTATTACTCCAGTAATGTGGCCTCACGCAGAGAGGACACTTATTACACCGCAATTCAATTCGCAATGAGGGTTTGTCATTATGTGGTAAATATCTCAATATAGGCCCTCCAAAGCCGAAGCACACGCACGCACAGGCGCTCGCTAAGCCTCAAGACAACAGAATCCAAATGAAGGCGCGGGTAAAGTAGCTTCAATTTAATGTCAAGTAGCAGCTCAACGCTTCCCTTTCAAAAAAATATAATGACATGGTATTTATGGTGGAGCCCGTGGGCTCATTCTATAGTGTAATAGCCAATCACGGCTTGAGGTTTAGAACTGGGTCCTAATATGAAACTCTGCCAGCGTTTCACTCCGTGTTCAACAGAGGATTAGTCCTTTATTACACTGTAACTTTAGCAATCCTCTGCGGCTAATTCACAGATTAAAAATAGGGCCGTAGTCGCACAACAAACCGGAGGGTATTCGTGCCTCGAGGCGAGCTCTGAAAGAACACTGGGCTCCCTCCTGTTGCAGGGAACAAGGCGGACCTATAAGCGTGGAAACCTCCATGAGCACCAGTACATAACAAACATGGCATGGCAAGTTCCTGGACGTAGGCCATGTCAAGGAGTTGGTCAGTCAGTCCTGATTTGGTGGATGCCTCCCCTGGAGCTTTGCTGGTTGTTCCAGGGAGTTCCCACAGATTTCGGTCGGTTAAAAACGCATCAGAAACCCCTCGGGTTTTGTTGGCCAGGCCATAAGTCCCAGAATGTGTGATCGAGACGCTCTCCTGAATGTCCATCATGCCAGTCAGACACATTTGCAGACACGAGAACTGAGATCTTGGAATACCGGGATGGGAATGTAATGTTCCACTGCAAAACCTCGTTCTCCAGTAGCTCAGTGAAGGTGCTGTGGTTTATAAAATACACCCAGGACATCACAGGGGAATCATTTTGAAATATTGAAACATCCGGGACTTGAAGCTCAGTTGGAATTCAAACCCAAGTGACTCGAAACTCAACATGACCTCTGACCCCATAGATTCTAGATTTGAAACTTGACTGGAACTCAATTTGACTTGAACACAAAACCAAATCCAATTACATCGCCAAAACTTGAAGCTCCGACTCAAATACTTGTGACTCAGAATTCGACCTTGGAATCAAATTCAGAGAATCAGAGACTCAAGATTTGACTTGGTCTTGAAACTTAACTCAGATTTGAACCTCAGTAACTCGAAGCTCAACTCCAATTTGAAACCTGAGTTGATCTCATGACTTGACTCAAAAAACAGAAACTTAGGACTTGCCTAATATAATTACCCAAGATCCTTAAGATTTAAATCCCAGCTTGACGTGAATTCAAACACCAGGGACTCCAATCTTGGCTTGAGCTCCAATCCTTGTGACTTGGAACTTGACTCAGATTAAAAGCCAGAGATTCAATTAAGATTTAAACCCCAGAAACTCAAGATTTGACACTAAACTTGACTCTAATTCCACCCCCAGAGATGTGAAACTCAGCTCAGACAGCAATCCTGGTTACTCGAAATTCAACCAAACCTAAACCCCAAAGACTCGAACTTGAGACCCAACTTGAGGTTAAACCCCAAAGACTAAAAGACTCGACCCTGACCTGAACCCCGGAGACTCCAGACTCAACCTGGACTCGACCTGAAAGTCAGATTTGAACCCAGCAACTCGAAATTCAAGTCAGACTGAAACCTCAAAGACTCAAGACTTGACAAAGACTATAAACCTGACTTGAACTCATAACTTGACTCAAATCCAAATCTCAGAAACTCAAGACTCAAGAGACTTGAGGCTAACTCAGACACAAACCCTGGTGACTTGAAGTTCAACAATGAACACAAATGCAAAGACTTCAAGATTAGATTTAAGAGTCAACTTAGACTTGAGAGTCAACACCCCACAGACTCAAGACGTGACTCAGAATGGATCCCCAAAGACTCAAGACTCGAATCCCAATTTAATTCAGACTCAAACCCCAGAAATTCAAGATTACGCTTAAAACTCTACTCAGAGACCCAAGACCTAATTCCCAGAGACTCAAGACTTGACTAGGATTCATGGAGTCCACCTAGCACACAGTCATGTCTGCTTTAATACATTAAGCCCAGCTATAGCCTACAAACTGGTGCCAGCATAAGATCTCCCCTGACAGTGTAATTAGACCCAGGGATTAATGTAACCTGGTTTACAGGACAACAGGTCAGAGGGCAAGTGGTCTTGGGTGATCTGAATGCACTCTTGGTCAAGATTCAGCCAGACCACTATGGTGTACAAGTGTGTGTGTGTGTATATATGTGTGTGTGTGTGTGTGTGTCTGTGTGTACATATGTGTGTGTGCGTGTGTGTCTGTGTGTGTGTGTGTGTGTGTATATGTGTGTATCTGTCGGTGTGTGTGTACGTGTGTGTGTGTGTGTGTGTAGACGTGTGTGTGTGTGTGTGTCTGTGTGTGTGTGTCTGTGTGTCTGTGTGTGTGTGTGTGAGTGTGTGTGTGCATGTGTGTGTGTGTGTCTGTGTGTGTGTGTGTAGCTCCTGCCCATCACCTCCTCAGCAGCAGAAGCAATCTGTCTGTTCCTAAAATAGACACGACCTCAACACATACATTCACACACAGACAGATGGTGGGAATGAGTTCTCTCACCTTCCAGTATAAGTAGATAGATAGATAGATAGATAGATACTTTATTGATCCCAGAGGGAAATTCAAGGCATCCAGTAGCAGGTATACAAACTATACAGAAGTAACAACCGAAGCAAGATAGATTTGTACAAATAGAGACAATACTATATAAAGTATGAAGGTATAAAAATAGAGTCCTTAGTGTCTGTGTAAAGTGTAAAGTATAGATGGAGGTAATGGTATACCGTTTGCTAAGCAAATTAAGAAGATGGCTGTTTTCAGCCATCCAGACAGTGCAAATACGCAGTAATATAAATAATTATCAGTGCAAAAAGTGTAAACAGTACAGAATGGAGTAGAATAATACAATATAAATAGATGTAGGGCATTTAGGAGGGCATTTAGGAGGGAGTGTGTGCAGAGATGGGGTTGTGTCCATGGAGTGACCGGAGGGAAAGAGTGTCACACACTTTTTCATCTGCTGTACTGGGAGGAGTTGAACAGTCTTATGGCCTGAGGGACAAAAGACTTCCTGAGTCTGTCTGTGGAGCAGGACTGGGACAGCAGCCTGCCACTGAATGAGCTCCTCTGCCTGATGATCGTGGTGTGCAGAGGATTGTGAACATTGTCCATGATGTGCAGCAGCTTGCTGAGGGCTCTCCTCTCTGCCAGTGGTGTTAAGGACTCCAGCTCTAGTCCCAGCACAGAACCAGCTTTCCTCACCAGCCTGTCGAGTCGTCCAGCATCCCTCTTGCTGATACTGCCTCCCCAACACACCACAGCATAGAAGGAGGACGCTGGCTACCACAGACTGGTAGAAACATCAGCAGGAGTTTCTGGCAGATCCTGAAGGGACCCCGAGCCTCCTGAGGAAGTACAGTCTGCTCTGTGCTTTCTTGTAGACTATGTCAGTGTTTACTGACCAGTCCAGCCTCTCGTCCAGGTGCACACCAAGGTATCTGTAGGACCTGACCACCTCCACATCAACCCCCTTGATGGAGATTGGCTGCTGAGAGGGCCTGGACCTCCTGAAGTCTATACACATCTCCTTGGTTTTGGTGATGTTCAGCTTCAGATGGTTGGTGGTGCACCACTCCACAAAGTCCTCAACCAGGCTTCTGTACTCCCTCTCCTGGCCGTTACGCACACACCCCACGATTGCAGTGTCATCAGAGAACTTCTGCATGTGGCATAACTCCGAGTTGTATTTGAAGTCCGATGTGTACAGGGTGAACAGGACTGGAGAGAGAACAGTCCCCTGTGGTGCTCCTGTGCTGCTGATCACCGTATCAGAAGAGCAGTCCCTGATCCTGACATGCTGTGGTCTCCCAGTGAGGTAGTCAGTGATCCAGGTGACCAGGTGCATGTCCACCTCCATCTTCATCAGCTTGTCTCTCAGTAGTAGGGGCTGAATGGTGTTGAAGGCACTGGAGAAGTCAAAGAACATGACCCTCACAGCACCACCCCCCTTGTCCAGATGAGAGTGAGTGATAATATCCATATGAACATCTGGCTGTGAATCTATGTGAGAGAGAGAGCGAGAGAGAGAGAGACGGAGAGAGAGAGAGAGGAGAGAGAGAAAGAGACAGAGAGAGACAATGACTTTCGTTGTGGAACATCTGTTAATCTTTTCACTTATCAAAATCATAAACGACCATATGTGTGTGAAGTAATGCCACCGCACAACGTCTGTATGTTAATACTTTACCACATCATACATAAACACATCACGGCAGATGGGTTGCCATGTCCTGTCGTATAACAGTGTCATGTTGTAATGAACAGGCCTTGTCACTACACATGATGCGATGTTTGAGGTCATAGTGGCTAAATAGAGTGTATAGCATGTGACTTAAGCTTCAGTGATGTGTGGGTGCGGTGTGTCTTTAGCATTAGCGTTAGCTACCACGTATACTGCCAACCATCAAAACTGCCAGGTAAAATCAATCTGCTATGGTATCCATGGTGTTCCCCAAGGCTCAATTCTGGGCCCTCTTATTTTCATCATTCACCCTCCACAGCTTTGCCCATGGACTCTATTCAGTTATTAAAGGAAAGTTAATGATAACTACATGCTAACTCTAATTCTAATTTTCCTGAAATTTTAATTTTTAATCTAATATTATTTAAATCTAGGATTGATATTTGTATTAAGGGTGTACCCCAGAGCTTAATACTGGGCCCTCTGATTTTCATCATTCATCCTCCACAGCTTTGCTCCTGGACTCTATTCGGTTATAAAATGAAAGCTATTAAAAGTACATGTTAACTCCAATTAAGTTCAAATTTTCCTAAACCTTTTTATATTTCAATCTAGACTCATTTAAAATCTGACTTTGCTTTGATATCAATGGTGTTCCCCAGGGCTCAATACTGGGCCCTCGCGTTTTCATCATTCACCCTCCACAGCGTTGCTCCTGGACTCTATTCAGTTATTAAAGGAAGTTAATGACAACTACATGTTAACTCTAATTCAAATTCTAATTTTCCTGAAATTTCAATTTTAATCAAATCTTATTGAAATCTAGGATTGCTATTTGTATCAAGGGTGTACCCCAAGGCTCAATACTGGGCCCTCTGATTTTTTTATCATTCACCCTCCACAGCTTTGCCCCTGGACTCTTTTTGTTATTACGTAAAAGCTAATGAATACTAGGTGTTAACTCCAACCCAATTATGATTCTCCTTAACCTTTATTTCTTAATCTAATCTCATTAAAAATCAAACATTGTTACTTTTATCTATGGTGTTCCTCAGGGCTCAATACTAGTCTCCTTTCTTTTTGTCATTAAAATAATTTATGTTCAGTTATTTAAAAAATTTTCTACAGTTTTATTTTTATATTTGTTTACATTTTACATTCCTACATACTTGAAATCTTATATACTTAACACACTGCACTGCGGCATTGCCAAAGGGTCAACACTGGGTCCTGTCCTAATCCTAATCCACCCTAACCAATAAAAACACTGCTACTATTTTTTTTGTAAGACTTTTTCCACGTATCCATCAGATTTAACGTACTAACGTTCATTTTCTATACACCCCATATAGAAGAGAGAGGATAATGGATATGAATATACCTCTCCCTTAAGAATGAGTCACATCATCCAGCATCATCTCATCATCATGTCTCCATCCAACCACATCAGTCACTTTCCAGTTCTTTTGCCCCGTCCTGCATTCCTATTTGACTCCTCCGCAAAATCTCTTCTAAAGTAACGAGAGCAAAGCCTCATGGGACTGTTCCTGCAGCATGAAGAGAATCCGCTGCTTCTCCGATTTCAGCACTTTCTTCAACTTCACTCATACACTTCTGCAAATTGAGCTGTTCTATCCTTTCAGTTGAGTCTAGTTCATGGTTGGTTGAGTCACCATGGCAAATTGGTTGTTGGCATGTCTGAGCACGCTCTGACTGTCTAGAAACTTGAGTAGTCCAGATATGCTGGCTGGCCAGGCAATTCAAAAGCATCTCTTCTCCACATCCTGTTCGATGCCAAGGAATGACAAAAGCATGGCAAGTATGAGAAGACAAGCTGGTACGCCTGACAATAACCGCGTCCCCTTGCATGTTTTAAGGTGCTGGTAACTTCAGTCTCCTGCAGGTGGCGCTGTAGGACGATGCTGGGGCTATAGATACCTGCGGGGTGTGAGTGACGGGATCCATAGATTGGGAAGAGGTGCTACAGTGCAGGGAATGTCTCGTTCCATGTGTGGAAAATGGCTTCCAAGCAGATGTTAATGATTGGTTTAAAGGAGTGACTGCATGTGGGCGTGGCCAGTGACCATAGTGTAAAGGAAGTAGCTGAATCTGCAGGTGTATTAAAGCGTACGGTCATAAGGGTCTACCAGCAGTGGATACAATCCCAGTCTACAGGGAATTCTCCTCGGAATTGTGCCAGGGAAGCTCTGGAAATCAATAAGAGACCACTCTGGTTTCTTCTTAAACCAGCATCTCTACATGTACAGCAGGTTCTCAGTGAGGAACCGAAGGTTGGGTTCTAGCTTTACTGGCAGATACAGTGAGCGTCTGGTTCATAAGAACAAGGTCAAGCAGCAAACACACAGGACAACACAGCTACAGACTGGCAGACTGGCCACTCTCACCGTGATGAGCGCCACCTCATTCCAATGTCCCTTACCCACCAAGTGACCTACAGAGAGACTGGCGAGCAGTGGCTGGGAAGATGGAATGTTGAATGTTGTAGGATAGGCCACAGCTGGCTGTGCTTATGTGGGCGCTTCGGGGGCGTGGCTATGCAAAATAGCATGGACATGTGTTGATGTTGTTGTTTGGTTATCTATGGTGTAGCTGTGTTGTTCACTGAATTGCATTACATAGACTTCCTCCTGTTGCCATGTCACCCGTCCCTCTGTTTAGGGCTGGCCATCCGTTCTGGCATTCTCTCCGGCAGTCTGCTAATGTTTGTTAGCACTGTTAGCCTTGCAGCTCCAGCTCTAAATTAAACACAGCAAAGGTTTGGTTACCAAACATGCCTTGGCCGATTGACCGTTTTTGGGGTAAGCAGGAAATGATGCACATGAGACTGAGGAGGACATTTGGCAACTACGAAAGCCCATTCCAGTCAGGTGGAGGAGGTTTCTGGCGGCAGTATGTCAACACTGTGAGTCAGCGTCTTCAACCAATTACTTGTCTTCTCCAAACATTGACCCGCTCTGTCAAAACAATGCCGTACGGAGCCAACATAGCGAGTGCTTTCAGGAAATTCGATAGCACCTTATGTCAACATACTGTCCTGAAATCTGGACAACAGCTTATTGCAAGATATCAAGTCATAATCTTGGAATACTAATTTAAAATATCATAACTCGGGTGCCAAAAACAGACCAAGGGAAGCTAGATATTCGAGACTGCTTGACTTCCAAAGGCTCAGGTATATTTGACCCTATCAGACTAGCCTGTAGGCTTAAACCTCAGCACCATGAAGGGGTCTACCTCGCTTCCTACAGGTTTTATGGCCCCCCGTTGAAATGCTTACATAATGCATGACGTGGAACAAAGAAGACGTAGAGAAGTGTAGCAGTAGGAAGACCACCGGTGACATGGGGTTATTTTCTATTCTAATGGAAGTCCACAGCTTTTAGCAGGACCATCCCTGGAGTGACCCTAAAGTCGAGCGCCTTGTTCCAGGCCACAGAAGCTGTGGACGGAGGAAGGACGCCTCCAGCATGAGGTCAACCGAGCCTGTTAGCCTCCTGGGGATAGAACCAGGGGACCTCCAGTCCTTCATTCACAGAGCACAGAAACAATGGTGTTTGTTTTTCACTTGTATGTTCTTTAATTCATCAGATGGTGCGCAGATCACAGAAAGAAAGAGGAAGGACGAAGATAAGAAAAGACCAGGGAGATGATGGAGGTCACGGCGAAAGCGAGAGATCGGTGGGAAATGTAATAGGGAGAAAGAAGAAAACGAGCAGTAAGAAGAAGCCATTCCGTCGGCTCCCATTAGCATGCGGCACCCTTCGGCATGAGGGAAGGAAATCTCGAAGAAATAAATTGAATGACCTTTATGCCGACTTACAGCAACTCTGTCCAGTGCCGGACTCTGTAAACCAAACCCTATATCCACTCTGCGGGGGGTTTACCGGGACAGCGCGGCTAATTTACCTCAGAGGAGCCAGGCAGTTCCCAAATCAATAGCCAAAGCCAACACAGGGCACAACAGCAATTTAGAGGGATTCCTGCAAGGCGAAGGGACACGACCTCAGAGGGCAGAGAGACGGAATAAAGAAAGAGAGATGGGAGCTGGAGGGGGAGGATGGAGGAAGGGACCCAGAGATGGTTGGGCTGTAGTCTGATTCTACAACTGTGTTTCCAAGAAAGTTCTTTTTTTTTTTTTTTGGAAAAATTCGTGACCAACAAGTTGCGACGGGAGAAACGAAAGGAATGTGGAATTGCTTAAAAGGAATGTTACATGATTGGGTATAAAGAGCTTCCCAGAGAGGCGGAGTCTTTCAGAAGGAAAGATGGGGAGGGGCCACCAAATAGTGGTGCAGCAATTCAGGAATAACGTACCTCAATGTGAACCAGCAGAGAACTTGGAGATAATCATCATTAGCTACAAGGCATATCATCATCGAAAGATCCAGAGAATCCAGATCTATCTATCTATCTATCTATCTATCTATCTATCTATCTAACCAGCACTGGATGATTGTGATCTTTGGACCCTCAGATGGGACAGCATTATCAATCAACCCAACGATTCTGGAGTGGAGTCACTGCATGGGTTCAGGAACCATCCCAACACCATCGTCTGTGAACACAGTTCTAAAGAACTTCTCCATAAACCCTTCTGCTAACGTGGAACCCAAATAACACTTTGTGGAATCAAACAGGACAACTCCTAACTCTAGGCAGCGATGGCAAAGTAGAGGACCAAAGCTTTGGAGATCATCATTAACATCAACAACTTCTGGAGCAGTTAAACCAACTACAGATCTGAATACTATCCAGCTGCTTTGGTTCTAAAGTGGTTCTACGTCCAAAATCAAAGGATGGGATGAGCACCGTAGTGCTCTTCCTTAGCACCATTCTGGAAGAACTGTCACGAGTACCTTACTTCTACCAACCATTGTCAATTGTGAAGGTTCTATCAAACATCTACTCTCTTATCCAGAACCACAGGGATGGTACCTCAGCACTAGAACCTTCCGTCAAGATTAAGATAATGAGAGTGTCCCTTAAGCAAAGGGGACGAGCACATCTGTGATAACAGCAGGGAGATACCTCCCCTTGCTCTTGATGGCAGGCCTCATTAAGATTGTTCCATAGGGTGCTCAGGAAGATCAACACCTAGTTGTACCTTTGGTCTCCCTTCTCAAGACCTTGGTCCATCCCATTTTGTCCAACGTTCCCTGTATCCTGTATTCCAGAATGGGATGGCTGTTTCCTTGAGCGCGGGAGGTCGAGTTCCTTGTACCTACAGGGAAGTGTTCTGGCATCTGGGCTTTTACCGTACCTGTGATATACCCATTTTCCTCATATACATCATATCCTATCTTCTTCCTATCCATCACCTGCCTCATCCACAAAGAGATGATGACAGTAGTGATGCCACACTAGACTTCAGATTGAGAGGCAACATCTCTGAGCAACTACCGAAGTGTCCAGAGAGCTCTGGTGGTGCAGGAACCCTGAGGGTCACCTTCTCTCCAGAACTCTCCAGAACAAAACCAGGAGTGTCCAGTCTTTTCTGGCCACAGGTTTCCATTGCACATGAGCAGGAGCTTGGCTGATTCTCCTTGATCGATCCACTGGTCCACCATCAAATGACTCATCATGTGATCTCCTGCTGTGGTGCTTTGCAGGTAAGGTTTGATGAAGATGATGACTCTTATGGAACCTTCTCCGCTGAAAGCTTCTCCTGTTTGCTTTGAGGAAGAGGGTTAGGAAACCTCACCCCTTCCGCCTGTGATCGTGATCCATCATTCCAATATCTCGGCATCATTCTGCCTGAGGATTACACCACTGATCTTGAAATCCATGCATCGGATCAAACAAGCATCAGCTGCCTGGGGGAGTCTCCGGCGCTGGGTCTCTCAGAATCAAAACCTCTTGCACACCAAGGCTGCTGTCCATCAAACTGCCGGTGACATCACTCTTCTCTGCAACTAAGCCTGGGTCACTTATGGATGTCACATCAAATCTCCAGAGAGCTTCCATAAAGGCTATAAGATTCTAGGAGTCGCCTTGCAGTGTCCAACCCATGAAGGCCCAACATGCTGGCTTGGACATGTACCGGATTCCTCAACACTATCCCCACCACCTTGTTAGCAGGCTAGCTGGATAACAGCTAGACACATTGTCATTGTGAAAAAGCTAGCTTAGAAATGCAAATGTATTCCTATGATATTTTAATAACAGCATTTATAAACAAGTTATTAAGTGCTGTCATAAATGTCTATATATGTATATATATATATATATATATATATGGGGTGCCTATATACTAAACGACTGGAGTTGGTTACCTGCATCAAGGCATGTTATGTGTAGATATGCAAATGAGGCATTTAAATATCTATTTAAATACTGACTAATTTGCATAGATTTCATTTGTTTTCATGGAAGCTGCTATTAATTTATAACAGTGACACAATAAGTCACAGAATCTGTTAAATTATTCTTAGTACCAAATATTACCAATACTGTTTCTAGAGCGTTGCTATGGTGTCCCAGGTGGTTGTTAAGGTGTTTCTAGACCTTTGCTATGGTGTCCCAGGTGGATGCTAAGGTGTTTCAGGGCATATCATGTGTAGATATGCAAATAAGGCATTTAAATATCTACTTAAATATTGACTCATTTGCATACATTTCAATAACAGTACTCTGAACCATGGATGAAGTCAGGTTTAAATGTCCCTTGTTTTATTTTCGCCGAAGGTTTTTAACAGAGGTCGTTTTGAATAAAGCCATTTCTACCATGTTTTTCGGCGGGGCATGCTCCATAACTCCGGCTCCAAATGATATATGATCTATCCGCTCTGTAACGACCTCCAGAATATAGATATTCCGGTGTATGTACAAGCTACTGACATAGACATTTCCGGCTCAGAGTGTGAGAACAAAAACCGGCTTTAAAAAAAAATTGTTATTAAATTTCATACACTTGTATTGGAAACCATGATTGACAGACAGAATATCTCATCATAGTCTTAGCAACAACAATATAGGACATAAGTAATAACAAATACATATGAGACAACGGCCGTCTGGTTTGTTTTGGCTCAATCAACAAATATTTACAGTGAAAAGTATTCATTCTTTATCATATTGCACATAGTTATATACCATACCTAATATTATAACTATATACCATTTATGTTTTATATACTGGACCTGGAAATAGTTTACAGAGAGGTAGCTACAGCTTTAAGGTCTTCATTAACCAATTTGCAGGACCTAACTAAAGTAGAACGTATTCTTCATTGTAGATTATAGATGCATAAATGTGTATGATACATTATGTGTATATATATACATATATATATATATATATATATATACTATTGCAGAACAACACCTCCACCAGCACCAGTAACAGCTGGGACTGGATGTACAAGTTTCTGGATGTAGCCACATCAATGTTCAGACACTCTTCCAGTTGGCCCAGATTTGGTGGAGGCCTTCCCTGGAACAATTCCGAGGAGAATTCCCTGTAGACTGGGATTATAGCCACTGGTAGACCTGTACGACCGTACGCTTCCATACACCTGCAGATTCAGCTACTTCCTTCACACTATGGTCTTTGGCCACGCCCACATGCAGTCACTCCTTTTAGCCAATCATTAACATCTGCTCTGGAGCCATTTCCCACACACGGAACGAGACATTCCCTGCACCGTAGCACCTCCTCCCAATCTATGGATCCCGTCACTCACACCCCTATCGTCCTCATACAGCCTGAAGCTACTACCACCTTAAACACGCAAGGGGACTCAGTGGAGCGCATACGATTGTGTTTGTCAACTTTCCGCCATTTCCGCCATTTCCACTGTTTGACCATCTATATTCATCGGTATTTATAGCCCCATCATCCTCGTGCAGCGCCACCTGCAGGAGCCTGAAGTTACTACCACCTTAAACACTTAAAAAGGCCCTGTAAACCTTTTTATTTCCTTACTAAGAGTTACTGGAGTGTTTAAACACTGTGTCCACTCACTGTCCACTCTATTAGACACTCCTACCTTGCTGGTCCACCTTGTAAGTCAGAGACGACAGCTTGGCAATAGCTTGTGTCAGCATCCCATATGGGAGCAAGCCAGAGTTTGTGTACTGAGCTCATACTCCCTGGGACAAACAAGTAGACTGCTGGGGACTGACCAGAGAAGGACACTGGACGCCTTCCAGCCATCTGATGTGCCTGGTCATAGCTAACCAATAAGCATGGTGAATTAATGATACTACCATAATGCTATATACCCATCATTAACAGAACAGCTGCACCCAGAAGGAGGTGCGGGAGTGCGGTGGTGTTGGGAAGGAAGATAAAGGTGACCAGGATCAATAACTGATGATCAATTTAGACTGATATGATCAATATTTATTGAGCTACACATACAGAAGTCTCTCAGTATGGCGTCGGGCCGCCGTGTTTGCTAACCCAACACCCCAGACGTCTCGGTATGGAGCTGTAGAGGTTCCTAATGGAGTCCTGTGATAATCCATCCCATGCAGCTTGAACATCCTCACACAGTTCCTGCAGATGGTGTGGTAGGGGTGGAGGTGGAGGGACACCAGGCCTTCTGGATGTGTGTCAACAAACCGTCCATCTTGGTGCTGACCACGGTGCCTCCACACACGGATTCGTTGGGCGTCTCCACCAAGACTAAAGCGGGACTCGTCACTGAAGATGACCCGCTGCCATTCTGAGTCACTCCATGACAGCCTGGTACGACACCACTGCAGTGTTTGGTGACGTTGACGTGGTGTTGAGGACAGTCGTGGTAACGTCTGTGTGGGTGTAGTCCTGAGTGGTGCAGCCGTCTGCCAATGGTGCTGCACTGACAGGATGACTGATGGAGGACACCACTGCTCTCTGACTGTCTGCTACAGAGATAAGGCCTGTCCTTGCCTACGTCACATGTCTCATGATGTCCAACCTTCCCACCAAGTTCTAGGCCAAAGAAGCCATCTGCACCTTCAAGCCAAGAACCATCAGGAACCGTTCCTTCCAGTCGCTCATTCATGGCCTCCAATCTCCTTTCCGAGAAAGCGATACATGATGGTGGAGGGGGTGGGATATCATTGAGGACCCTCAGCCAGATAAGAGGCGCCTCACTCATTGGCGCGGAGATTATGCTGGTGCTCTCGAGCCGTCCTCCTCTCGTTTTTTTGGGGTGGCTCTGCTGAAATGGAAATATTTGGAGAGCTCTTTAGCGATGTCAAATCACCTGCTGCCTCTCAGACGCCAGCTCAGTGTCGGTGAAATTGCCTCTCTGCCTCGTTCTGCAGTGTACTTAAGGCGCGCTCCCTCTCTATCTCAGACACACACTCCAGCGTGTAATGAATACAAATCCCTAAAAACAAAAGCAAACCGAGGAGGGGGCGGGGGACTGGCGAAGGGCCCCTCCGTATCTCGCCCGCTGCACCAGTCTGATGCCCGCGTGCGTTCCTTTATGGCCTCTTATGGAGATGCCCCAGCTTTCTCTCTCATTTGATTACAGCTATAAGGACTCGCGGAGCTCGGAACGCCGCTGTGATGCTATGTGCACATTAGCTGTTAAAAGCCTCAGCAGCTCCAGGAGTGGATGAGGCTGGAGCATCGAGGTGAGGACAGCGAGGTGTTAACCCCTTCCACTCTGACACAAAGTCACAGAATCTGCTGAATTATTCTAAGCACCAAATATTACCAATACTGAGTGCCTCTAGAGAGTTGATATGGTGTCCCAGGTGGATGCTAAGGTTTCTAGAGCTTACTATGCTGTCCCAGGTGGATGTGAAGTTGTTTCTAGAGCATTGCTATGGTATCCCAGGTAGATGTTAAGGTTTAGGGTGTTTCTAGACCTTTGCTATGGTGTCCCAGGTGGATGTTGAGGTGTTTCTAGAGCTTACCTATAGTGTCCCAGGTGGATGCTAAGGTGTTTCTAGAGCTTACTATGCTGTCCCAGGTGGATGCTAAGGTGTTTCTAGAGCTTACTATGGTGTCCCAGGTAGATGTTAAGGTTTAGGGTGTTTCTAGACCTTTGCTATGGTGTTCCAAGTAGATGTTAAGGTTTAGATTGTTTCTATGCTATGGTGTCCCAGGTGGATGCTAAGATGTTTCTAGAGCTTACTATGGTGTCCCAGGTAGATGTTAAGGTTTAGGGTGTTTCTAGACCTTTGCTATGGTGTCCCAGGTGGATGCTAAGGTGTTTCTAGAGCTTACTATGGTGTCCCAGGTGGATGTTAAGGTTTAGGGTTTTTCTAGACCGTTGCTATGGTGTTCCAAGTAGATGTTAAGGTTTAGATTGTTTCTATGCTATGGTGTCCCAGGTGGATGCTAAGATGTTCCTAGAGCTTACTATGGTTTCCCAGATGGATGTTGAGGTGTTTCTAAAGCATTGCTATGGTGTCCCAGGTGGATGCTAAGATGTTTCAAGAGCTTACTATGGTGTCCCAGGTGGATGTTAAGGTTTAGGGTGTTTCTAGACCGTTGCTATGACATGCCAGGTGCATACGGATGTGTTTCTAGACCTTTGCTATGGTGTCCCAGGTGGATGCGAAGGTCTTTCTAGACCTTACTATGATGTCCTAGGTGGATGCTTAGGTGTTTCTAGACCTCTGCTATGGTATCCCAGGTGGATGTGAAGGTGTTTCTAGACCGTTGCTATGGTGTCCCAGACAGATGTTAAGGTTTAGGGTGTTTCTAGACCATTGCTATGGTGTCCCAGGTGGTTGTTAAGGTGTTTCTAGACTGCTGCTATGATATCCCAGGTGTATACGGAGGTGTTTCTGAGGCTTTGCTATGGTGTCCCAGGTGGTTGTTAAGGTGTTTCTAGACCGTTGCTATGGTGTCCCGAGTGGATGAGAAGGTGTTTCTAGACCGTTGCTATGGTGTCCATGGAGGGACGAGAAGGTGTTTCTAGAGCATTGCTATGGTGTCCCAGGTGGATGTTAAGGTTTAGGGTGTTTCTAGACGATTGCTATGGCGTCCCAGGTGGATGTGAAGGTGTTTCTAGACCACTGCTATGGTGTTCCGGATGGAGAGAAGGTGTTTTTAGACCATTGCTGTGGTGTCCCAGGTGGATGCTAAGGTTTAGGGTGTTTCAAGATCGTTGCAATGGTGTCCCAGGTGAATGTTAAGGTTTAGGGTGTTTTAAGACCATTGCTATGGTGTCCCACGTGGATGTTAAGGTTTACAGTGTTTCAAAATCTTTGCTATGGTGTCCCAGGTGGATGTTAAGGTTTAGGGTGTTTCTAGACCATTGCTATGGTGTCCCGGGTGGATGCTGAGGTGCTTCTAGGCCCTGGCTGTGGTATCCCAGGTGGATGCTAATCTGTAGACCTTTGCTAAAGCTGTTGGATGGAAAAAGCACTATTGGAAAGACGAGATAATAAATCTTGACTTGTTTGCTCACGTATTATAATAAAAATCCAGAATGCAGTTTGTTTCTGGTTTTCTAAATCATAGGATCTAGAATTCCCATCTATATATCATTCATGTAATTAAAAAAACTAAATGCAAAAATGCAGCTTCATCAAAAAATGTACTGTAAAAAGGGTACAGGTTTAATAATAGACCCAAGTTCATTTCATCAGTGATCACGTTAGCGGTTCTTCGTCTTCCCGTCCTAACCTCTGTTTTCTTCACCCTGAAACTTTCTAAACCCTCTCCTCACAGTTCCTTTATGCTTCCACAGGTATTCCTCATTTTTAATATGGCTGTTGTGTCATCCTCACAGGAGGAAAGGCTGAGTCAGCTCTCTCTGCTGTGTGCGGAGGAGGAAGAGGAAGACAGAGAGGAAGCGCAGCAGTGCGTGTGTTGGAGATCCACAGAGAAGAACACTACTGAATTTGAATGTAGTGCCAAAAACTTGCCTCCAGGTCTCTGTTCCTCACCTCAGTCTTGGCAATCCAGCACACATGCCTGGTTTAGTGCTCTTTTCTTCTCCCACGCCGAATCTGCTCAAGTCTGACACTAATCAAGTCTTAGGGAGGAAAAGAAAAGATCACAGGTGGGTGCTGAGGTGTTTGTAGGCCTTTACTATGGAGTCACAGGTGGATGCTGAGGTGTTTGTAGGCTGTTACTATGGTGTACCATGTGGATGCTAAGATGTCTCCACGCCTTTGCTTCAATATCCAAGGTGGATGCTAAGATGTCTCCAAGCCTTTGCTTCAATATCCAAGGTGGATGCTAAGCTGTCTCCAAGCCTTTGCTGTGATATTCCAAGTAGATGCTGAGATGTTTCTAGGTCTTTGCTATGGTTTCCCAGGTGAACGCCACAGTCTCTCTAAGTCTTTCCAGTGGTTGTTACTATGGTGTCCCATGTGGATGCTGAGGTGTTTCAGGCCTTTGCTATGGCATCACAGCTGGATGAACACTGAGGTATCTCCAGGCCTTTGCTATGGCATCCCAGCTGGATGCTGAGGTATCTCCGGGCCTTTGCTATGGCATCCCAGCTGGATGCTGAGGTATCTCCAGGCCTTTGCTATGGCATCACAGGTGGATGCTGAGGTGTCTCCAGGCCTTTGCTATGGCATCACAGGTGGATGCTGAGGTGTCTCCAGGCCTTTGCTATGGCATCACAGGTGGATGCTGAGGTATCTCCAGGCCTTTGCTATGGCATCACAGCTGGATGCTGAGGTATCTCCAGGCCTTTGCTATGGCATCCCAGCTGGATCCTAAAGTATCTCCAGGCCTTTGCTATGGCATCCCAGCTGGATGCTGAGGTATCTCCAGGCCTTTGCTATGGCATCACAGCATGATGCTGAGGTGTTTTTAGGCCTTTGCTATGGCATCTCCAGGCCTTTGCTGTCGGGTCCCAGGTGGATGGCAAGGTGTCTCTAGACCTTTGCTATAGTAAGCAGGAGATAATTGGAGAGAATGTAATGCTAATGCCCAAAAAACTGAATTCGGGGGGTTGGCGAGGGTGGTTGATGAAGAATTCAGTGGAGGTGTGATCCCAAAGAAGGTGAAGGTGCTTGCATGGTCTTCCTGACTTGAATCGCATTGAGGATTTTGGATTTGGATTTCGTCCTTTGGTCTTAAGGAAGGGAAGATGGTTTTCCAGGAGAAATGGACCAATATTGAACTGCATTCTTCATGTAGATGTCCAACAATGTCCTTGCAGCAAAGTACACATGTTAGTATTTGGTGCTGGAGGTATATAGACGCAGTTGGGTGAGACTGGTGTTGGGTGCAGTGTTGAGTCATAAAGCCTGGGATCAGTATGGGAGTAGAAGAGCGCTTCTGGAAATGCATAATCATCTGTTTCCATTATTGCATATGAAAAAGCCATCAAACTGACACGTCATCATGTTTCATTGAATCAAAGTGCTGGGATAGTTCAAAGACATCAAAGAGTTCAGTTCATAGTTGGATTAGAGGTCACCTCCCTCTTCCTCTCCCTCCCTCGCCCTTGCTCTGAAATGCTGAAGCAGCATTCGTGTACTCTGTAACATAGACAGTTCTATCCTGAATGACAAACAGACTCAGTAAGCATGGCCATAACAACACCTCCAAGACAACTTCCCACATGCGCTTTCAACAAGGTAGATCAAAAATTTCAGACATCAGAAAGGAGTCTGGGGAGAAATGTCCCAGGAGATGCAGGAAGACCAAATGTCCACACGGAAAACGAACTGCTTTCCACAAAACCTGTAAAATTTAATTCCTGGAATAATTTAGGCAGAATTCCGGTCCAGATGGCGGCTGCTACCGTTTTTGTTATGTGACATATGTTTTCTGAAATTAACAAGAGTTTCTAAAGCTTTATGAAAATACTAGGAGGTTTGAAAACTTTATAAAACACTGGGAGTTACTAAACTTTCCAAGATTTCCCAGAACTTTTTTGATTTCTGAAGTTACTAAAGATTTCCAAGTACCATCCACCCTAAAGCTTTTTAAAACTACCCACAGTTCTGTAACAAGAGATTCTACACTTTTTAAAGAAATGGTTGGTTGGTGTGGCACAACGGATATCAACGGTGGGAGATTGGGTTTCGATTCCCAGTCTGGGTGACTATACCGTGCCACACCAATAAGAGTCTTTGGGTAATACTAATAACACTACACTGGCCTACCTGTAATATGATTAACCTTGTAAGTTGCTCTGGATAAGAGCACCAGCTAAATACCTTAAATGGGAATTTCCCAAATTTTCAATATATAATATAATGAATGTTTTTTATAATTCTATAAATACACTCATAGTATGTGAAAACCACTCAGAGATTCTAAAACTATACTATATAAATTTATGTGGGTAAAGTTTCTAAAGTTTTCTAAAACTACTGAGACTTTTTATACTTGCCTAAGCCTACTGAAAGCTGCTGAGGTCTTCTAAAACTTTCTTAACCCCCTGGAAGTTTCTAAACCTCTTTAAACTACTGAGGTCTTCTAAAACTTTCCTAAACCACTCAGAGTTATTAAATCTCTTAAAACTACTGACATTTTCTAAAACTTTCTTAACCCCCTGGGAGTTTTTAAATCTCTTAAAACCAATGAGGTCTTCTAAAACTTTCCTAAACCACTGGGAGTTTCTAAACTTCTTAAAACTACTGAGGTCTTCTAAAACTTTCCTAAACCACTGGGAGTTTTTAAATCTTTTAAAACTACTGAGGTCTTCTAAAACTTTCCTAAACCACTGGGAGTTTTGAAATCTCCTAAAACTACTGAGGTCTTCTAAAACTTTCCTAAACCACTGGGAGTTTCTGAACCGTCTGAAACTACTGAGGTCTTCTAAAAATTTCCTAAACCACTGGTAGTTTTGAAATCTCTTAAAGGTCCTAAGGTCTTCTAAAACTTTCCTAAAAAACTGGGAGTTTCTAAGTCTTTTAAAACTACTGAGGTCTTCTAAAACTTTCCTAAACCACTGGGAGTTTCTAAACTTCCTAAAACTACTGAGGTCTTCTAAAACTTTTCTAAACCACTGGGAGTTTTTAAATCTCTTAAAACTACTGAAGTCCTCTAAAACTTTCCTAAACCACTGAGAGTTTCTGAACCGTCTGAAACTACAGAGGTCTTCTAAAACTTTCCCAAACCACTGGGAGTTCCTAAACCACTCACAATTACTGAGGTCTTCTAAAGCGTTCCTAGACCACTGGGAGTTTCTTAACCTCTTAAAATTACTGAGGTCTTCTAAAACTTTCCTAAACCACTGGGAGTTTTTAAATTTTCTAAAACCACTGGGAGTCACTGGGAGAAGGCTTCACAAGCTTCTAAAAATTTCCAGACCTACTTTCTAGTTTCTAGTTTCTAACGTGTTCTAAACTACTGCATTTCTAAAGGATTCTAAACCTACATAGTTTCTAAAGCTTTCCAAAACTGTGTTGAAGGACAAACAGATTGTGACTACAGCTGAGCTAAATTCAAGGCGAGGTTTATTTAACAGATTTGTAATCAACCACAGCAGCACCAAGAGCAAGGCGGACATAACAGAGGGGCAAGTCAGGAAAACCAGAAAACCACAGACCAGATTAACTACAGGGCTGATCAGCACTCTGGAGACTAGGATCAAGAAAACCGAACGGGATTGAGAGATGGACATGTGAAAGTGATGTCATCGGGTGGTGGGTTATGGGAAGTCCGGGAGATTGAGGATGAGAAGAGAGCCATTGTCACATCCTGCCCTTTCCTGTTCATGTTTGTCTGTCTTATCTGGCTTCCTGGTTCTGTCTGTCACTCTGTCCCATGTGCTTCTATTTGTTTTGGTCTCTTGCACCTCCTGTCTCCGCCCTCTTGTAAGGCCCCTCACCTGTTTCTTGCTCCGCCCCTTCCCAGGTGTCACTCGTTAGCCCTTGTTGTTTTATACTCCATGTTGTGCCCTTTGTTCTTGCTTGGCGTTTGATTCCAGGCCAGTCGTTTTGTCTCCTTGGCTGTTGTTTTTGTCTCCCTGTCGGTTGGTTTTGTATTCCTGTTCAGTATTTCACAGTTTTTTCTTTAGTTTGTTGTCTTTTTTACTCTCCATTAAAACACTTTCGCTTGCATCCTGTCTCCTCGTCCTGTCCCCGCAGACATGACAAACTGTGAGTTTCTAAAACTTAAAAAAGCACTGAGAGGATCTATAAAGATTTCAAGAACTACCCAGTTTCTCAAATGTTTCAAACAGACTTGGTTTCTAAAGCTTGACTTTCTAAAAACATGACTCTGGAAAACTTAAACCCGACTTTAATGTTGATGGTGAAATCGTGAGTATCACCAGGAAGTTCGTTAATGATGTCAGTTTTACATGGGTACGTTAGAGGCTCTCTGTAGTTTTGGAAAGCTTTAGAACATCTTAGAAGTTCTGGAACATTTTAGAAACTCTAAGCGGTTCAAAAAGTTTAGGAAAGTTTTAGTAAGCGTCAAGGGCAACGAACCCGGACTGACATGTGCAGAGCTAAAGGGTAAACAGTTGAACAAAGAAGCAACGCGATTAAACCTGAGGGAAGAGGGTGAGTTTAGAATCAGGAAACCAGGAGAGACTTTCAGCAAGATTACCCGAGTACAGGGCTAGAGACTGAGAGAGTGGTTAGAGGACGAACGGAGATCGGAAAGCCAGGATGTAAACTAGATTAAATCCAAAGGCGACGAAGAAGTGATCGAGAGTTGGAGTACTAAGGGGTGGACGGAATGCTCAGGACTGTAAACAGAGGTTCGGCAAAACTTGGAATTGAGGAAGTGTTCGGGTGAAGCCTAGATGCAGGCAGGGAATCAGGTGGGCTACTATTTAGGAGACCTAGAGCCAAACTGATAGGGCGACTGGGGACATGTGGGTGTGATGTCATCGAGCGATGCCCTCTGGGAAGTCGAGTCCGGAGGAGCGGTGGAGCCAGGAAAACCCAGAAGCATGAGATATTAATATATAGTTTACCTAACCATCTACAAAGCATCTACAGTAAACCATCCAAAATAAGTGTTATCGTTTGAAACTATCGAGAATTTCACATTTTTTCTCATTTTTAAAAACCAAGGTCTCTCCAAGGTCTAGATTTTCCCATGATGACTGAGAATTTCCAAGACTTGGGAATAACTCCACTGTTTACAGTTTCCAGCCCATTCTGAAACAGTTCTTTCCGACTTTTCTCAAACTTTACTTTCTAAGGTTCCTAAACTGACTGAAAGTTCTGGAAGCTTTTTGAATTCCACAGGTTACAACTTCTCTCTAAATGAGTCTTTTTGGCGTGTCCATTCGTCTAGCAGTGAAGGGCAGGATTAGTCAGTTCTGCTAACGAGAAGCACGTAGAGTAGATGAATTGCTCTCGTCATCTTTCGTAATGGACTCATGAATAATGCGTTCATAGCACATGGCTTCACACTGCGGAAAAAAATAGAAGCGAGGCTCAACGCCGGGTTCCTGAATGAGCATGCATAGCTGTGTTGCCGTGTCGTCCTTCTACTTCTAGCCCTCCCTCTGAAACCCCTCTGTTGATGGACACTTGTAAGCAGCACTGAAAGCGGCCGATGTAAAACTGAACAAAGCTCTGGACATGGCCGGAGCGTTCTCTAACAGCGACGCACGTGCTGTGGTTTATGGATGGAAGGCAAACATGGACAAACAGTGCTGGGGAAAGACAAACAGCTCGTCGGGGGAGTGTCCTGTTCACTCAGGCCATAACAAGGTCACCGTCCTGTTTCATTATTTAAATCCTCCCTCTGCGCCGCGGCCAGCATGCGTCCGGCGACATTGCTGAAGGTTGTCTCTCTCCCGCCAGCGTGTCTTTCCGCCTCCCACCCCCGTTTTTTTCCCGTCTCTATAAACATTATGTTGAGGGGCAATGGAAAGGGCATGGAGGTTGAGCCAGTCAGAAAGAGAGAGGATGAAATCAAGGCTAGAGACAAGAGAAGATGGACCAGGCGGGTGAAACAGGTGGACATGAACTCCGGAACTTCATTCCATCCAGGGTTACTTAGTAACCCTATTTTACAAGGATGCTTAATCCATCAAACCCACATTTGGCACTTCTACGTAATTTGGGGACTTTTAGATTCCTGTTAGCTTGAAGCTTTGTAAACAACATACACTAACCAGCTGGGATGAATTAGCGATAACGTAGCCACACCCTAGCATCCACCTGGAATATCCTCGAAAAAGACGGCATCTAAAAGGCATCACATTTGGCTTCCATATACTCACCAGGCACTCCAATCACTTCCATGGCCACAGATGTATAAAGCTCCATGCACCTAGGCAGTGGAGACGTGTTCTCTGGAGTGGCCACTCCCGCTTATCGGTTGGCCAGTCCAATGGACGAGTCTGGGTTTGGCAGTACCAGAAGAACGGTACTTGTCTGACTGCACTGTGCCGAGTGTAAAGTTTGGTGTAGGGGGGATTAGGGTGTAGGGGTGGTGTTCAGTTCCAGTTCCAGTGAGAGGAACTCTTAATGCTTCAGCAGACCAAGAGATTCTGGACCATTCCATGCTCCCAACTTTATGGAACAGTTGGGGGACGGCCCCTTCCTGTTCCAACATGACCGCACACCAGTGTACAGAGCAAGCTCCATAAAGACATGGATGAGCGAGTCTGGTGTGGAGTAACCGGACTGGCCTGCACAGAGTCGTGACCTCCACCCGATAGAACACCTTTGGGATGAATTAGAGCGGAGACTGAGAGCCAGGCCTTCTCGTCCAACATCAGTGTCTCACCTCACAAACGCTCTTCTGGTCAGTAATTCCCATAAACACATTCCTAAAGAGTTGCTATAGGTGTAAAGGGTGGGCCGTAAAGGGTGGGCCGACTTATTATGAAACCCTATGGATTAGGAATGGGATGTCACTTAAGTTCATAGGCATGTGAAGACCCCCGGAGGAAGAAAGGACCCAAGCACTCAAGCCAGGGAGCGAACCCAGGCCCTTCTTGCTCTGAGGAACTGGCAATACCCACTGTGGGTGCCACCGTGCCACCCACGCTGCAAACTAATGCTCCTTCAATAAACAGTGTAGCCGAGTAGAACCTGGAACCGCGACTCTCAGTCTCGGCCGACCACCTGCCTGCTCAGTGCATTGCTAGCTGGCCATGGCTTCACTGCTTCCTCAACTGTGCTAGTGCTGCTGCTTCTTTGGGTTCACAGAGGCATGGGGGGAGGTGCTACCCCTCTTCTGACACCAATGTGGCACTGACCAGACACATGGTGTTGTAAAACCAGTATCAGTCTGAACGTTCCTTGGATCTCCAACCCGGAGACACTTGTCAGACCACAGTACCCGTTTCCACTGAGCATCGGCCCATCTCCAGGGAAGTGTTTCTGGACGCTGTTGATATGACCTCCATTTTCGGATGCGGCATTGTATTCCCGAGCCGATGTGGTGATATCCATCACAGGATTATTGTTGGTTTAGTGCTATGGAAGGGGTCAAAGGTCATGGACATTCAGCCTCAACTTTTCTTAGGCCTTCAAGTTTTTTGTCAGTTTTCTAACAGTCCTCTCTTTTTCTGCCCATTGTTTGAAAACCCTACAATTATCATCACACATATAATGGGAATTTCATGGAGTACAGACTCCGGGGAATCCGAGGTGGTTAAAAGGATGACTGACATTTCACTATTCAGGACAGAGACACGGCGCTGACCACACTTTCCTCCGGTTCTGTCCTTGACTGGGCTTTAAATACATAGAGAGCGCACATGGACTCTTAATGACAGCAGTGACGTCCGGCGTCCTGTGCTCAGCGTTAGAGGACAAAGTAATGGACAGGGCCTGCTTAGCAACGGGACAGAAAGCAGCAGCAGACAGCAACCGAATTAACAGAGGCGACATAACGCTGTACGCTACGTGACCAGGAAAGCTTTTCTGGCCCCCTTTTACCCCATCCATCATTGGTCAGTTTCTGACCACAGGGCTGCTGGTGGACAGTTCTAGGCACAGTGGCCCACTGATATTGAGAGTGGTCACCCTTCATAATAGTGTCCAGTCAGGTGTTGCTCTGTAACGGTACACCAGGAAGATCTATAGGGCTAAATAAAGGGTTTCTAATAAAGTGGCCAGTAGCTGGACATAAGACAAATACCACATCTGGGTGGAGGACCTCTTATTGGGACAGTCGGCTTGGATCCTGGAGGGCAAGGCGTGTACCAGTGACTCGGAATGTCAACCCATGAATCCGTGGCACCATGGACAGCGCCTAGATGGACGTTTGTTGTCAAAGGTCGCACGTCCAGAAGGCCTGGTGTCACTCCACCTCCACCCCTACCACACTATCTGCAGGAACTGTGTGAGGATGTTCAAACTGCATAGGATGGAGTATCACGCAAACCCATTACAAACCTCTGGGGTTCTGTAGAGAGGTTTCCAAAACTGCTGGGGTTGGGGTGGTGCTTGAGGTTCTCCACCAAGCACTGGGAACCTCGGGACACCTTGCTCTAATACACCACCCTGCCGCTCTGGATGGGCTTGTTAATGAGCTTGTAAATTGAATCAGGCATGTTGGGAGCAGGAGAGGCACTAAAATGGGCAGGGCAGGTGTCTCCAGGGTCCTAAACCACACCACCAACTCAGCAGGATCTTGACGTTTGAGCTGGACAGGGCTACCCCAAAGCTTGGGGTGGCCAATGACTTCTAGTACTTCTTAATAACGTTAGAAGAAATGTGTTTGGATACCAAACGCGTTTGGCTCGCTCGGCCAAATTATGGGTGCAGGGCATACTGTGTAATCATTCCGTGAAATTGGCACCGGCCAACCACAATTCCATACCAGTCGGCTCTAATCTGTAATCGCTGCATGTATTGGGCTGCACTGCAGACACCGGTCGTCCCACCTGGGCCAGGATCTCCTGACCTCCTGCTCCCATTAAACAGCATCCCGTCATTTTCCCAAAGGATATCTCGGAATTAGCATTCTGGAAGTGTCCCGATAATAATCGGAGGCAGTGTGGACGCGCGAGGCAGAGATGTGTTTATTTGCGGCGCTTGGGCGCTGCAGTTAACCTCGGACAAGGTCGCTGATTTCAGCTGCCTGGCGTCGGAGCGGTGGCCCATTTCAGGGTTGTTGTGGCGATGTATTGGTTTGCTGAATCCTATCAGGCCGGCTATTACCCGCAGCCTTTCTAATTTTGTTCAATTTGAGCTGGTGGTGGTCCAGGCCTCCGAGCCGCCTGGCAGATTGTGAGCGAAAGGAAATTGCGGGGACGGACGGAGAGAGCCGAGAAGGCGGCGCATTCATGGAATGTGACGCTTATTTGGGCTCCGTTGGTTTCCTGGTTAGCGGTTGTAAATAAGGCCTGTGGTGTGCTGTATGGCATTTGATTAGAATGTCTGTTTATCTGGGATCAGACTTCAGGTTCCACCTTTTAGGAACAGAAGAGGAGAATGTCCCTGCAGTGAGAGAACGGAGAAGGACAGGGCTAAACGTTTAGGAACTGGTCCCGAACAGGGATCAGGCCCGGTTCTGGACTAGACAGGATGTTTGAGGTAATGTTATTTTTGGTTTCCGCTCGTTAAGTCATCCGGAGAGGTTCGACAGGGAATGCTCCATCATAGGGAGCCAGGCTTGGTCAGAGTGGTGGTGAATGGAACCGGACGTCCACCTCCGGAAGCTTCCACACAGAAAGGGACACCTGTTCAGTTCCTGTTCCTTCATCCGTTCATTCCTTTATTCATCACCAACACTGTTCCTTCATCCGTTCATTCCTTTATCCATACACCAACACTGTTCCTTCATCCGTTCATTCCTTTATCCATACACCAACACTGTTCCTTCATCCGTTCATCCTTTATCCATACACCAACACTGTTCCTTCATCCATTCACTCCTTTATAAATACACCAACACTGTTCCTTGATCTGTTCATCCTTTATCCATACATCAACACTGTTCCTTCATACATTCATTCCTTTATCCATACACCATCACTGTATCTTCATCTGTTCATTCCTTTATCCATACACCAACATTGTTCCTTCATCCGTTCATTCTCCTATCCATACACAACACTGTTACTTCATCCCTTCATTTCTCTATCAATACACCAACACTGTTCCTTTATTCCTTTATCAATACACCAACACTGTTCCTTCATCCGTTCATTCCTTTATCCATACACCATCATTGTTCCTTCATCTGTTCATTCCTTTATCCATACACCATCATTGTTCCTTCATCCCTTCATTCCTTTATCCATACACCATCATTGTTCCTTCATCCGTTCATTCTCCTATCCATACACAACACTGTTCCTTCATCCGTTCATTCCTTTATCCATACACCATCATTGTATCTTCATCTGTTCATTCCTTTATCCATACACCATCATTGTTCCTTCATCCCTTCATTCCTTTATCTATACACCAACACTGTTCCTTCATCTGTTCATCCTTTATCCATACACCAACATTGTTCCTTCCTCCATTCATTCCTTTATCCATACACCATCATTGTTCCTTCATCCGTTCATTCTCCTATCCATACACAACACTGTTCCTTCATCCCTTCATTCCTTTATCAATACACCAACACTGTTCCTTTATCCGTTCATTCCTTTATCCATACACCATCATTGTATCTTCATCTGTTCATTCCTTTATCCATACACCAACATTGTTGTTTCATCCCTTCATTCCTTTATCTATACACCAACACTGTTCCTTCATCTGTTCATCCTTTATCCATACACCAACATTGTTCCTTCCTCCATTCATTCCTTTATCCATACACCAACACTGTTCCTTCATCTGTTCATCCTTTATCCATACATCAACATTGTTGTTTCATCCATTCATCCTTTATCCATACACCAACACTGTTCCTTCATCCGTTCATTCCTTTATCTATACACCAACACTGTTCCTTTATCCGTTTATCCTTTATCCATACACCAACATTGTTCCTTCATCCTTTATCCATACACCAACACTGTTCCTTTATCCGTTCATTCCTTTATCCATACACCAACACTGTTCCTTCATCCGTTCATTCCTTTATCCATACACCAACACTGTTCCTTCATCCCTTCATTCTTTATCCATACACCAACACTGTTCCTTCATCCGTTCATCCTTTATCCATACACAACACTGTTCCTTCATCCGTTCATTCCTTTATCCATACACCAACACTGTTCCTTCATCCGTTCATTCCTTTATCCATACACCAACACTGTTCCTTCATCCGTTCATCCTTTATCCATACACAACACTGTTCCTTCATCCGTTCATTCCTTTATCCATACACCAACATTGTTCCTTCATCCATTCATTCCTTTATCCATACACCAACACTGTTCCTTCATCCGTTCATTCCTTTATCCATACACCAACACTGTTCCTTCATCCGTTCATTCCTTTATCCATACACCAACACTGTTCCTTCATCCCTTCATTCTTTATCCATACACCAACACTGTTCCTTCATCCGTTCATCCTTTATCCATACACAACACTGTTCCTTCATCCGTTCATTCCTTTATCCATACACCAACACTGTTCCTTCATCCGTTCATCCTTTATCCATACACAACACTGTTCCTTTATCCGTTCATTCCTTTATCCATACACCAACATTGTTCTTTCCTCCATTCATTCCTTTATCCATACACCAACACTGTTCCTTCATCTGTTCATCCTTTATCCATACACCAACACTGTTCCTTCATCCCTTTATCCATCATCAACATTGTTCCTTCGTCCGTTCATTCCTTTATCCATACACCAACACTGTTCCTTCATCCCTTCACTCCTTTATCCATACACCAACACTGTTCCTTCATCCGTTCATTCCTTTATCCATACACCATCATTGTAGCTTCATCTGTTCATTCCTTTATCCATACACCAACACTGTTCCTTCATCTGTTCATCCTTTATCCATACACCAACATTGTTCCTTCATCTGTTCATCCTTTATCCATACACCAACATTGTTCCTTCCTCCATTCATTCCTTTATCCATACACCAACACTGTTCCTTCATCTGTTCATCCTTTATCCATACATCAACATTGTTGTTTCATCCATTCATTCCTTTATCCATACACCAACACTGTTCCTTCATCCCTTCATTCCTTTATCCATACACCATCATTGTTCCTTCATCCGTTCATTCTCCTATCCATACACAACACTGTTCCTTCATCCCTTCATTCCTTTATCCATACACCAACACTGTTCCTTCATCTGTTCATTCCTTTATCCATACACCATCATTGTATCTTCATCTGTTCATCCTTTATCCATACACCAACATTGTTCCTTCCTCCATTCATTCCTTTATCCATACACCAACACTGTTCCTTCATCTGTTCATCCTTTATCCATACATCAACATTGTTCCTTCATCCCTTCATTCCTTTATCCATACACCATCATTGTTCCTTCATCCGTTCATTCTCCTATCCATACACAACACTGTTCCTTCATCCCTTCATTCCTTTATCAATACACCAACACTGTTCCTTTATCCGTTCATTCCTTTATCCATACACCATCATTGTATCTTCATCTGTTCATTCCTTTATCCATACACCAACATTGTTGTTTCATCCCTTCATTCCTTTATCTATACACCAACACTGTTCCTTCATCTGTTCATCCTTTATCCATACACCAACATTGTTCCTTCCTCCATTCATTCCTTTATCCATACACCAACACTGTTCCTTCATCTGTTCATCCTTTATCCATACATCAACATTGTTGTTTCATCCATTCATCCTTTATCCATACACCAACACTGTTCCTTCATCCGTTCATTCCTTTATCTATACACCAACACTGTTCCTTTATCCGTTTATCCTTTATCCATACACCAACATTGTTCCTTCATCCTTTATCCATACACCAACACTGTTCCTTTATCCGTTCATTCCTTTATCCATACACCAACACTGTTGTTTCATCCGTTCATTCCTTTATCTATACAACAACATTGTTCCTTCCTCCATTCATTCCTTTATCCATACACCAACACTGTTCCTTCATCTGTTCATCCTTTTTCTATACACCAACGTTGTTCCTTCATCCGTTCATTCCTTTCTCCATCACCAACACTGTTCCTTCATCCGTTCATTCCTTTATCCATACACCATCATTGTAGCTTCATCTGTTCATTCCTTTATCCATACACCAACACTGTTCCTTCATCTGTTCATCCTTTATCCATACACCAACATTGTTCCTTCATCTGTTCATCCTTTATCCATACACCAACATTGTTCCTTCCTCCATTCATTCCTTTATCCATACACCAACACTGTTCCTTCATCTGTTCATCCTTTATCCATACATCAACATTGTTGTTTCATCCATTCATTCCTTTATCCATACACCAACACTGTTCCTTCATCCCTTCATTCCTTTATCCATACACCATCACTGTTCCTTCATCCGTTCATTCTCCTATCCATACACAACACTGTTCCTTCATCCCTTCATTCCTTTATCCATACACCAACACTGTTCCTTCATCTGTTCATTCTTTATCCATACACCATCATTGTATCTTCATCTGTTCATCCTTTATCCATACACCAACATTGTTCCTTCCTCCATTCATTCCTTTATCCATACACCAACACTGTTCCTTCATCTGTTCATCCTTTATCCATACATCAACATTGTTCCTTCATCCCTTCATTCCTTTATCCATACACCATCATTGTTCCTTCATCCGTTCATTCTCCTATCCATACACAACACTGTTCCTTCATCCCTTCATTCCTTTATCAATACACCAACACTGTTCCTTTATCCGTTCATTCCTTTATCCATACACCATCATTGTATCTTCATCTGTTCATTCCTTTATCCATACACCAACATTGTTGTTTCATCCCTTCATTCCTTTATCTATACACCAACACTGTTCCTTCATCTGTTCATCCTTTATCCATACACCAACATTGTTCCTTCCTCCATTCATTCCTTTATCCATACACCAACACTGTTCCTTCATCTGTTCATCCTTTATCCATACATCAACATTGTTGTTTCATCCATTCATCCTTTATCCATACACCAACACTGTTCCTTCATCCGTTCATTCCTTTATCTATACACCAACACTGTTCCTTTATCCGTTTATCCTTTATCCATACACCAACATTGTTCCTTCATCCTTTATCCATACACCAACACTGTTCCTTTATCCGTTCATTCCTTTATCCATACACCAACACTGTTGTTTCATCCGTTCATTCCTTTATCTATACAACAACATTGTTCCTTCCTCCATTCATTCCTTTATCCATACACCAACACTGTTCCTTCATCTGTTCATCCTTTTTCTATACACCAACGTTGTTCCTTCATCCGTTCATTCCTTTCTCCATCACCGACACTGTTCCTTCATCCTTTTATTCTTTTATTCATACACAAACATTGTTCCTTCAACCCTTCATTCCTTTATCCATACACCAACACTGTTCCTTCATCCCTTCATTCCTTTACTCATACACCACCACTGTTCCTTCATCCATTCATTCCTTTACTCATACAACAACACTGTTCCTTCATCCCTTCATTCATTTATCCATACACCAACACTGTTCCTTCATAGCTTCATTCCTTTATCCATACACCCACATTGTTCATTCTCTTATCCATTACCAACATTGTTCCTTTATCCGTTCATTCCTTTTTCTATATACCAACATTGTTCCTTTATCTGTTCATTCCTCTATCAAGACACCAACGTTGTTCTTTCATCCCTTCATTCCTTTATCCATACACCGACACTGTTCCTTCATCCGTTCATTCCTTTATCCATACACCAACACTGATCCTTCATCCATTCATTCATTAATCCGTACACAACACTGTTCCTTCATCTGTTCATCCTTTATCCATACACCAACACTGTTCCTTCATAGCTTCATTCCTTTATCCATACACCCACATTGTTCATTCTCTTATCCATTACCAACATTGTTCCTTTATCCGTTCATTCCTTTTTCTATATACCAACATTGTTCCTTTATCTGTTCATTCCTCTATCAAGACACCAACGTTGTTCTTTCATCCCTTCATCCCTTTATCCATCATCAACATTGTTCCTTCGTCCGTTCATTCCTTTATCCATACACCAACACTGTTCCTTCATCCCTTCACTCCTTTATCCATACACCAACACTGTTCCTTCATCCGTTCATTCCTTTATCCATACACCATCATTGTAGCTTCATCTGTTCATTCCTTTATCCATACACCAACACTGTTCCTTCATCTGTTCATCCTTTATCCATACACCAACATTGTTCCTTCATCTGTTCATCCTTTATCCATACACCAACATTGTTCCTTCCTCCATTCATTCCTTTATCCATACACCAACACTGTTCCTTCATCTGTTCATCCTTTATCCATACATCAACATTGTTGTTTCATCCATTCATTCCTTTATCCATACACCAACACTGTTCCTTCATCTGTTCATTCCTTTATCCATACACCATCATTGTATCTTCATCTGTTCATCCTTCATCCATACACCAACATTGTTCCTTCCTCCATTCATTCCTTTATCCATACACCAACACTGTTCCTTTATCCATACATCAACATTGTTCCTTCATCCCTTCATTCCTTTATCCATACACCATCATTGTTCCTTCATCCGTTCATTCTCCTATCCATACACAACACTGTTCCTTCATCCCTTCATTCCTTTATCAATACACCAACACTGTTCCTTTATCCGTTCATTCCTTTATCCATACACCATCATTGTATCTTCATCTGTTCATTCCTTTATCCATACACCAACATTGTTGTTTCATCCCTTCATTCCTTTATCTATACACCAACACTGTTCCTTCATCTGTTCATCCTTTATCCATACACCAACATTGTTCCTTCCTCCATTCATTCCTTTATCCATACACCAACACTGTTCCTTCATCTGTTCATCCTTTATCCATACATCAACATTGTTGTTTCATCCATTCATCCTTTATCCATACACCAACACTGTTCCTTCATCCGTTCATTCCTTTATCTATACACCAACACTGTTCCTTTATCCGTTTATCCTTTATCCATACACCAACATTGTTCCTTCATCCTTTATCCATACACCAACACTGTTCCTTTATCCGTTCATTCCTTTATCCATACACCAACACTGTTGTTTCATCCGTTCATTCCTTTATCTATACAACAACATTGTTCCTTCCTCCATTCATTCCTTTATCCATACACCAACACTGTTCCTTCATCTGTTCATCCTTTTTCTATACACCAACGTTGTTCCTTCATCCGTTCATTCCTTTCTCCATCACCAACACTGTTCCTTCATCCTTTTATTCTTTTATTCATACACAAACATTGTTCCTTCAACCCTTCATTCCTTTATCCATACACCAACACTGTTCCTTCATCCCTTCATTCCTTTACTCATACACCACCACTGTTCCTTCATCCATTCATTCCTTTACTCATACAACAACACTGTTCCTTCATCCCTTCATTCATTTATCCATACACCAACACTGTTCCTTCATAGCTTCATTCCTTTATCCATACACCCACATTGTTCATTCTCTTATCCATTACCAACATTGTTCCTTTATCCGTTCATTCCTTTTTCTATATACCAACATTGTTCCTTTATCTGTTCATTCCTCTATCAAGACACCAACGTTGTTCTTTCATCCCTTCATTCCTTTATCCATACACCGACACTGTTCCTTCATCCGTTCATTCCTTTATCCATACACCAACACTGATCCTTCATCCATTCATTCATTAATCCGTACACAACACTGTTCCTTTATCTGTTCATTCCTTTATCCATACATCAACATTGTTCCTTCTTCCGTTCATCCTTTATCCATACACCAACACTGTTCCTTCATCCCTTCATTCCTTTATCCATACACCAACATTGTTCCTTCATCCGTTCATTCCTTTATCCATACACCAACACTGTTCCTTTATCTGTTCATTCCTTTATTCATACATCAACATTGTTCCTTCTTCCGTTCATCCTTTATCCATACACCAACACTGTTCCTTCATCCCTTCATTCCTTTATCCATACACCAACACTGTTCCATCATCCCTTCATTCTTTTATCCATACACCAACACTCTTCATCCTTTTATCCATCTCCAACATTGTTTCTTCATCCATTCATTCCTTTTTCCATATACCAACATTGTTCCTTCATTTCTTTATCCATACACCAGCATTTTTTCTTCATCCCTTCATTCCTAGATCCATTACCAGCATATATCCGTCTGTCTGCACATCTGTTCTTCCATGATTGGTCTAGTTAGCGCTACATAAAGGCTGGATTTTGGTGTTAGTCTTGTATGAGGGGCGGAGCAGGCTGGGGATGTTGTACAGAGAACTGTCAATCAAGCTGCTCAGACAGGTCTTTACATCAACTCAACACAGACTGTTTCACCCCCTCCTGTGAAGATACCGGAGCAGCCGGCCCGTGTTTCAGGCCTAATTAGGACGTCCACTTAATGAAGATACGACGCTATTTTAAGAGACGATCACACCTGCCATCTCTCACACAGCAAATCAGACTACTACACTCACACACATGGAAGGAGGTGTGGGAGTGCGGTGGTGTTGGGAAGGAAGATGAAGGTGACCAGGATCAATAACTGGTGATAAATTTAGACTGATATGATCAATATTTATTGAGCTACACATACAGAAGTCTGTCTCTCAGTATGGCATCTCAGGGGCTGCCGTGTTTGCTAACCCAACACACCAGACGTCTCGGTATGGAGCTGTAGAGGTTCCTAATGGTGTCCTGTGATAATCCATCCCATGCAGCTTCAACATCCTCACACAGTTCCTGCAGATGGTGCGGTAGGGGTGGAGGTGGAGCGACACCAGGCCTTCTGGACGTGTGACACCAAACCGGTTATCTTGGTGCTGACCACGGTGCCTCCACACGGATTCGTTGGGCGTCTCCACCAAGACTAAAGCGGGACTCGTCACTGAAGATGACCTGCTGCCATTCTGAGTCACTCCATGACAGTCTGGTACGACACCACTGCAGTCTTTGGTGACGGTGACGTGGTGTTAAGGACATTGACATGTCTCACGATGTCAAACCCACCCACCCGCCGGTTGATTCCTTCTGGGTGCAGCTATTCTTTTGACCATGAGTGCAGGTGGGAAATGAACTAGGACCAGTTGCTTAATGTTGGGATCGGTTGTTAGTATGAAGTCTTGCTGCCCTGTGTTCTCCACCCAGAGGTGGAGAACACAGAGATGGCTGCTGTGAAGTCCTGTGTGTGTGTGTGTGTATTGTTCAAGCTGAGATAATGGCAGAGTAAAGTACAGGGTAAGCTGCAGACTATTAGACCCAACCATGTGCCTGGCTATACAGTTGGACGGTGTACAGGAGGTCAGTACCTCCCCAGCTGTAGGTGGACCCATTATGGAGCTTAATGGCCGTGGGTGGAATGACCTCACATAGCGCTCTGTAGTGCGGAGGCATCAGTCTAACCTATGAAGGGTTAGAGTAGTGCACATGTGCAGACGAGGGTGAGTCATTAGCATGTCTACCCACCAGGTTTCATTCTGGGTCTCTGAGTCTTATGACTGTGAGTTATAACCAGAGGCCACCCAGCTGCTGGTCCAGTCTCAAGGCTACTGCAACTCGCTCCTGGCTGGTCTTACTCTACGGGTCATCAGGCCCTTGCAACTGATCCAGAACGCAGTAGCTCATTTAAAACTCAGATGCTCGTCTACCAAGCCAAGAATGGACCAGCCCTACCTCCCTACCTTATGGCAATGGTCAAGAGTCGATCTGTATCTCGAGCCCTTCGAACTTCAAGTACAGCTCGACTCGACCAGCCATCCCTGAAGACACATGGAAGACAAGTGTCCAGACTCGCCTCTGTCCTGGCTCCCAGATGGTGTTCAAATGGAGACTGAAGACCCGTCCCTTCATAATGCACTTGAGTGAGTGAGCTGGGGTTGCCATGTAGTGCAGTTTTGCTTTATTTATGTCTGTATTCTTCTCTATAGGTATGAGCGCTGGGCTGGGGTTGCCAGGTAGTGCACTTTTGCTTTATTTATGTCTGTATTCTTCTCTATAGGTATGAGCGCTGGGCTGGGGTTGCCAGGTAGTGCACTTATGCTTTATATATGCCTGTGAATTGTTCTCTCTAGGTATGAGCACTGGGCTGGGGTTGCCAGGTAGTGCACTTATGCTTTATATATGCCTGTGAATTGTTCTCTCTAGGTATGAGCACTGGGCTGGGGTTGCCAGGTAGTGCACTTTTGCTTTATATATGTCTATGTATTGTAGGTATCAACACTGGCCCTTGTTCGGGCAATGTCTGAGCTCATGGTGAGTTTTAGACTCCTGTACTAGCTGGAATATTATCCAACGGAACGCTAAGCACGGTTGGATAAGAGCATCCGCTAAATGCCTCAAAGGTAAATCTAATAACCACCACAACCTAAAGCCATCCAAACACCTCAAACTGAAGTTGGCTTTGGACGCTGTCCTGGGATTGTCCTGATACGTCCCGCCACATGACCAACCCTCAACCAGATATCGGCATCTATTGACGTTGGTGGTCAGCTGGGAACTCAACCCCCCAACCAATCGATACTCAGCTTGCGCTCTCGCGAAGCAACTCGTAAACATCTCTGCAGTTATTATAAGTTAGAAATGTGATTTCCGTCTTTTGGAGATTTACCCCTTCAGAGAGCTATCGGCTTACCCGTCCACTCTACAGGCGTACAGTTGCTGACTCCAGTCTAGTGTTTCACCGTTTACCGCCCAATTCATCAACCCCCTCCACCCCGGTCGTTATCGCTCAGGGTGCCAGGTGGTGCTGGGGTTTTCACACATGTCAGCATCGCTGCTAGACTGAAAATGGACCCCCACCCCCAAGTATATGAGCCAAGAGCGGCTCTGCGGTCAGAAACTGACCAGGGCTAGAGCTTCAGCAGATGAGTCTTCAACCACACTGTCGCAAGTAGCAGGTAATGAGCTTCGGAGAATCAAATCCGGAGGAGAAATAAGAAGCAGGGGACATCAAGATCAGGGTCTATTGTCTTCCGAACAAAGAACTACTACTACCGCTACTTCGAGGGAACGCCTCGCAACGTCCCTTACCTACAACAACATGTCTTCTGGGAAGCTGTACATGGAAATGGCATCCATTAAATATGATTTTGGGCAGGACCTTGGACGGAACAGCTTACAGCTTCGCGTTATTATCTCACCGGCATATTGTGACCTTCTCTTTGAGAAGAGATAGGCCGGCTTCATTGTTCAGCCGTCAGTCTTCTGACTAATACCTGGCGGGGACAATAGGCTCCCTTAAACTGCCACAGGAGACGGTCAGGGAGCCGGCAAATTTGATTGGCGTTCTATTATTATTCACATTGATTATTTCTTCGCCGATGATGAGTCGTTCGCTACCCTTTCCCGCCCCGCCGCCGCGGTGCCGAAACAATGCGGCGGGCATATGGCGCCGGTCTAATTAATGCTACAATCATCAATTAATCACTTTATGCAAACTAGCACATAATAATCTGGACTTAATGAGCTATCAGCATGCCGTGACAGATGACGAGTGTCTCTCGCTGCACTTCAAGCTGGCGGGCCTACTCCAGTCTGTGCATTTGTCCAGCTATCCATCCATCCTTCCATATATCAATCCACCCATTCGTCCATCCATCCAACCCTCCGGATTCTTGTCATATGCTAATGCATGCCCACCATTAGCAGAGTCGCAGCCGGGCAGTGCTAATGCTTGACTATTTCCAGGGCTGGACCTGAACATTAGAGGGTTCAGGGTTACTGACTACTCCAGTCCTCTGATGGAACTCCAGAAAACACCACCCCTTCACCTGTATTCAGGCAACAGCATGCATTCCCAGGGTGGCAAGGAAGAGTGCCCAGTGGTACTGGACCCTCAACAGGCCTGTGGTGTACTCTTTTCAGACCTTGAGTAGAGCGCTGGTTACCATGTACATGCACCCTACTGTTACCCCTAGCCTTCTGCTATAGGAGGCTAGTGGGCCTGGTCGACGGAGCGAAGCCAAACTGATAGTCTCACAGTGCTGTACATGTCTGAAATTCCCGGTGAGAGATCGGAATCCCAGAACAGGGGGCAGTTCACATCAGGCAGGCTGTGGGCAAAGCGCCTGTGAATAAAACTTACAGAGAGGACACTGTCCCAGGTGGTGGTGGAGGACTTGGACATGGTGCACTGTCAGGAGTTGTGGCAGCAAGGACATTGCTCAGAGCGAGGACGGGCGGTGTGCACCACGTATGCTGGCCCAGGATTGTGCATGCCCCAGGGACTTGGCTTGGGCTGGATGGGACCTAGGTGGTGTCCCTTTATTGGCCACACATGGAGGCTCATGGGAGGCGCACACACCGTGTGGTACACGTAGTTGGCCAATGGTGACCCCCTGTTGGGTTCCCAACAGTCATGATGTTCTCTGTAACATCCAAGCTTACGCTCACCCTCCATCCTCCGCTTCCCGAGCCCTTTCTGGGTGGAGGGGGGGGTAAATCGTCAGAGGGGAGGTGTTTCATAAGACATTAGCATTAATATAAAAGACCCCCGGAGCCGCTCCTCCGGTATGAAGGTGATTCAGTGGCGACGCTCTGGTCTAATAGAGCTGTGCTCCAGAGGGCCCCCCGGAGACCCCACGGAGACCCGGATCAGAGCGGAGAACCATGTGCCTACGAGTGGTCCTTTACCGCAGCAGTGGGGACGCTTTAACGGCCCTCATCTCTCATCAGACGAACCGGGCTGTCCTGTGACTCCGGCTCAGGAGGAGGTGTCGGAGGAGGTGCAGCGGCAACTCCTAACATTCTAAGCTTCTACAAATGATGGAGAAACTGTCTCTCTCTTTCTGACTGTGTCACTGTCTCTCTTCCTTTTCTCCTCCCTCCCTCGCTCTGTTTCTCTCTGTCGCTCTATTTTCTCCTCCCTCCCTTGCTCTGTTTCTCTTTCTCACAGTCTCTCTCTATTTTCTCCTCCCTCCCTCGCTCTGTTTCTCTTTCTCACAGTCTCTCTCTCTTTTCTCCTCCCTCCCTCGCTCTGTTTCTCTTTCTCACAGTCTCTCTCTCTTTTCTCCTCCCTCCCTCACTCTGTTTCACTCTGTCGCTCTATTTTCTCCTCCCTCCCTCGCTCTGTTTCTCTTTCTCACAGTCTCTCTCTCTTTTCTCCTCCCTCCCACACTCTGTTTCTCTTTCTCACAGTCTCTCTCTCTTTTCTCCTCCCTCCCTTGCTCTGTTTCTCTCTGTTGCTCTCTTTTCTCCTCCCTCCCTCACTCTGTTTTTTCTCACAGTCTCTCTCTTTTTCCCATATTTCCTCCCTCCCTCTCTCTTTCTCTTTCTCACAGTCTCTCTCTCTCTCTTTCCCATGTTTCCCCGTTCCCTCGCTCTGTTTCTCTCTTTCTCTCCGTCTCTCTCTTTTCTCCTCCCTCACTCCCTTTGTTACTTTTTCTCTCTGTCTCTCTCTCTCTCCCATTTTTCCTCCCTCCCTCGCTCTGTTTCTCTCTTTCTCATGGTCTCTCTCTCTTTCCCATGTTTCCTCCTTCCCTTGCTCTGTTTCTCTTTTTCTCCGTCTTTTTCTTTTTTCCTACATCCCTTGCTCTGTTTCTCTTTCTCTCTGTCTCTCTTCCTTTTTTCCTACCTCCCTCGCTCTGTTTCTCTCTTTCTCTCTGTCTCTTTCTTTTCTCCTCTTTCCCTCCCTCTGTTTCTCTTTCTCTCCGTCTTTCTCTCTTTTTTCCTCCCTCCTCCCTCCCTCTGTTTTTCTTTCTCTCCCATGTTTCCTCCTTTCCTTGCTCTGTTTCTCTGTCTCTCTCTCTCTCTGTCACTCTGTTTTTCTCTCTCACTCTGTTATTCTCTCTCTCTCTCTCTCTCTCTCTCTCTCTCTCTCTCTCTCTGTCTTTCTCTCTCTCTCTCACTCTCTCTTACTCTGTCTTTCTCTCACTCTGTCTCTCTCTCTCTCGCTCTGTCTCTCTCTCTCTCTCTGTCTCTCTCTCTGTGGATGAATGTGCCCTTTAGCTGCTCTGTTGATGCTCCATGCTATAGCCAGCTAGCGTCAGTCCCCTCTCTGCTCTGGGCAGTAAGCTGTCACTCCGTCCCCTGAGCGCCGGGGCCAGGGAGCTTTGAGCACCAGTAATGAGATCCGGGACAGAGATAAAGCACACAGAGTCTGTACGTCTGAGACGACTTCCACATCACAGTCTGACCACCGGTGTGAGGGCCAGTGCACTGAGCATTAGCCGTTAGCAGCTGTTACCAGTACCTCACTGAATAGTGGGATTTACTCCACCTCCTGTAACCTGGCAATGGATATACACTAAATACACTAATGGCCAAAAGTATGTGGACACCTCTCCTTATGATTCAAGCTCAGGTGTTTCAGCCACAACCATGGCTAGCCTGCCACTGGGTCCTGCACATGGTCACACTGGCAGCAGACTGGGTTGTCCTGTGAAGGTCAGTGGCTGCTGCCAAATGCTAAGGGCTATAACCGTAAAGTGGAGGTGTCCAGGAGCAGCAACACACACAAGCAGACAGGGGTCCCACTCACTGTCCTCTCTATTAGACATGCCAACCTTTCTGGTCCACCTTGTAGATGGACAGTCAGAGACGATAGCTCATCTGCTGCAGCACAGTGCAGTGTTGGTCATCCTCTAGTCCTACATCAGTGGACACAGGATGCTGCCCCACAGGATGCTGCCCCAGGACACTGTCCCGGAACGCTACCGGCTGCTGGATAGTTTTAGTTGGTGGCCAGTCCAGCAGTGACACTGAGGTGTCCCGGACCACTGCTGGGTCTGATTTACAGACCAGCACCACACACCACCATCAGTGTCACTGCAGTGCTGAGAATGATCCACCACCCACATCATACCTGCTCTGTGGTGGTCCTGTGGGGGTCCTGACCACTGAAGAACAGGGTAATACAGTATACAGAGAAACAGATGGACTACAGTCTGGACCTGTACACCTACAGAGTGTCCTGTATGGTCAGTGGAGCTGTTAATAATGGACACTGAGTGTAGATACAAGCAGGAGCTTAATTGAGGTTTCGGGTCTCCTCGTGTTCTCCTAGTCCTGCATTACATCAAGCATAAGAACCCGAGACCACTTATTGTAGGGAATATGCAAACCTGGAGGAAATCATGAGGGGGCCAACACTTTTTCACACCTTTGTATCATTGAAAACTAGTGCAAGAAGTGCACCAAGGCACCAACCACTGAGGCCAGTCGTTCATACTGAATTAGCTTCAAGTAGGCACCAGTGAATGCTGTCAAGTGATTTTACAGCCAGAGCTGGTGTGATTTCTGGCTCTGCCCTGCCTCCTCCTCCACCTCCTCCTCCTTCTCCTCCTCTACATGCCCAAACGGGCCGTCAGTGTAACTCTCAACGCCTCAAAGATCTGCTCGATGTGGGTTCCTGTGGATCGGATACACGCTGAGAGGGTTGAGTCATGTTGCTCTAGCATGTGGTATCGTTTTATGGGTCAGTAGAAGACAAGCTCCATTTGATCAATAATAATTGCCGAGGCTCGCTGTGAAATCCATTTTCGCTCAGAGAAAGTCTTGGGAAGAGAGATTCCCAGGAAGACTCTGGAAGTATCTGAATGCTTTGATCTCACTTTCTCTCTCCTACTATCTATCCGGCAGTGTGCCATTGCCTTAAGGTGGTAGTACCTTCAGGCTCCTGCAGATGGCGCTGCATGAGGATGATGTGGCTATAAATATCTGCGGGGTGTGATTGACGGGACCCATAGATTGGGAAGAGGTGCTGCAATGCAGTGTTAATGATTGGCTAAAAAGAGGTGACTGAGCATGTGGGCGTGGCCAAAGACCATAGTGTGAAGGAAGTAGCTGAATCTGCAGATGTATGGAAGCATACGGTCATACGGGTCTACCAGCAGTGGCTACAATCCCAGTCTACAGGGAATTCTCCTCAGAACTGTGCCAGGGAAGGCATCCACCAAATCTGGCCCAACTGCCCGATTCTTTGAAGTAAGAGTGTCTGAACATTTGACGTGGCTACATCCAGAAACCTGTCCTGTCCAGGCCCAATCCCGTCACAGCTGTTGTGCCTATAAGCACAAGGACTGGCAAGGAACACCTGGGAAGGGGAGGAGCCAGAAATTAGGAACAGGTGAGGGGCATGGCAAGTGGAAACACAAAGGGAGAAGCTGGACACCATAAGAAGACCATGGAGGCACTGACAGAAACATGTTGAGAAGATAGAACTAGGTATCCTAGTGCGAGTCATCCTCCTGCGAGGCATCTGAAACCCATCAACAACCACGTCAACGCAAAAGCGAGTTTCGTGAAACAGCCAATCAGAAGTCATTTCATTCCAATCGATCAATTTCAACACATCGCTGAAGTGGAACGTAACAGGAACGACCAGTTGTAACGTGGCTATTTGCAGTCCGGTTAACTAGCTACTTAGCTAGCCAGCTAACATTACCATGAAGGGTGTGTAAAGTTCCTTTGGTGACTTGTCACAACTTTATTAGCCTTGTGTGATTTTGTTAGCATGTTAGCATGCTCTAAGCATTAGATCTGAAACATGGCAGAACTTGGCAGAGCATTGTGGGTCGGGAACTTGGCCAGGTCCAGAGATCACTATGCATTGCCATCACTGGAATCTGGAGCAGTAGAAATGCGCCAGCTGGATGTCTGATGGAGGAATGTGGGTTTGGTGGATGAAGCCAGGAGAAAAGAATTCGTAGTGCCATCACTAAAGTTTGGTGGAGGGGGGATAATCAAGCTTGAGGCAAAGCACACCAGCAATGCTGATCACCAGTGTTTGGGATGACGGTTCATTGGTGAAGGCAACCAGCTTAACTGGCACCAGGCCAACATAGGATGCATAGTTGGATGGTTGTTCCAGCACTGGCAAAATACCAGACTTCAGTTAACACAGCATTTATACAGCTATATGAGAAATGCGGGTCACTAGTCTTGGTAGGGTGGCCACTAGGTTTGCCACCCGTCCAATAAAATACGGAATCGCCCTTTATTTGGCAATTAAATGTTGCGTCCTGTATTAAATTAAATTTCCCTAAATGTCTCTAAATTTGTTCCGTACTTCCGTAAATGTCTCTAAATTTGTTCCGTATTTCCTTAAATGTCTGTAAATTTGTTCCGTACTTCCGTAAATGTCTCTAAATTTGTTCCGTACTTCCGTAAATGTCTGTAAATTTGTTCCGTACTTCCGTAAATGTCTCTAAATTTGTTCCGTACTTCCGTAAATGTCTGTAAATTTGTTCCGTACTTCCGTAAATGTCTCTAAATTTGTTCCGTACTTCCGTAAATGTCTGCAAATTTGTTCGGTACTTCCGTAAATGTCTGTAAATTTGTTCCTTACTTCCGTAAATGTCTGATATACACGTATGGAATCAGATCACATACGGGACGCGATTTCGAACATGTCACTCACACATGGCCACGCCCCCTGTCCTTTATTTTCATTTCTGAAAGGTGGCGACCCTAGTGGCCACACGTCTAGCTTCAGGCCGGACAGTCCTGTTTTTAAACTCCAACAATACCATGTGTGCCACTGGCTCACGTCCATTCCGAAAGACAAGCCTCGCATTTCATTGGTTTAACAAGGTCATGTGACATCATCACTCGCCCAGCGACTAACTGCAAATGAGCCCTTTAAATGCTAGTCAGTTCGTAAGCTCCCATCTGACTCACCAATGGCATCCTTTCCACCCCATTAGGTGAGTAAAGCATCATGTGTGTTATATAGGTTGGGATATGATTTTAATTCTGTACTAGTATCACAGCCGACTCCACCCCTTTCATGATGTCCTCCTCTTTGGAGTTATGAAAGTGGTCACCCTAAATCCCGGTAAACAGTAAAACAGTCTGGTGACTTTGATTAGTGCCTCGTCTAATAAACATACTGCACAGCAATTCAGATTTTTCAAGGTTAGCGGAAAATTAGCCACCGTAAGCTAAAACATGAATGCTAATGATAAGTTTTCTTGGACTAGCTGTTGGAAACTTCATCATCTACCGTTTCCTGTCGCAGCAACAGCACGCAAGATAGCTCTCCACAGCTAGGTAGGCGCTAAGCTCGCTAGCAGCCTTTTCCCATGTGACTAGCAAAGCGAGTACTGACTTCGGCTGGCCAGTTCGCTAATAACTCATACGCGGCTGTGTGGAAAGGCGTTTGTCATGGGCTGAAAAGCAAGCTGAACCTATTTCCCATTTTCATGGGCCCTAGAGTTATCGAGCCCGTCAGCAGGGCAAACTCCACGGCGCTGAACTCGCTCTAGCCTTGCTCGTTCGTGTCCAGCCCGAGTGAAGTGAACAATGAACACTGCAGAGATTAATTCCAGAGTGGGGTGGGATTTTGCAGTGGTCCCTCAGAACAAATCCAGCATATTGCTCAGTTTGGCCGTGTTGCATGGAATTGCATCATCCCGGGACTGAATGTGCATACTTATACATTAAAGTCCATACTGCTGGGTCACGACGCCACACAGTTTAATATGTCCACACTCCGGGGACTCGACCAGCAGCTTATGTGCTAAATCAGGTACATTACAGCCGAGAAAACAATAAACTCCGTCAAATTTAGCCCTCCGAGACCGCCATGGAGGAACACTGCACTGCAGTGTTGGGAGCTGCGCCTCCAGCCATGAGGAACCTTTGGTGAACTAAGGCAATCAGCACAGCTACTGTGTTCTGCAAGTGCAACAACAACCAACAGAGCTTAGAGACTCCCGAATATAGGAAACCTGGCTAGCGACCCTCGTTATGGCATTATTATAGGAATATGATGAGCTTATTCAACTTATTTCTAGACATTAGAACTAATTTCAAAGTGCACAAGGCTGATTTCCCAACTCAAATAGGAAGCTACTGTACTTTTAAGACTGATATATGTAAATGAGCTGTGTTCTGATTGGCTGTCCTGTCTTGTGCCATCAGTAAAAACAGTGGGCTAGACTGAAAACCATTTATGACTTTACTGTGAATGGGCGTGGCTTACCCTTTGTAAGCTAAATGGGTACAGGTAAATGTAAAGGTAGGCATTCATTGGGAGTCATGGGCTAGAGGTTAGGGAACCAGGCTTGCAACCGGTCCGATTCGCTGAACCGACAGTAATGAATGAACCCCGAACTGCTCCCTGGGTGCTGTATGATCGGGCTGTGTTCAGTAGTGTGGTAGTAACTTCAGGCCCCAGCACAAGGACGATGGGCTATACATACCTGTGGGGTGAGAGTGACGGGATCCGTAGATTGGAAAGAGGTGCTACAGTGCTCTCGTTCCATGTGTGGAAAACGGCTCCAGAGTAGATGTTAATGATTGGCTAAAAGGAGAGACTGAGCATTTGGGTGTGGCCAAAGACCATGGTGTGAAGGAAGTAGCTGAATCTGCAGGTGTATGGAAGCAGCGTATGGACATACGGGTCTACCAGTGGCTAAAATCCCAGTCTCTGCTCAGAATTGTGCCAGGGTAGGCATTCACCAAATCTGGCAGGAGTGTCTGTCTGTTTTGGGACCCAGAAAAAGTTGGTTCCCGGCTGGAACCAAAGGGTAGTAGGTTCTTCAGCACGAACTCTGCTGTGTCTCATCTCCAGTAGTTGATCCGTGCCTTTCAGGATATGAACAAACATCTGGAATGACAGCTCGATACGCTCCGCCATCTTGGTATTACTGCTGTCCAGTTCCCTCTGTTGACGTTGATGACGGATCCTTTGGTTGAAATAGAAGCTGGTGCAAACATAGACTTGTTCCCTGAATAGCACCAAAGCTCTACGAATCCTGAACAGAGCCAGTTCAAGAGGTTCCAGGGTTCTTTTGGTCAAGAGAGGAACCCGGACATCACAACCAGGAATCCAGCCCAAGTCCACATTCCTAATAAGTGTATCTCTCTTGGTGTTGAGTGCTGGACAGGCCTCGACTTTATTCCCTAATTAGAAGCTGAGCTGGATGTTAAGCCCTCATTCCGTATGTCCAGGAACGCCAAACAACAGAACGGCTCCATACCAAAGGCTGTTAATCCAAGTGCTGAGTGGGGTTAACTCGGGTCGCTCATGTCTGAAGTGGATCGGAATGCCGAAAGAAAGCATTCCCAGACATTCGGTCCTTGAAGCACACTTTCCCCAAATACAGTTCACTTAAACAACATGGCTGTTATTGATGCACGGCAGCCTCGTGAGCATCTGCGGATTGGTGAAAGTACATGGCGTTCCGTCAGAACTGAAGACTGAATCATTCCCTACCTCTCTTCATTGCCACCTATTGTTGGTTTCTATAGTGACGGGCCAAAAGAGTTTCCCCTGAGAGCTTTTATCTGCAGAAAAAAACCAAGGGCGCAAATAAACACTCTACGAAGCTCACTTAGCGGCTCTGTTTGGGCTCGTTTGTGAGTTTATTGTTTAGTCTGCTGGACGGGCCGGGACAAAGGAGGACGAGGAGTTACCAGCACCTCCTTATACCTGCACTCACTGTCTATTATTATCAGCTCCACTGACCATATAGGACACTTTGAGGTTCTACAGGTCCAGACTGTAGTCCATCTGTTTCTCTGTGTACTGTATTACCCTGTTCTCCAATGGTCAGGACCCCCACAGGACCACCACAGAGCAGGTATGATGTAGGTGGTGGATCATTCTCAGCACTGGAGTGGCACTAACGTGGTGGTGGTGTGTTAGTGTGTGTGGTGCTGGTGTGAGTGGATCAGACACAGCAGTGCTGCTGGACACCTCGGTGTCACTGCTGGACTGAGAATCGTCCACCAACCCAAACTATCCAGCCAACAGGGCAGGGTCCTGTGGGCAGCGTCCTGTGGCCAGTGTCCTGTGGGCAGCGTCCTGTGGCCAGTGTCCTGTGGGCAGCATCCTGTGACCACTGATGAAGGGCTAGAGGATGACCAACACTGCACTGCGCAGCAGCAGATGAGCTATCGTCTCTGACTGTCCATCTACAAGGTGGAGCAGCAAGGTAGGAGTGCCGATTAGAGTGGACAGTGAGTGGACACAGTGTCTAAACACTCCAGCAGCACTGCTGGGTCTGATCCACTCACACCAAAAAAGATGGACAGCGGAGAGAGGGGACAGAGAGAGTAGAGACAGAGGGAGTGAGAGGTAGAAAGTGAAATAGAAAGATAGAAAGATAGAAGTGAGAGAAAGAAAGATAAAAGAAAACATGAGAGACCAGTGAAGAGAAAGGGGTGAGAGACAGAGGACAGAAACATTCAGAGCAGAGAGAAAGAGAGGGAGGGGGAATACAGGGATAAGGAGAGAAGTGAGAGAGAAAGGTGGAGAGAGAGGGAGAGATGGAAGTGAACTGTAGGAGACCCCGCTGAGCCAGGCTTCATCTCCAGGCCTGTGGAAAGACTCGGGAATCCTTTAAAGACGTCCTCTTTGAAGACTCCCCGTGAATCCTGGATCTGGAGAGTCCGTCTGGCTTACTGCTGGATGACGTTGTAGATGGTTGGATGTTCTGTATATATACTGCTATGGTTCTCGTGTCCTCCAGCTGACCACTGCCACGGCATCCTTGGGCAAGGCCCTCTGGGACAGCAGTACTGATGCAACACACTGTTTGGCAGCCAAAGTTACCGGCACTGTTGTTGCTCAGAGATCTCCATTCGACAACACCGGAGTCCGTCCCTGCGAGGCAAAATAGTGACCGGTCATTTTTCTGTTTCTGCCAGCATTGTGGCTTATGGCTACTGTGGTCAATCCATAACTCATTTATTTAATATCAAAATTAATAGAACACCTCCCCAAACACATATCACAGCTGGGATTGGATTTGGGCATGGACTGGACAAGTTCCTGGATGTAGGCCACATCAGGGTTCAGACACTCCTACATCAAAGAATTGGGAAGTTGGACCAATTTTGGTGGAGGCCTTCCCTTCCCCTCACAGCAATGTTCCAACATCAGTACCTGACCTCACTAATGCTCATTCAAATCCTCACAGCAATGTTCCAACATCAGTAATGTGACATCACTAATACTTAATCAAATCCTGATGAGAATGTTCCAATATTAGTATCTGATCTCACGAATGGTCAATCAAATCCTCACAGCAATGTTCCAGCATCTGTACCTGACCTCACTAATGCTCAATCAAATCCTCACAGCAATGTTCCAATGTCAGTATCTGACCTCACTAATACTCAATCAAATCCTCTTAGCAATGTTCCAGCATCAGTACCTGACCTCACTAATGCGCAATCAAATCCTCACAGCAATATTCCAACGTCAGTACCTGACCTCACTAATACTCAATCAAATCCTCACACCAATGTTCCAACATCAGTATCTGACCTCACTAATACACAATCAAATCCTCATAGCAATGTTCTATCATCGGTACGTGACCTCACTAATGGTCAATCAAATCCTCACAGCAATGTTCCAGCATCAGTACCTGACCTCACTAATGGTCAATCAAATCCTCACAGCAATGTCTCAACATTAGTACCTGACCTCACTAATACTCAATCAAATCCACATAGCAATGTTTCCTACATCACTACCTGACCTCACTAATGGTCAAGCAAATCCTCACAGCAATGTTCCAACATCAGTACCTGACCTCACTAATACTCAATCAAATCCTCACAGCAATGCTCCAACATCACTACCTGACCTCACTAATACTCAATCAAATCCTCACAGCAATGTTCCAGCATCAGTGCCTGACCTCACTAATGGTCAATCAAATCCTCACAGCAATTTTCCAGCATCAGTACCTGACCTCACTAATGGTCAATCAAATCCTCACAGCAATATTCCAACATCAGTACCTGACATCACTAATACTCAATCAAATCCACATAGCAATGTTTCCTACATCACTACCTGACCTCACTAATGGTCCAGCAAATCCTCACAGCAATGTTCCAACATCAGTACCTGACCTCACTAATACTCCGTCAAATCCTGACAGCAATGTTACAACATCAGTACCTGACCTCACTAATACTCAATCAAATCCTCACAGCAATGCTCCAACATCAGTATCTGACCTCACTAATGGTCAAGCAAATCCTCACAGCAATGTTCCAACATCAGTACCTGACCTCACTAATACTCAATCAAATCCACATAGCAATGTTTCCAACATCAGTACCTGACTTCACTAATGGTCAGTGAAACCCTCACAGCAATGTTCAAACATCAGTGTGTGACCGCATTAATGGTCAATCAGATCCTTATGCAAATGTTCCAATATCAGATTCTGACCTCACTAATACTCAAACAAATCCTCACAGCGATGTTCCAACATCAGTACCTGACCACACTAATGGTCAGTGAAATCCTCACAGCAATGTTCAAATATCAGTGTGTGACCTCATTAATGGTCAATCAGATCCTCATGCAAATGTTCCAATATCAGATACTGCCCTCAGTCAAACCCTCACAGCAATGTTCCAGTACCTGACCTTACCAATACTCAATCAAATCCTGACAGCAATGTTCCATTTCCAACTTCTGTAAAGCCATTTCAGAACAGTAGAGTTGGTTACTGCAGTGAATGGGGAATTAAAGCCGCTATTAAGCCCTGGTCTGACATGGAATGCCCCTCCAGGGCTGGCACATCACGATCCCTGAGATCTCGGGATAATTTAGTTCCACTTTGGCCCTAATCCGTGTGGAACCCGGCCCATAGTGTTACTGCCTACATAATTCCATTATCGCTCCCTGATAAACCATCTACAGAGGAAAGCCCTGAACAGAATCCCGCCGATGATAAAGGCAGCGCTCCATGGAGAAGGTGAGTACTGGCGAGTGACTAAGCCCTTTGTCATGTAAATGGTGTTCTGTGCTATTCCTGAATGTTTAAAACAGCGAGATCCAAATTCATGACAGATTCTTGATAACGGCTTATTGATCTCGGTGAGAGACGTGGATAGATGTGGAGGAGAACGATATTCTGAGTAGCCCAAACGCTGAAATGAGTTTCTTCCCATTCCTCAGGTTCACCTGGTCCAGTTTGTAAAGGTCAGGACGGGAACTGAATCCGAATGACTCCAAGGTATGGGAAAGTACATACGTGGAAGGAGGCTTCACCATGTAAAGACTAGGATCATGCCACAGCTGTGCCATGTGCACCCTTATAAGCAACATTGCCTAGATCCATGTTTCTCAACCCTGTTCTTGGAAGCCTTGCCCAGGTGAGTGCTTCCCCTGCTGCCAGCACACCTGAGCACAGCCCAACTTATCAGCTCATTAGCAGTTGCAGTTGCAGGGGGTGTGTTAAAGCAGGAGGTCCACTAAGATGTACAGGGCAGGGTGCATCCAGGACCAGGGTTGCAAAGCACTGGCCTGGATTGCTCAGTGTGTCATGTGGTCGTGAGTACTACCTAGGGAGGTGCAGAGTGAGTCATCGGTTGCTAATGTGTTGCACTGGTTGATGAAAATGAATGGGAGTCTTGGAGAGGAAGGAGGAATGGATAAGTGTGAGTGCAGGTGAGGGTGAGTAGATGCAGTTGGGTGGCTGGAGGTTAAAGGAAACAATGGGCCTTGAATAGGGCTGAAAATGAATGGGAATTTATGGGAGGAATGAAGGATGAGGAAGACAAACAGACAGGTACAAGTCAGACCGATGTTGGATTCATGCTCTGGGGTCTGGCCTGAGATGGGCAAACTGTCTGGCAGTCGAAAGGAAGTATCGTAAACAGGTGTGTACCTTTCCTCCCCATACATTCTTAATGGAAAGAAACTTGGAAAGATTTTAAGGAAAACCATACACTGGATCAAACAGCTGTATACAAGCACACCATTCCCAATCCGATCAAACATTCCGGAGGTGTCAATATCTCCAAAAACTGTAGGAATAGTTTGTGGACCAAAAAGATCTCTCAGCCCGGAGGAAGAAGAGAACGAGGAAGGAGGACAAGGCGAGGGAGGGTATGTAAATTGGATAACGATAGTGCTACATATTGCGCAATCACTAATTAAATCAATTATGTAGTCCAGTTTCCATCAAATTCATACCACGGTGTACACTACCCGTCCCAAGAGACGTGCTCAACTGGCACTTCTTCTGAAATCAAGTTTACAGTAGTTTACAGTAGAAGATTATCAGTATTTGATTGCATTCAGCCAGTCCAGCATCAATGAGGCCAGGCCAGGTACTGATGTTGGACAGTTGCACCCAGAAGCAGGTGTGGGATTGCAGTGCTATGGGGAAGGAAAGTAAACGATGGAACGATAAACGATGATACGTTTAGACTGATATGATCTCACTAATGATCAAATTCTCACAGCAATGTTCCAGCATTAGTACCTGACCTCAATAATACTCAATCAAATCCACATAGCAATGTTTCCTACATCAGTACCTGACCTCACTAATGATCAATCAAATCCTCACAGCAATGTTCCAGCATTAGTACCTGACCTCACTAGAACTCAATCAAATCCTCACAGCAGTGTTCAACATCAGTACCTGACCTCACTAATACTCAATCAAATCCACGTAGCAATGTTTCCTACATCAGTACCTGACCTCACTAATACTCAATCAAATCCACATAACAATGTTTCCTACATCAGTACCTGACCTCAATTATGATATAAGTCCAGTTTCCATCAAATTCATACCACGGTGTACACTACGCGTCCCAAGAGACGTGCTCAACTGGCACTTCTTCTGAAATCAAGTTTACAGTAGTTTACAGTAGAAGATTATCAGTATTTGATTGCATTCAGCCAGTCCAGCATCAATGAGGCCAGGTACTGATGTTGGACAGTTGCACCCAGAAGGAGGTGTGGGATTGCAGTGCTATGGGGAAGGAAAGTAAACGATGGAATGATAAACGATGATACGTTTAGACTGATATGATCAGTATGATATGATGATGCTTGGCACGGTGACCTTGGGCTCATGTCTGGCTCCTCCAGAGCTCCAGAGCAGGATGGAGGTTATGTAGGTTTTCTATGGACGAGCTGTGGATGCACCTTAATTCCCTAATTAGAGGGACTACCTGGATACATTTGGACATGTTGGGTGGATCTCAAGGTGAAGTGTCGCGCAGTGTTCCCGCAAGTACAACAACGACCCCAGCAACGTCAAGTTCTCACGATGAAACGTAGTGGGGCGTCGTTCAGCCTCAAGGGAAGCATGATGAATTCGAACAAGCCCGATGAAATATTTAATTGCGTGTCTTGCATGTTTTCTCCCAGCTTTCTTGCTACATCTGTCTCTTTTTCTTGGTGGATGACAAGCACGTTGGTTACTGAAGATGTGGACTCTCTTTTTTCTGTCCTTTCTGAAATCTTTTTCTTTGTTCCTCCTCTTCTCCTGACATGTGATTTCCCAACTAGACGGAAATGAAAATGTAGGCTTTTCTACTCTGAGAGGTTGTAATTATCTTTTTTCCCCCTCCCTCTACGCTCCATGCAGTTTTGGCAGCCACTCCGTTGCAGCGGAGCCTTCAGAGACTCAAACTGGCAGAACGTCCGCCCAGTGCTGGCCTCCACTGCCCTGTTCACCCTGGGGTTAAATGGACAGGCTGCCAGACATAATAATGGCTTCATTCCGTGAGGCTCGGGGAAAAAGAAGAAGGCTATGAACAAGGCTGTTTGGGCTGTTAATGTTCTTTGAAAGTGAAAGAGAAGGCAAAGGGCCCCTGGGTGAAACATCAAAGCCGGTGGTCACTTTGTCACAATTGGTATCTGTCCACTGAGCATTGAAAGAACAGTCCACCAAATGATCCAACATATCGTCGCTGTCCAATGAAAAACATGTATCTCCATCTTTTTGTCCATTTTGACTTAAAAACAGCCACTGTCGTTTACACTTTGTGAGATTTGCATGATGAATGAACCAACTGAAATGGACCAGAAGTGCTCTGAAGGATGTCTGGTTCCATTGACTTGCATTAAAATCAAATTAGGTTTTTGGCGTCTCCTGTAAAGTTGCCAATTTTGGAGATACTTGTTTTACTTTAGACAGCAACGATGCGCAGTGTCATTAGATTCCAAATGTAAGTCAACCAACAGATGTCTAAAGTCTATTTGGTTCTCATCTGGAGTCACAAGGCTAATGTAGCTAACAGCTAACAAAGGCTGGTTACAGATGCCGGGTTTAGCATCATGCAAACTGCAAGATGATCACTCACTTGCCTTGAACCATGTAGAGTTGTTCTGCAAATTGTCTTGGTTTCTGCCAAGCTATAGCACATGGACATCTATAAAAATGGACAACTTTGAGAGGTGGTTAACGTCCATATACAGAGCTAGTAGCACATATGACGTATAGATATACATCTAGAATTCCCAGGACATTTTCAGTATGGAAGAAGATGCTCATCAGTTTGGACCCTTCGGAGCTTTCATGATAAACTATTATCTCAAGCTCCAGGAGAAGCATTGCATCCATCATTCACCATATTGACAAGTAACGAACCTGCTATGCCGGCTCGACCCTCCTGCAGACCTCACCTCCATGCCTAATTGATTCCACTGGGACCATCTACCGTAATTCTTGCCTTCAGAAGTCTTTGTTACTTTAAAAGAGATGCCTTCAATTTGGACTGAAGGGGAAACCTGCCGGAAGGTTCAGGATGGGGGTTGGCCGATCAATGGTGACCTCAAAAAAGGGGGCTAGAATCAGCTCAAAAGGAAATACTACTGGAATGGATTTGATAGTCACATGCTATGGCTAGTTACTGAGCATGTGAGATTAGAATTATCTCAGAACTAATTCAACCATAGACCTCTATGGCCTAACTGTCTCTGCACATGGGGACTCAAAATGGAAAATGCAGATATACTTAGCAATCTAGATGCTGGTGCTTTAGACACTGGGAAAAGAATCTGGGAAAACGTTGACTTGCACCTAATTATTATGAATGCAATTAACTAAATGATGAATTATGGACTGTATTTATTGGCTGGAAATGAAATGTACAGCAACATGCCAATAGTAATGAGAAATCTTTGAGAATGACCAAACATCATACCTATGCAGCCTTTTATACTTTAAATACTCCACAACTCTGTCGAAAGGTCTTTGTAGAGGTTCCTAATGGTGTCCTGTGATAATCCATCCCAGGCAGCTTGAATATCCTCACACAGTTCCTGCAGATGATGTGGTGGGGTAGAGGTGGACCAAGACCAGAGCGGGACTCCTCACTGAAGATGTCCTGATGCCGTAACGAGGCACTCCATGACAGCCTGGTACGACACCACTGCAGTCTTTGGTGACGGTGACGTGGTGCTAAGCACAGTCGTGGTAACGGTCTGTGTGCTTGTAGCCCTGCTTGGTGCAGCCGTGTACCAAAGGTGCTGCTGGATATCCACAATCGTGGCTCTTGGATCACTCTGCATGTCAAACAATTTATCAGTTCTTCTTATCTGAAGTTAGTCTCCCAGGCAGGTCTCCCTTGGTAGTATTTGCATGATTGGTGTTGCACACAGTTACCAGAGTCATACGATGCAAACCCTCTCCAGCTGCTCAAGTTGCTTTTGAACTGTTCTGAGGTATACGTCCTTCGCTACCAACACATCAGGACAAATTAGAATGGAAAGCATGCTCAACAGGACGGCCTTATATAGTCAGTCAGGTTCTGCAAAACTTGTTTACCTCACCCACTGCTGTTGGTTGATTCCTTCTGGGCACAACTGCTCAGGAAAACCCTTATACAAGCACACCATTCCCAATCAGACCAAACATTCCGGCGGTTTCAATATCTCCAAAAACTGCAGGAATAGTTTGTGGACCAAAAAAAAATCTCTCCGCCCAGAGGAAGTAGAAAAAGTGGACATTAAACAAGCTTATGCCAAGTGTTATGAGGTGTTATGTATGTTATGTCATGCCTTATATATGCATCTATATTGCCTAATGACTTCAGAATTCACAGGAAGTGTTTTTGGAATTACAAGTGGTCCAAAAACAGTAAGTGTATTAGACTTGGGTTGGGTTCGGACTCTAAACACATTAGTCTGGAACTGGTGGGCTAGATCTCAGTTCTATGTTCTGGTTCAAAAGTATAGGCCAGACAAAAAGCTTCAAGCTTCAAATATGTTGATTCATGTACTTAATAACTGGATTATTGATGAAAGCACATCAGTGAGTTCAAACGGTTTTAAATTTCATCAAACTACACCAGTAACTTTAGACCTCTAAGGTTTATTTGTGCCCAAACTGTGGGAAGCAAAAAGCAGCCCATGAAGATCTGGTGCTTGGACCCCTAAGCATTGCTGCACCCTTACAATACTACAAATGGAGCTCAGCTTTAGATTCTGAATCCAGCCTTTCGTTTGCAGTCCATTCGTTCGCTTGTTTGTTCGCTTGCTGCTGTTGTAATTCCTGCCCAGTCTTTCCTGGCGTAATCCTACAGCTTTGTTCTTTCATCTTCCGCAGGAAAGAGAGTCTCGTTCAAACTGGCGGCTTGCTCCAAACAAATTACGCCGCACCACGCCAGGCTCCGGAGCATTTACATTCAATTTGGATCAACACGCTTCCTGCTACGGGCTTTATGCTGGTTCAGGGGAGATTGAACAGAACGTGGCTGAAACGCTGAGGATCCTGGCACAAAGGTAACGAGGGGAAGGCGTATGCCCACGCTTCTCCCCATCAGCTCCGGAGAACAGGGGTAGTTCATCAAACACACACACACATGGACTGACAGAGAGGGCAGGAATAGAGAGATACACACTGACTAACACAGGCTTAGGGAAAGAGAGAGAGGGATACAGAGATGGGGGTGGACCAATGAAAGGAAAGGAATGAAGAATGAAATAAGTCAGAGAAAGAGAGGAATGAAAATCTACACAGCCAGCGTGCTGGAGGCAGTGGAGACAAATCTGGAGTTTAGAGAGAGAGAGAGAGAGAGAGAGAGAGGTAAGGAAAGCAAAAGAAGGAAAAGGAGAGAAATGGAAAGAGAGCAAGAGAGAAGTAGAGAGAAGAAAGAAAGGTGAGATAGAGAAGGTGAGGGAGAGAAAAAGAAAGAGAGGGATAGAGGAAAAAGAGAGAGGGAGAGATATTTAGAGAGAGAGAGAAGAAAAGTGAGAGAGGGAAAAGGAGAGGAAACAGAGGAAGAGATAAGTAGAGGGGGGAAGAAAAGTGAGAGAGAAGGAGAAATAGAGGGAAAAGAGAGCGAAGGAGAAACAGAGAGAAAAGAGAAAGAGAGGGAGAGAGAGAAGGAGAAATAGAGGGAAAAGAGAGAGGGAAGGAGAAACAGAGAGAAAAGAGAAAGAGAGGGAGAGAGAGAGAAAGAGAGAGAGAGAGACAGAGAGAGAGAGAGAGAGAGAGAGAGAGAGAGAAGTAGAGAGAGAGGTAAGGAAAGCAAGAGAAGGAGAAGGAGAGAAATGGAAAGAGAGCAAGAGAGAAGTAGAGAGAAGAAAGAAAAAAGAGAGAGAGACAGAGCAGGAGAAAGAGAGAGAAATAGAAAGAGAGGGATAGAGAAAAAAGAGAGAGGGAGAGATATTTAGAGAGAGAGAGAGAGAGAGAGAGAGAGATAGAGAGAAGAAAAGTGAGAGAGAGAAAAGGAGAGGGAAGAGAGAAGTAGAGAGAGGGGGAAGAAAAGTGAGAGAGAAGGAGAAATGGAGAGAAAAGAGAGGGAAGGAGAAATGTAGAGAAAAGAGAAAGAGAGCGAGAGAGAGAGGGAGAAATAGAGGGAAAAGAGAGAGGGAAGGAGAAATGTAGAGAAAAGAGAAAGAGAGGGAGAGAGAGAGAGAGCGACAGAGAGAGAGAGAAGTAGAGAGAGAGGTAAGGAAAGCAAGAGAAGGAGAGAAATGAAAAGAGGGCAAGAGAGAAGTAGAGAGAAGAAAAAAAGGCAGGAGAGAGAAAGCAGGAGAAAGAGAGAAATAGAAAGAGAGGGATAGAGGAAAAAAGAGAGAGGGAGATATATTTAGAGAGAGAGAGAGAAGAATAGTAAGAGAGAGAAAAGGAGAGGGAAGAGAGAAGTAGAGAGAGGGGGAAGAAAAGTGAGAGAGAAGGAGAAATGGAGAGAAAAGAGAGGGAAGGAGAAACAGAGAGAAAAGAGAAAGAGAGGGAGAGAGAGATGTAGAGAGAAAGAAAAGAAAAGTGAGAGAGAGAGAGAAGGAGAAATGGAGAAGAAAGAGAGAGTGAGGAAAGAAAAGTGTGTGAGAAAAGAAGAAACAGGTGAGAGAGAGAAGGAGAAAGGGAGAGAAAAGAGAAAGAGAGGGGGCGAGAGAAGTAGAAAGAGAGAGAAGGAGAAAGGGAGAGAAGTGGAGAAAGAGAAGGAAAAAGAGAGAGAAAAGAGAAAGAGAAGGAGAGAGAAGTAGAAAGAGAGAGAGGAGAAAGGGAGAGAAAAGAGAGGGAGAGAGAAGTAGAAAGAGAGAGAGAAGGAGAAAGGAAGAGAAAAGAGAGGGAGAGAGAAGGAAAAAGGGAGAGAAAAGAGAGGGAGAGAGAGGAAGAAAAGCGAGAGAGATGAAAGAGAAAGAGTGGGAGCGAGAGAAGGAGAGGAAGAGAGTGTTGGTCTGGAGTATCTGTCAGTGAGGGAGGCTGATGAATAATGGAGGACCACTCAGCTCCACATGTCCATCCCACATGCAGTCTTCATGTAACCCCCCTCCAGCAAAGACCACCCGAGCCCTCCGACTGCCTGACCTTCACCATGGTCAGAACACAGCCCTGGATTTCACTGGACCCGGCTAAATATCCCCACTGGAGGGGAGCTCCACCTCAGGTCTCTGAACGGTCCATATAAGAACCAGGTCAAACCAGGACCTGCCAAAATCCTACTCCAACCAGCAGGGGGCAAAATACCACCAGGAGCGCAGTCGCTCCTCCTCCCTCTTCACTCCTTACCGGTCTAGAGCATCTCCAGCGGGGAACCTGCCCTCAAAGGACTGGAAGCAGCACCTTCAACAAGATGGAGGTCAGAATACTCCGTCAGGCAGCAGCACCACCTCTTCAATCTCATCCATACTTGAAATGGCAAAAGTTCTGAACCTGCCCCTGGAAGTCCGGCACCAACAGAGTTCAGCTCCATCCTCCATCCAGCAGAGTGAAGTTCTAGGCCATGCCTTTGGACCCCCACCTGTAACAGCTCCTGTCTGGCTCCTGGCCATTGTACCTCCATCCCTCCTCTTGGAAACCAAGAGGTCCAGTTCCAACCCTGCTTCTGGAGATCCACCATGCTGCGGAGATCCAATCAAGCTCCTAGCCTTATAGGTTGCTACCACCTGCTACCACCAGGTGTGGTTCCTGCTTCTGAAGATCTCCGCTGCAGAACTTCAAATGCTCCACCTGAATTTACCCCCACCCCCAGGGGCTAAATCATTTACCATGGCTGTTAAGGTCCTTATGGAGGTGTAGCATCCAAAAGAAAAATAGGGGACATCCACCACCAGCAGTGGAGTTTAGCTCCACCCTCGCCGTGTGAGACCACCAAAGCTGACTCCCAAGCGTTCCTGGAGAGAGTCCCCCAAGAGTGCAGGGCCAACCTGGCTCCTGAAGGTCTACCACCAGCATGGTTTAGATCCCAGCCTTCATTTGGGAAATCTACCACCACCGGAGTTTCGTTCCAACCCCAGCCCCCTCCACAGCGCCCAGGGAGCAGTTAGGGGTTAGGTGCTTGGCTCAAGGGCAGATCAGTCATGTCCTGTTGGTACAGGTGGCTGAACCAGTCTCCTTGGGTTGGCTCGCTAATCCCCTGGACATCCCGGAAATCTATCCGAAGAGGGTGGAGTCCGAGCTCGGCTCCTGTACCATCAACGACCGGGTTCCTCCGGAAGACTTGGCTTAGCTGGAGCAGGTGTGCTGAGATGAGGGCTTGGAGCCTCAGGCCAGGTGGCAGTATTCCAGGGACAGCACTGGTCTAATTAGTCCGGTGGTCCACTGGGATTCCGAGTGGCACATCTCAATAGCTAATGGAGTTCAATGGGAAGGAAAGGGAAGAATCCGAGCCTGCAGATTCCGGCCTCTTGCTTGTTGAATGCCGCTACACCTGCCGCCCACATACAGACCCTCACCTACACACTGTGTCGCTGTTATTAGCGATTAACGCTGTTATTGTTATTATAAGCCGCGAGGAACGTGACCTTCCGCACCGACACCGCGCTCCCGAGATTCCCATAATAAACTCCTTCCCTTAATAAAGTACCTTCTCCGGATCTCTTAATTAGCAGCCGCACTCTAATTAAGACTTGCGCTCGCTGCACGCTGCTCACTCGTGTGGGTTAATTAGACGATTAATTAGCCCAACGAGCTTCTCAGCCTAATCGCTACCACGCTTGATTGTTGAGGACCACCAGTCCGCAGATGTTTGTTTGTGCCGGAGCCACGCAATTTCATCCCGGAATCCCGGAAAATGGTAGCCCAGACAGAGGCTGCTGAATCCTACACATGGAAGCGCTAGACCACCCTGAAGCAAATTCATCCCGGGACGATCAGGACAGATCAAGGTTTATTAGGGAATGTCCCGCACGGAATACCATCCTTATCCCGTTCATATCCTCCTGCTTCTCCTGTCCACTAGCCTGTCCTGTAGTCGGAGATACCGACACCGTTCCAACTTGGGAATTCAGTGTTGGTCCGACCTGCACTCGTTTCTCCCGGAGAACCTCAACCTCAGTCACTAAACCTAATCCTGAGCTCAGCATCAGTACCCTAAACCTAGCCTTCTCTCCTTCATTCTTCCCTCCATCCTTCTCTCCTTCCTTCCCTCCTTCACTCTTCCCTCCTTCCCTCCTTCAGTCTTCCCTCCATCCTTCTCTCCTTCCTTCCCTCCTTCACTCTTCCCTCCTTCCATCCTTCTCTCCTTCCTTCCCTCCTTCACTCTTCCCTCCTTCATTCTTTCCTTCCTTCCTTCTCTCCTTCCTTCCCTTCTATATTCTTCCCTCCATCCTTCTCTCCTTCCTTCCATCCTTCACTCTTCCCTCCTTCCATCCTTCATTCTTCCCTTCTTCATTTATCCCTCCATCCTTCTCTCCTTCTTCCATCCTTCACTCTTCACTCTTCCCTCCTTCCATCCTTCATTCTTCCCTCCATCCTTCACTCTTCCCTCCTTCATTCTTCCCTCCATCCTTCTCTCCTTCCTTCCATCCTTCACTCTTCCCTCCTTCCCTCCTTCATTCTTCCCTCCTTCAGTCTTCCCTCCATCCTTCTCTCCTTCCTTCCATCCTTCACTCTTCCCTCCTGCCTTCCATCCTTCATTCTTCCCTTCTTCATTCTTCCCTCCATCCTTCTCTCCTTCCTTCCATCCTTCACTCTTCCCTCCTTCCATCCTTCGTTCTTCCCTTCTTCATTCTTTCCTTTCTTCCTTCTCTCCTTCCTTCCATCCTTCACTCTTCCCTCCTTCCATCCTTCATTCTTCCCTTCTTTATTCTTTCCATCCTTCCTTCCTTCCTTCCTTTCTTTCATGCTTCATTCTTCCCTCCTTCCTTCCTTCCATCCTTCATTCTTCCCTCCATCCTTCTCTTCTTCCTTCCATCCTTCACTCTTCCCTCCTGCCTTCCATCCTTCATTCTTCCCTTCTTTATTCTTCCCTCCATCCTTCTCTTCTTCCTTCCATCCTTCACTCTTCCCTCCTGCCTTCCATCCTTCATTCTTCCCTTCTTCATTCTTCCCTCCATCCTTCTCTCCTTCCTTCCATCCTTCACTCTTCCCTCCTGCCTTCCATCCTTCATTCTTCCCATTCTTTTCATACTTCCTTCTCTCCTTCCTTCCCTTCTTCATACTTTCCTTCCTTCCTTCATTCTTTCCTTCCTTCTTTTATTTCCTCCTTCCTTCCTTCCCACTCTCCTTCTTTTTTATCTGTCATTCTTTCCTACTTTCATTCCTTGTCTCCTTAATTCTTTCCTTCATTCATTCCTTCTCTCCTTCATTCTGTCCTTCCTTCCTTCTCTCCTTCATTCTTACTGTTTTTTTCCTTTCTCTCTTTCTCTCCCTTCTTCTGTCTTTCTTTGTTTTCATTTTTCCTTTCCCTTCTCTCTGCATCTTTCCCTCAGTAGTACTATTCTTCCTTTCTTTCTCCTCTTTCTGAGCATCCTTCCTTCATTCCTGTTGTATGATCTGTGAGTACTGAGACTCCTTTATTAGAGAGTGCTGTGCGGTGTGACTCTAGAACAGAGCTATTCACGGTTCTTTCTTTCTATCAGAAATCTGAATGACTGGATGAGCCCCCTCTCTCTCTCTCTCTCTCTCTCCCCCTCTCTCCCTCCCTCTCTCAGACGCACGTACACGCCCCCGCCATCAACAGTTCAAATTGAGAAAAGCAATTAAAAGCGGCGAGCAGGCAGCCTGGAACAATTTTCCGTGATCCATTCCCGCCATCTCTGATGGTAATTTAGATTTTCCCCTCTTCCCTCCTGTCTTTCCCGGGCGGAGCCGGAGACAGGGCGGCTGAACAGTCTAGATGAGATTTCATTCAGAGGCACGCTGGGGCGCATCACCTGTTCATACGCTGGGGCGCATCACCTGTTCATACGCTGGGGCGCATCACCTGTTCATACGCTGGGCCGCATCACCTGTTCATACGCTGGGCCGCATCACCTGTTCATACGCTGGGGCGCATCACCTGTTCATACGCTGGGGCGCGTCACCTGTTCGTACGCTGGGGCGCGTCACCTGTTCGTACGCTGGGCCGCATCACCTGTTCATACGCTGGGGCGCATCACCTGTTCATACGCTGGGGCGCATCACCTGTTCATACGCTGGGGCGCATCACCTGTTCGTACGCTGGGGCGCATCACCTGTTCATACGCTGGGGCGCATCACCTGTTCATACGCTGGGGCGCATCACCTGTTCATACGCTGGGGCGCATCACCTGTTCATACGCATCACCTGTTCATACGCATCACCTGTTCATACGCTGGGGCGCATCACCTGTTCATACGCATCACCTGTTCATACGCTGGGGCGCATCACCTGTTCATACGCTGGGGCGCATCACCTGTTCATACGCTGGGGCGCATCACCTGTTCATACGCTGGGGCGCGTCACCTGTTCATACGCTGGGGCGCATCACCTGTTCATACGCTGGGGCGCATCACCTGTTCATACGCTGGGGCGCATCACCTGTTCATACGCTGGGGCGCATCACCTGTTCATACGCTGGGGCGCATCACCTGTTCATACGCTGGGGCGCATCATCACCTGGGGCGCATCACCTGCTGGGGGGCGCATCACCTGTTCATACGCTGGGGCGCATCACCTGTTCATACGCTGGGGGCATACGCATCACCTGTTCATACGCTGGGGGCGCATCACCTGTTCATACGCTGTTGTTCATACGCTGGGGCGCATCACCTGTTCATCACGCTGGGGCGCATCACCTGTTCATACGCTGGGGCGCGTTCATACGCTCACCTGTTCGTACGCTGGGGCACATCACGCTACGCTGGGGGGCGCATCGTCACCTGGGGCCGCATCACCTATACGCTGGGGCGCGCATCACCTGTTCATATCGCGCTGGGGCGCATCACCTGTTCATACGCTGGGCCGCATCACCTGTTCGTACGCTGGGGCGCATCACCTGTTCATACGCTGGGGCGCATCACCTGTTCATACGCTGGGGCGCATCACCTGTTCATACGCGGGGGCGCATCACCTGTTCATACGCTGGGGCGCATCACCTGTTCGTGGGGCGCATCACGCTGGGGCGCATCACCTGTTCATCATCACCTGTTCGTACGCTGGGGCGCGTCACCTGTTCATCACCTGTTCGTACGCTGGGGCGCATCACCTGTTCGTACGCTGGGGCGCATCACCTGTTCATACGCTGGGGCGCATCACCTGTTCATACGCATCACCTGTTCATACGCTGGGGCGCATCACGCTGGGGCGCATCACCTGTTCATACGCTGGGGCGCATCACCTGTTCATACGCTGGGGCGCATCACCTGTTCATACGCTGGGGCGCATCACCTGTTCATACGCTGGGGCGCATCACCTGTTCATACGCTGGGGCGCATCACCTGTTCATACGCTGGGGCGCATCACCTGTTCATACGCTGGGGCGCGTCACCTGTTCGTACGCTGGGGCGCATCACCTGTTCATACGCTGGGGCGCATCACCTGTTCATACGCTGGGGCGCATCACCTGTTCATACGCTGGGGCGCATCACCTGTTCATACGCTGGGGCGCATCACCTGTTCATACGCTGGGGCGCGTCACCTGGAGCTGACGAAACGGGCGGTGGCAGTGGGACCCATTTAAGGTGGCCAAAAGTAAACGGACAAGAGTCCTCCAGTCCTCCCTTGTCCCGCTGTAGATGCATCCCCTCCCTGCCTGTGAGAGCTAAGCAGGGCCTGGGGGAATCCCGGATGTGCCGTCCGCCTCTGGAGTCTCGGCTGCTGATGTTTGGGGCCGTGTCAGCGAAGCAGGTCAACACGAGACTCAGAAGAGCCTAGCGCTGCCGGAGGCCATGATGCTCACAGCAGGCAAATACACTTGTCACCACAACAGGCTCCGCCCTAATGCTGCCCCACCCCACAACTCACACATAACAAGCCCATATATATATATACACATGCTGTACATGGCCTGGTCATTGCTGATATGCTATTCAGTGCTTATGCATGTCTTATGAAGTACCTATGAAGTGCCCTGGTCATGTGTCCTGCAGCTTGTTAGGATAGTCCTTATGATATTCAGTGTTTATACATGTGTAATAAAGTCCTCTCTTCCTGTTCATCCTTCCTTCATCCTTCCTGTTCATCCTTCCTTCATCCTTCCTGTTCATCCTTCCTTCATTCTTCCTGTTCATCTCTCCTTCATCCTTCCTGTTCATCCTTCCTTCATTCTTCCTTAACTCTTCCTGTTCATTCTTCCTGTTCATCCTTCCTTCATTCTTCCTGTTCATCCTTCCTTAACTATTCCTGTTCATCCTTCCCTGTTCATCCTTCCTTCATCCTTCCTGTTCATCCTTCCTTCATCCTTCCTGTTCATCCTTCCTGTTCATCCTTCCTTCATTCTTCCTGTTCATCTCTCCTTCATCCTTCCTGTTCATCTCTCCTTCATTCTTCCTTAACTCTTCCTGTTCATTCTTCCTGTTCATCCTTCCTTCATCCTCCCTTCATCCTTCATTCATTCTTCCTGTTCATCCTTCCTTAACTATTCCTGTTCATCCTTCCCTGTTCATCCTTCCTTCATCCTCCGTTCATCCTTCATTCATTCTTCCTGTTCATCCTTCCTTAACTATTCCTGTTCATCCTTCCCTGTTCATCCTTCCTTCATCCTCCCTTCATCCTTCATTCATTCTTCCTGTTCATCCTTCCTTAACTCTTCCTGTTCATCCTTCCTGTTCATCCTTCCTTCATTCTTCCTGTTCATCTCCCCTTCATCCTTCCTGTTCATCCTTCCTTCATTCTTCCTGTTCATCTCCCCTTCATCCTTCCTGTTCATCCTTCCTTTATTCTTCCTGTTCATCATTCCTTAACTCTTCATGTTCATCCTTCCTTCATCCTCCCTTTATCCTTCGTTCATCCTTCCTGTTCATCCATCCTTAACTCTTCCTCTTCATCCTTCCTTAACTCTTCCTGCTCATATTTCCTTCCCTCTTCCTGTTTATCCTTCCTTCATTCTTCCTGTTCATCCTTCTTTAATTCTCCTGTTCATCCTTCCTTCATTCTTCCTGTTTATCCTTCCTTCATTCTTCCTGTTCATCCTTCCTTAACTCTTCCTGTTCATCCTTTCTTCATTCCTTCCTGTTCGTTCTTTCTGTTCATCCTTTCTTCATTCCTTTCTCTTCATGCTTCCTGCATCCTTCCTGTTCTTTCTCTATTTTCTTTTTCTTTTTCTCTTTCTTCCCTTCCTCTTCTTTCTCTTTCTTTCCTTCCTGTTCATCTTCCCTTCATTCACATTCTTCTGTTCCTTCTTTTATCTTTCTCTCTTTCTTCCCTTCCTCTTTATCCTTCCTTCATTCTTCCTGTTCTTTCTCTTTTTTCCTTTCCATGCATACTTCCTTCATTCTTCCTGTTTCTTTTTTCTTTCTCTTTCTCTTTCCATATTTCTCTTCTTCCTGTTCATCCTTCCTTTGTTCTTCCTGTTCTTTCTCTTTTTTCCTTTCCATGCATCCTTCCCTTATTTTTCTAGTTCTTTCTTTGTCCTTTTTTTTGTTCTGTCAATCATTTCTCTTCTTTCCATGCATCCTTCCTTCATTCTTCCTGTTCTTTTTTCTTTCCCTTGTTTCTCTCATTTCTTTCTATCTCTAGATTCTCCTTCTTTCAGTCTTTCTTTTTTTCTTTCTTATGCCTGTGTGAAGTCTTTAGTTCTATGTTCTGTATGAATGAAATATGGATTTATTTACACAGCGTCATTAGCTGGTTTAATAGCTGGCCTTAAACATGACTTCCAATACTCATCAATACATTACGTGTCTGTTTATACATACTCTAGTATCTTAACATACGATATTCATATGCATATGGGTTATGAAGGCTGTATGCGGTGAGCTGCTCATAAATACTCAAGTATTAATTTGAGAATCCCGCTCCAATCTCACGCTAGTGTTATGAAGACCCTGATTAGGAAGTCCTAAAATACTGTAGTGACAGATCATAACTCATTCATTAATACGTAAGGATTAGTCATGCGTCGTGTAATGACTGGGTTATAAAGCCCTTATGCAGGTAGCTTGTAATTAATGGGCTTCTGAATGTGTTGAACGTTGGCCTGATATTTCTACATGGTTCTCACTGTCATAACTGCTTATTGAACTTCCTTCCTTGAATGGATTGATGTGAGTTGGGGTTTCCTCTCCGCCGTTTTCCTCCACCTCTTATCGGGAAGACCTTATCACAGAGTGTCTTTGTAAAACGACACGTATTGATCCATAAGTCGAGGCAAGTGAGAGAAAATAGGGAAGCTGTAATTCATCCAGCTGGCTGTGTTCAGTGAAAACCAATAGCAGCACTGTTTCACCAACACAGTCACTTTGATCGATTAGAATGAGGAAGAGTATGGAACAACAACAACCATGCACCCAAACACACCGGGAAAACCAACAAGTCAGCCATGACACTGACCCCACCTCCTGGTATCTGCACTCAGTGTCCATTAGTATCAGCTCCACTGACCATATAGCAAACTCTGTAGGTGTACATTTCCAGACTGTAGTCTTGAGTATGGTATTCATGTTGGTCAGCCAGCTTGGTCATCGTGGTCAAACTGCTCCACTGGCTTGGTCATGGTATTCATGTTGGTCAACCAGCTTGGTCAACATGGTCAAACTGCTCCACTGGCTTGGTCATGGTATTCATGTTGGTCAACCAGCTTGGTCATTGTGGTCAAACTGCTCCACCGGCTTGGTCATGGTATTAATGTTGGTCAACCAGCTTGGTCAACATGGTCAGACTGGTCCACTGGCTTGGGCATGGTATTAATGTTGGTCAACCAGCTTGTTCAACATGGTCAGACTGGTCCACTGGCTTGGGCATGGTATTCCTGTTGGTCAACCAGCTTGGTCAACATGGTCAAACTGGTCCACTGGCTTGGGCATGGTATTCATGTTGGTCAACCAGCTTGGTCGACCAACTTGGTCAACATGGTCAAACTGGTCCACCGGCTTGGGCATGGTATTCCTGTTGGTCAACCAGCTTGGTCAACATGGTCAAACTGGTCCACCGGCTTGGGCATGGTATTAATGTTGGTCAACCAGCTTGGTCAACATGGTCAAACTGGTCCACCGGCTTGGGCATGGTATTCGTGTTGGTCAACCAGCATGGTCAAACTGGTCAACCGGCTTGGTCAACATGGTCAAACTGGTCCACCGGCTTGGTCATGGTATTCATGTTGGTCAACCAATTTGGTCAACCAGCTTGGTCATCGTGGTCAAACTTGTCCACCGGCTTGGTCATGGTATTAATGTTGGTCAACCAGCTTGGTCAACCAGCTTGGTCAACATGGTCAAACTTGTCCACCAGCTTGGTCATGGTTTCATGTTGGTCAACCAGCTTCGTCAACCAGCTTGGTCATCGTGGTCAAACTGGTCCACCGGCTTGGTCATGGTATTAATGTTCGTCAACCAGCTTGGTCAACGTGGTCAAGCTGGTCCACAGGCTTGGGCATGGTATTCATCCTGGTCAACCAGCTTAGTCAAAGCGGTGAAGCTGGTTGGCTGGCTTGTTCATTGTATTCCTGCTGGTTGACCTGCCTGGTAATACTGTTTGTTCTGGTCAACCTACAAAAACATACCCTCTGTTGGTCAAACAGGTCAGCTGATCTACCTCCAGCTCAACAGTCAAATAATCTGAGACAGATCATCTCCATAGCAATAAAAACCCAGCTCCACAGACTGACGGAGATCCACTACCTGCTCTAAAGCCCTGTAGCGCAGAGATCCTGATTAGATCTCATGGGAGACGTATCACCATTACCATTCTCTAACAGCGTTCTCACCATTACAGTGCTTTTGGGAAACTGAGCCCAGATCGATACCATCCACCTCAACCTTGGGCAACCTGATGGGTCAGTCAGGACGGTGGCGCCAGACTCTAAAACCCAATTCATTCGTACATCTGGCTAACGGGCCCAGAATAGACAAGGTTACCCCTCCTCGTACATCACAGCCAAGTGGAAATCCTCCGGGGGACTGCGCTAATCGATGAGCCGGCTGTGGCAGGAGTGGCGAGCGCAGGAGGGGACTCATCAATGTTACATTAAGAGGCAGGATGCATTAATGCTGAAACCTATGGACGTCCTGCAAGAGTGTCTGGGGACGGGGCTGGTTAAGAGAGATAGAGGATACAGGAGGAAGTGCAGGTTTCGGAGCCACATCCTTGATGTGTTAATGAAGCATGGGAAGAAACCTGCGCAGTGTTGGGACTGGTGTTAAATCCATGTAAATTAGGATTAACACGGACTCATCAAGGACACCCACCCCCAAAGCAGACACAGTAGACACCTGCAGTTTGCTAAATAGCCATGACTAAGACAGAGTAGGACAGCTGGTCCAATTCTTGGTGAAGTTATAATTTTAGCTGTTCAGCTGTTGCTGGCAACGTTATGGTAGAGGTTGGTCAGCAACTTAGCCGTTCAACAGTTACTAGCAACACTATGGTGGAAGTTGGTCAGCAACTTAGCCGTTCAGCAGTTACTAGCAACACTATGGTGGAAGTTGGTCAGCCATTTAGTCAATCAACTGTTGCTAGCAACATTATGGTGGAAGTTGGTCAGCCATTTAGCTGTTCAACTGTTGCTAGCAACATTATGGTTGAAGCTGGTCAGCCATTTGGCCATTCAACTGTTGCTAGCAACACTATGGTGCAGGTTGGTCAGACATGTAGCCGTTCAACAGTTGCTAGCAACATTGTGGTGGAAGTTGGTCAGCCATTTAGTCATTTAACTGTTGCTGGCAACATTATGGTGGAAGTTGGTCAGCAACTTAGCCGTTCAAGAGTTGCTAGCAACACTATGGTGCAGGTTGGTCAGCCATGTAGCCATTCAACTGTTGCTAGCAACATTATGGTGCAGCTTGGTCAGCAACTTAGCCTTTCAACAGTTGCTAGCAACATTGTGGTGGAAGTTGGTCAGCCATTTAGTCATTCAACTGTTGCTGGCAACATTATGGTGGAAGTTGGTCAGCAACTTGGCTGTTCAAATGTTGCTAGCAACATTATGGTTGAAGCTTGTCAGCCATTTGGCCATTCAACTGTTGCTAGCAACACTATGGTGGAAGTTTGTCAGCAATTTAGCTGTTTAACAGTTGCTAGCAACATTATGGTGCAGGCTGGTCAGCCATGTAGCCATTCAACAATTGTTAGCAACACTATGGTGCAGGTTGGTCAGCCATGTAGCCGTTCAACTGTTGCTAGCAACATTATGGTTGAAGTTGGTCAGCAATTTAGCTGTTCAACAGTTGCTAGCAACATTATGGTGCAGCTTGGTCAGCAACTTAGCTGTTCAACTGTTGCTAGCAACATTATGGTGGAAGTTGGTCAGCAACTTAGCCGTTCAACAGTTGCTAGCAACAGTATGGTGCAGCTTGGTCTGCCATGTAGCTGTTCAACTGTTGCTAGTAACATTATGGTGGAAGTTGGTCAGTCATTTAACCATTCAACAGTTGCTAGCAACAGTATGGTGCAGCTTGGTAGGCAACTTAGCCTTTCCACATTTGCTAGCAACATTTTGGTGGAAGTTGGTCAGCAACTTAGCAATTTAACAGTTGCTAGCAACAATATGGTGCAGGTTGGTCAGCCATGTAGTCGTTCAACTGTTGCTAGCAACACTATGGTGCAGGTTGGTCAGCAACTTAGCCTTTCAACAGTTGCTAGCAACGTTGTGGTGGAAGTTGGTCAGCCATTTAGTCATTCAACTGTTGCTGGCAACATTATGGTGGAAGTTGGTCAGCAACTTAGCCATTTAACAGTTGCTAGCAACAATATGGTGCAGGTTGGTCAGCCATGTAGTCGTTCAACTGTTGCTAGCAACACTATGGTGCAGGTTGGTCAGCAACTTAGCCTTTCAACAGTTGCTAGCAACATTGTGGTGGAAGTTGGTCAGCCATTTGGTCAATTAACTGTTGCTGGCAACATTATGGTGGAAGTTGGTCAGCCATGTAGCCGTTCAACAGTTGCTAGCAGCATTATGGTGTATCACTGCTCGCTGAATGTCCCCTCTCATGGCTGTTGGGTCAGTCCAATACAGCCTTAAGACCAGTCCTTGCTTATGTCACATGCATGACCAAGCTTGAACTTTTAATCATCCACATGTCTAATGATGTCCAACCTACCCACCAAATTTAATTCCTATCAGTTGCTTCCTTCTGGGTGCAGCTATTCTTTTGGCCATGAGTGTATAGTCAGTCCCAGAGCCCTTTAAACCATTAGACTCCTTTACACTGGGTTATCGACCCATCAGGAACCATCAGAACCTTATAATAGGTACTAGGATTATAATCAACAAGACTGATTATGGGACATAATGAGAGAAAGAGCCATCTGCTGGCTATTACACCTTCCCGTTTGACAGGTTCTAAGAGCCGAGCTAAATCTGTTTGGAGCCGGCGGAGTAGAGCTAGCAGTGCAAAGCGAGAGCTCTGAAGTGAACGAGGAGGAATTAAGGCACAGTGTGGAATTCATCATCTAGGCATGTGCGCCTTCGACCAGCAAGATGGAAAGCAAGCAAACATTTCCAGGCTTGTTGCAGAGCGGGAGATACATCTTTTGGTGTCAAGATAATTGGCTCGTTGAGATAGGCTAGTCGCTCTTGGATAAACTGCTTCAGTGATGGGCCCTTAAAAAGTGGTGCAACGTCTCGCTATCCTGCCAGATGTGTGGCCAGCAATGAATGGACGCTAGCTCCTAATACACGTAGCAGGAATCAGAACCAAAGGAGGAAGAAAACGAGGGAAAAGAATGTGTACATGAGTACAGAGGAATAAAAGCTAGCATTGCTGATAGACATTGGAGTGCCTGGAAGCAATTGGGGAAAAAATGGCTACCGATGAATGAAAAATCAACGGGTAAAAATGGAAAACCAATGACTACATGGCTACGGATGTATGGAAACTAGCATTGCTAATGCACATACCTGTTGACCAGCTGGTCAACCAGCATGACCACACCCACTAAACCAACACCAGACCTGCATAATGCCAGTATGTATGGAATGCTGGTCTGTGTTGGCTTCTCTAGTTTCCATGGCAGTCTTTGGTGATGGTGATGTGGTGTTAAGGACAGTCAACGGTCGTCTGGGTGTATGTAGTCCTGAGTGGTGATGACTCATGGAGGACATCACTGCTCACTGCATGCCTGCTATCGTGGCTGTTGGGTCAGTCAGGTACAGGGATAAGCTTAGCTTAGCTTATGTCACATACGCACCTGAGCGTAAAACTTGACACATTAGCATGTCTCACGATGTCAAACCTACCCACCAAGTTTGAGTCCTGTCGGTTGATTCCTTCTGGGTGGAGCTAGTCTTATGATAATAAGTGTATATCACTAAGAATGGGAAAATCTGGACAACACAATAGAAGCAGACAATGTTTACATGGCAAATGATTAATTAAGGCAACTATTGCTAATAGGCTACTATTGCTAATATGCAATATGCTTGTGTACAAATGCGGAAATCCATCAGTAGCATATGGTCAATAATGAATTAAACCAATAAAGCATTTACTAAAACACATAACTGGGAAAACAACGCAGGCTAACAATCCGTCAAAGCTAGCATAGCGAATCTGTGGCCCATTAACTGGAAGGACAATGGGGGAAGAACATGGTAAACTTGGTAATTAGCATCATGCTAACATACCAGGCTGACTTAGGAACTACATTAGCATGTCCATGCCTCACTAAAGCCTCCACATACGGAGAGAAAGAAAAAGCCCAATGCGATGGAAACCGTCAATACGTGAACCGTAAAAGGAACCTTTTTCATTTGTCAGGTGCATTCTGGGAAACCACAAGTGCCTCTGAGACGGAAGGGAGCTCGTGGGTCATTAGCCGGTGGTGTTATTTTTCGGCTCTGATTTCCTGCTATAATGGAGCTGTCTGAGAATGGCTGTTGACAAGGACCGTGCAGTAATTTTGGATGGCAGTCGTGTCAGAAAATCAATCGGGTTCTTGTGGGGGGGAACTCGTAACTGACTCTTCTGTCAAACAGGAGAGTCAGGATTAAGACAGCACACAGGGAAGTAACATGCCTTTATCGTATAACCCATATTCGCTCCTCTTATCCAGAAGGAGAGATGATACTGGCAGGTCCATAAATAACGACACCCTGAAGGAATCAACCGACAGGACTGAAACTTGGTGGGTGGGTTTGACATCTTGACACATGCTAATGAGTCAAGTTTCATGCTGGACCATGCATGTGACGTAAGCTAGGGACAGGCCTTATCTCTGTACCTGACTGACCCAACAGCCACGATACCAGACAGTCAGCGAGCAGTGGTGTACTCCATGAGACATGTTAGTGCAGCATTGGCAGATGGCTGCACTGTGCTGGACTCTACACACAGACCTCTACGACAACTGTCCTTAACACCACGTCATCGTCACCAAAGACTGCAGTGGTGTCGTACCAGACTGTCATGGAATGGCGTTGGGTCATCTTCAGTGACGAGTCCCGCTTTAGTCATGGTGGAGACGCCAAAAGAATCCGTGTGTTAGGAACCTCTACCACTCCATGCCGAGACGTCCCTTCAACCCTGAACCCTGGAGCAGTGGAAGCTTCTCTGGAGTGATAAATATGCTGGATGAATCTGGACTTGGTGGATGAATCCAGGTGAAGGCTACCTGTAGGGATGCATGGTGCCAACAGTAAGGTTCGGCAGGGAAGGGAAAAAAGGCCTGGAGGGTTTAGGCTCAGACCTTTGCTTCCAGTCAAAGACATTCTAGTCTCTCTCTGCACAAAGCCAGCTCCAGAAAGACCAGGCTTGAGAACTGTGGCATGGAGTAACTCCAGTGAGTCCCTACCTCAAACCCCCAGAGCACCATCGGAATAAACTGGAACGTTGATTGTGAGCCAGTGCTTCTCAGCCAACCCCAGGATCGGACCTCATGAACACTCTTTTGTTGAAATGAACACTGATTCCCTAAAAAATTCCCACTCCATACTCTTCTGCAAAGCCTTCCCAGAAGAGGAGAGGCCGTTCCGGCTGCAAAGAGAAGACCAGGTCTACATCAGCGTCCATGCTTTTAAAATTGGACGTCCAACAAGCTGGTGTACTGTAGGTGTGATGGTCTGGTGTCCACATACTTTTGTCCCACACAGTGTGTCTTCATAGAAAGCATTAGGCTGAAATAAGCTTCGGCTGAAATACGCCAGAATGTTCCTCGAAGGTCTCCTGGCCGTGCCATATCATGAGCAGGCATCTCTCGGCAGACCTCTCCGATATGATGTAAAGGCCTGCAACAATGCCGTACTCTGTGTGACAGTAGCCAGGAGTAATAGCTTATGATCAAGCCTCCGGGAGGCCATACGGACACGAAGTCAGAGAACGGAGGCATGAACTCATCCTTCACTCACATTCCCCCCAACCTGATGAATTATTCATCAAAGGCCTCTCCATTCATCTTATTCACAATTAATGAGCCTCCTTTAGCCCTGATATGTGACTGACGCCATTGGCAAGCCCAGTAAAACTTTATAGTGGCCACCGTCTTATTATGGCCGTGTCTGGCGTCCGGATGAATACCATCCCAGAGCTATTAGTTTCTCTGAGAAACAATGAGGAACTCATCTCGTCCTCCGTAATGAAGGATGAATGGAAGGATCTACCAGCAGGATACACCCGGGGACGGAAGCACGTGTACAAGAGAACACCGCAGCACAAAGCGCTCTCTGAAGTTTCCTCACTATGTGCTCACGATTGGGAATTGATGTTCAGTCTGCTGGATATAGGACCGCCTACAAGTTTAAGCCTGAGCAATGTAATTATGTAATCGCATATATAAGCCCACCGGACAAACAAACAACAAGACCCCTGTGACCGTATCGTTGGATTGGATTTGGCATGGACTGGACGTAGTTTCTGGATGTAGGTCATATCAGTGTTCAGGCACTTACATCAAAGAATTGGTCAGTTGGTCCAGATTTGGTGGAGGCCTTCCCTGGCACAATTCCGAGGGGAATTCCCTGTAGATGGGGATTTTAGCCACTTCTGGTAGACCCTGGTAGACTCCATCTTCCCAATCTATGGATGGTCCCTCACATCCTACAGGGATTCATAGCCCCATCATCCTTGGCTGGCCAGCAGATGGTATGTTTTCATTGGATGGCTTAACTGGATGACCAGTCAACCACAGCATGGCTAGGTAGCCTTGCAGAGTGGGTCAACCAGCATGACCAAACTGGATAACCAGTTGGACCAAGCTGGTTGCCCAGCAGAATTGACAAGAAACTCTCCCACAGCAGCCACTTTTCCCAGCGGCCTGAAACACCTGATTGGACATCCATCCCTTTTATCTGTTACATGATGATGATGTCATCTCGTAACACTGAAACCAGTCTACTCAGGTGTAGCTTGTGAAGGCGGATCCACCATCTTGTTTTACCAGACTTTCAGGATCGGACAATCAACACCATAGCAAAAACATCAACAGTGGTGTGAGGGCACAACTTGTAGCACCCTTGCAACTGACCAGAACAATCAAAACAGAGTGGCCAAGCTGACCAATCAGAGCAGACAGGGCTCATCGGCCAGGTGACATATGCGGGTGACATTCTGTACATCCAGCTGGACTAGAACAAGACGTACCTCATGTTTGTCAGCATGGTGGTTTAGCTGGTAGGGCAGTATTAGCTGGTTAACTAGCTTAGTGTTTTAATTGGGTTCCAAGGTTAGTTGGTCTGCCAGTATGAACTACTTGGTCACGCTGGTTGACCACCTTGCTGAGGCCAGTTATACTGGTTGGACAGTGGTCATGGTCTATTCATATTAGTAAAGCAGTTTGGTCAAGCTAATCATCATGTTTGGTCATAATGGTAGACTAGGTTAGTCAAGCTAGCCAACTAAACCATCAAACAGTTGGTCAAACAGTTAACCTGGTCCAGCAGCTGGCTTCATATGGTCAAACTGGCGATTCTGATCAACCTGGCTTTACTGGCCAACCAGTTAGGTCAAATTGGTGTTCATAATTCTACTGAAAACTGTTTTCTGTGTTTTAGTGTGGTCATAACAAAATATGAAGCTTACCAAAACTTCAAGCACCATGCTAATCATGCTAATGCCGTGCAACAATAATTCATCGATTCAAACCATAATAAAACATTTCCTCGTCTACTTACCAACACAAGTGCAGTATGAATTAAAGGTTTAGCATCTGCGCTACACAAAATATCAACCAATTATAAATCAGAAATAATCTGAATATGGTAAGATTTGGTGAACCTTTGATACCTCCTGCAGTAACTGCAACATGTAAGGTCAGTTTATTTTTTACATCTTTGCATTATTTATATGCAATTTAAAAAAAAATAAACCTTCCGTCTAGCTGCTAAGGCTGCTACCATTGTTAAGGGAAATCTTTCAACATCAAAGAAACTTCCTGTTTAGCTCCGTATGCTAATTTGTACACAACGTGCTCACTTTTTCCCAGGTGGGATACATTAGGGTGGCCAGACGTCAAGTTTTCGGCTGGACAATCTGTTTTCTCCCCACTCCCAGTTCTACATCCAGCGCAATACCAGGACGGACGCCCATCCTCTTTTCGGGATGACCTGTTTAAAATGTTCACTCACAAACCGTATTATATTTGCCTCAGCTCACATCCGTGTCAAAGGGCCTACATTGCTTTTCATTGGTTTGCCAAGGTCATGTGACATGGTGACTCGCCTACCGGCTAACCGCAGGTCAGCCCTCTAAATGCTAGTCAATTAGCAAGCTCCCGTTTGTTCGCGAACGTCCTCCATTCCACCCAATCAGGTGAGTAGAGCACCATCTATGTGTTATATAGGTTAGATTATGATTTTAATTCTGTCCTAGTATTGAGCTCGACTTACCCCTTTATGACGTCCTCGTTTTTAGGGTTATGAAATTCGGCACCCTAGGACCCGTCCTACTTGTACACGGCCAGGAAAGTGCTCGGTGAAGTGAAGCAGTTCAGGTTTGACCTCCATTTATTAACTGACAGTATTATCAAGGCTGGTGGGAGCAGATCTCTGAGGTGGGGTTCAGTTAGCGCCTTGCCGCTAGGTCAAATTGAGGCAGAAACTCCATTTCTCTACCCATGACCACCGTCTTTTGACTCTGTTTGCCTCTGTGCTACTTGCGGTTCACTCAGTTACAAGGGTTGCGATCCCTTGCCATTTTTCAAGACCTTTAAAAAGAAAGATAGAAAAATAAATAACAGCGATGGCGGCGGCAACGAAGATAGGCCACCTCTGACCTCAGTTACTTTCCCTTCCTTTTCCCCGCCTCACGTCCTCCGACACAGCTTAGTCTGACCTTTTAAACAGACATTGTGAATGTTATGCTTGCCTGGGTATTAATCATGTCAAGCAAAAGTGCTAACTTATTAATCTGAGACAGTAGTGGGATGCTACACCCACCCGCCCCTTATTAAGGTCAGTCATCTTACAGAGGTCAAGGTCCCTGGAGTACAATAGAGCATGCCACCCACTTCACCATGGTCTCTCAACAGCAGGTCAAGGGGTGAGCGCTCTATGGCCATGTGTGCCCCCAGTTTCTTTCCTAGTTGGGTCATCTCCCTCGGAGTGTTGGGCCACTTTGGCCGTGTCAGTCCAGAGAACTTGGTTTTGGTCTTGCCGCTCTCCTGCTAAGACCATTTGTCCCCAGACTGGTTCTGATGGTGGACTCATAAACCCTGGCCTTATCCGAGGTATGCAAGGCCCGCCGATCCTTAGATGTTCGTCTAAGTTCCTTTGGGCCTTCCCAGAACACAATACAAGACGAAGACGAACCTTGAGCAACAACGGAGAAATCCTGGGACAGCATTTGTCCCAGGATGTCTCCATTGTTGCTCAATGTTCGTCTTCGTCTTGTATTGTACACCATGAACTAATACGATGGTGTTGATTGGCCTCTCTGATTACTGGCCACTCACGGACACTGCCTCGGTTTAGAGGTTGCCTGAGATCCCAATCCTGCGAAAGGTACATTGATCTCAAGGTCTTCCGTCTCTTCAGAGCGCTGCCCAGCCATCTTGGAGAGCCTTTTGATTAACTCTGGTTTCAAAGACCTGCTTGTAAATCAGTGAGGCTCTCTGGCTTGTGAGCTGGTGAGTGGAATTCAAGGCTGTTCAGCAGAGTTCTGGATAGTTTGTGTTGGGAAATACTTAGCCTCTGGCTCCGCTGTCACATGGTGTGGGGGAAAGTGGATTTAAGATTTGGCATATGTCTGGTATATCTGGTAAACCTTGGTAGAACCGCGATGCAGGGCTCGCTGGTACGGGTGGGGACCCTATCTCAGCAGCAACTAAGCTTAACGGACACCACATTAGCCACCTTGCTAGTTTAAGGTAGTACTATCAGGCTCCTGCAGATGGCGCTGCACCAGGATGATGGGGCTATAAATACCTGTGGGGTGTGAGTGACGGGATCCATAGATTGAGAAGAGGTGCTACAGTGCTGGGAATGTCTCGTTCCATGTGTGGAAAATGCTCCAAAACAGATGTTAATGATTGGCTAAAAGGAGTGACTGAGCATGTGGGCGTGGCCAAAACCATAGTGTGAAGGAAGTAGCTGAATCTGCAGGTGTATGGAAACCTACAGTCAAACGGGTCTACCAGCGGTGGCTAAAATCCCAGTCTACAGGGAATTCTCTTCGGAATTGGACCAGGGAAGGCATCCACCCAATCTGGACCTACAGCGCAACTCTTGGTTGGAGCAAGAGAGTCTGAACATGGATGAGGCCTCCATCCAGAAATAACTTTTGCCGCATGATGCCTCTAAAAACAGATCTAAAGTCAGAGTCCATAGCGCAGAGCTTTAGCATGTAGCATGTAGCAGGGAATTCTCCTCGGAATTGGGCCAGGGAAGGCATCCACCCAATCCGGCCCAACCGACCAATTCTTGGATGAAGCAGGAGAGTTTGAACATTGATGTGGCCTCCATCTAGAAACCGCATGATGCCTCTAAAGCAGATCTGAAGTCAGAGTCCATAGCGTAGAGCTTTAGCATGTAGCATGTAGCAGGGAATTCTCCTCAGAATTGGGCCAGGGAAGGCATCCACCCAATCCGGCCCAACCGACCAATTCTTGGATGAAGCAGATCTGAAGTCAGAGTCCATAGCACAGAGCTTTAGCATGTAGCATGTAGCCACTTCCTGCGATGTAGCTTTCAGAGGCATTACACTCAATTAGACATCCGGTTCCCACCACCACCTACACCATCACCATCACCGACATTGTTTACATCTCAGCCATTGAATAATTCCGGAACGTTGAACTTGAATCAACGGAATTCCACTTCAGTATCTGATATCGGAGCGCTGCGCTTGGAAGATCCGTTCCCGTTACCCGGAATTTCTCAGGCTTCTACTGTAATGAGGACAAACGTGACCGGGGCTCTCTCGACTAGCGTAACCTCGGAGCCGCGTGAGCAGCTTGCGGGTGACGTTCCCGCTCCTATAGCACTCCCACAGGCCCTGACCTGCTAACACCTCTCCCTCTCCTTCTCTCCCTCTTACTCTCTTCATTTCTCACTCACTCTACCTCCTCAATCTCATCCTCTCTCTCTCTCTCTGGCGCGAGCGCTAAGCTGCTCTCCCTCTCTGGAGGCTGCTAATGGGAGTTCTGGCCCCGGGCTGTTTGAAATAAACATGTTCTTCAAAATGTCAAACCTGGTCACGCGCACTCTGCACCGTGCAGGGGGGTGATGAACGGTAGTCGACGGCAACGTGAGAAGAACATTCCCAGCTTCCCTGTGCTAGGGGAGAACGCCCGTGCACGATTCCGCCTGAGAGATCCCGTTTTTGTTGCTACATTACAATACAGGTTTCGGAAAAGGGTCCATGGTTGTGACATCACAGCCATGACGGGCTGTTTTTGCAGCTTACGGACTATTAACGAGACACTGTTGTCAGACCGCCCCCTCTGGCGCTGGTGCGGTACTGCAGATGGCTTCTTGTCCTGCTCCACCCTGGCTCCACCTACTCCCGCACACCTGCAGCTGATCTGGGACTCATCAAGGCTCCCATATAGCCCCTGTTGTTTGCTCTGCCTGTTTCCAAAGTCCGGGTGTTCCTAACCAGAGTGCTAGGCCGTGTTCCTGAGTATCTGAGCTTCTAGTCGTGCTCATGTTCCTTGGTTCCGTGGGCCGCTGGTTTGGGATCCTGGTTTTTGTGACTGCTGGCAGTTCTGACTGTGGTACCTGGATACAGCAGGAGTCAGGAGACGAGCCTAACTCAGCTTAGGGTGCCAGTCTGGTCCAGTCTCATTCACGTGCATGCAGAATCACGGACGGGCACCAGGCTTAGGATGCCAGTCGGGTCCAGTCTCATTCACGTGCATGCAGAATCATGGATGGGCATCAGTCTTAGGGAGACAGTTGGGCCCAGTCTCATTCACGTGCAGAATCATGGAAGGGCACCAGGCTTAGGATGCCAGTCGGGTCCAGTCTCGTTCATGTGCATGCAGAATCATGGATGGGCATCAGTCTTAGGGAGACAGTTGGGCCCAGTCTCATTCACGTGCATGCAGAATTATGGACGGGCACCAGGCTTAGGATGCCAGTCGGGTCCAGTCTCATTCACGTGCATGCAGGATCACAGCTGGGCACCAGGCTTAGGTTCCTGGTCGGGTCCAGTCTCATTCACGTGCATGCAGAATCACGGACGGGCACCAGGCTTAGGATGCCAGTCGGGTCCAGTCTCATTCACATGCATGCAGGATCACGAATGGGCACCAGGTTTAGGATGCCAGTCGGGACCAGTCTCGTTCATGTGCATGCAGGATCATGGACGGGCACCAGGCTTAGTGTGCCAGTCGGGTCCAGTCTCATTCAGGTGCATGCAGAATCACGGACGGGCACCAGGCTTAGGATGCCAGTGGGGTCCAGTCTCATTCACGTGCATGCAGAATCACAGACGGGCGCCAGGCTTATGCCTCTGGTCATAAGGTGGGCTCCCTAACCTCCAGGCCATGACTGTCAGGTACTGGGGACGGTACTGTTTATGGTAACGGGTCCGGTTCTTTATCAGGGGCGGGGTAGCTGTGCGGTTGGAGGGGCGTCAGGTTTACGAGGTTTACAGTAATCACAGCTGCCTCGTTCACACGCTCGGACGCTCGCACAGAAATGTCTAACGCTGATATCTGAAGAGACTGTCGGGGGGCTTAATGACCACCAAGACCCCTGCCCTGTTTCACGCTTTCACTCGTCCTGAAAGCTTCTAAAAACTGAAAAGTGCTGAACGAGACAGAAAATCTGGAATATTTTAATAAGGGCTGTAAAGTGTTCTGCTTCCAGGTGTTCGTTTAACGGCCGGGCTGTAAAACCGTCTCCAGCGCTCATCCCCACAACTCTCTCCCACCCCTGTTCCAGACATGCTGATTGAGCTGGGAGTGTTCTCTACCTAGCTGGCCACTTTATTAGAAACACCTGCCTTGTGCCTCCACTAGCTGGCCACTTTATTAGAAACGCCTACCTTGTGCCTCCACTAGCTGGCCACTTTATTAGAAACGCCTGCTTTGTGCCTCCATTAGGTGGCCACTTTATTGGAAACACCTGCCTTGTGCTTCCACTAGCTGAACACTTTATTAGAAACGCCTGCCTTGTGCCTCCACTAGATGGCCACTTTATTGGAAACACCTGCCTTGTGCCTCCATTAGCTGGCCACTTTATTAGAAACGCCTACCTTGTGTCTCCACTAGCTGGCCACTTTATTGGAAACACTTACCTTGTGCCTCCGTTAGCTGGTCACTTTATTGGAAACACTTACCTTGTGCCTCCATTAGCTGGCCACTTTATTAGAAACGCCTACCTTGTGTCTCCACTAGCTGGCCACTTTATTAGAAACGCCTACCTTGTGTCTCCACTAGCTGGTCACTTTATTGGAAACACTTACCTTGTGCCTCCACTAGCTGGCCACTTCATTAGAAACACCTGCCTTGTGTCTCCACTAGCTGGCCACTTTATTAGAAACGCCTGCCTTGTGCCTCCATTAGCTGGCCCCTTTATTAGAAACGCCCGCCTTGTGCCTCCACTAGCTGGCCACTTTATTAGAAACGCCTACCTTGTGCCTCTTTTACCTGGCCACTTTATTAGAAATGCCTACCCTGTGCCACCACTAGCTGGCCACTTTATTAGAAACACCTACTATGTGTCTCCACTAGCTGGCCACTTTATTAGGAACGCCTGCCTTGTGCCTCCATTTGCTGGCCACTTTATTAGAAACGTCTGCCTCGTGTCTCCATTAGCTGGCCACTTTATTAGAAACCCCTACCTTGTGCCTCCACTAGCTGGCCACTTTATTAGACACGCCTGCCTTGTGCCTCCATTAGCTGGCCACTTTATTAGAAACACCTGCCTCGTGTCTCCATTAGCTGGCCACTTTATTAGAAACCCCTACCTTGTGTCTCCACTAGCTGGCCACTTTATTAGAAACGCCTACCTTGTGCCTCTAGCTGGCCACTTTTTTAAAAACGCCTGCCTTGTGCCTCCCTTAAATGGCCACTTTATTAGAAACACCTGCTTTGTGCCTCAATTAGCTGACCACTTTATTAGAAACGCCTGCCTTGTGCCTCCCTTAAATGGCCACTTTATTAGAAACACCTGCCTTGTGCCTCCATTACCTGGCCACTTTATTAGAAACGCCTGCCTTGTGCCTTCACTAGCTGGCCACTTTATTAGAAACACCTGCCTTGTGCCTCCACTAGCTGGCCACTTTTTTAGAAACCCCTACCTTGTGCCTCCACTAGCTGGCCACTTTATTAGAAACGCCTACCTTGTGCCTCTGTTACCTGGCCATTTTATTAGAAACACCTACCCTGTGCCACCACTAACTGGCCACTTTATTAGAAACACCTACTATGTGCCTTCACTAGCTGGCCACTTTATTAGGAACGCCTGCTTTGTGCCTCCATTAGCTGGCCACTTTATTAGAAACGCCTGGTTTGTGCCTCCACTAACTGGCCACTTTATTAGAAACACCTGCCTTGTGCCTTCATTACCTGGCCACTTTATTAGAAACGCCTGGTTTGTGCCTCCACTCACTGGCCACTTTATTAGAAACACCCGCCTTGTGCCTCCATTACCTGGCCACTTTATTAGAAACGCCTGGTTTGTGCCTCCACTAGCTGGCCACTTTATTAGAAACACCTGCCTTGTGCCTCCACTAGCTGGCCACTTTATTAGAAACACCTGCCTTGTGTCTCCACTAGCTGGCCACTTTATTAGAAACACCTGCCTTGTGTCTCAACTAGCTGGCCACTTTATTAGAAACGCCTACCTTGTGTCTCCACTAGCTGGCCACTTTATTAGAAACACCCGCCTTGTGTCTCCACTAGCTGGCCACTTTATTAGAAACACCTGCCTTGTGTCTCCACTAGCTGGCCACTTTATTAGAAACGTCTGCCTCGTGTCTCCATTAGCTGGCCACTTTATTAGAAACCCCTACCTTGTGCCTCCACTAGCTGGCCACTTTATTAGACACGCCTGCCTTGTGCCTCAATTAGCTGGCCACTTTATTAGAAACGCCTGCCTTGTGCCTCCCTTAAATGGCCACTTTATTAGAAACACCTGCCTTGTGCCTCAATTAGCTGGCCACTTTATTAGAAACACCTGCTTTGTGCTTCCATTAGCTGGCCACTTTATTAGAAACCCCTGCCTTGTGCCTCCACTCACTGGCCACTTTATTAGAAACGCCTGCCTTGTGCCTCCCTTAAATGGCCACTTTATTAGAAACACCTGCCTTGTGCCTCAGTAAGCTGGCCACTTTATTAGAAACGCCTGCCTTGTGTCTCCACTAGCTGGCCACTTTATTAGAAACACCTGCCTTGTGCCTCCATTAGCTGGCCACTTTATTAGAAACACCTGCCTTGTGCCTCCATTAGCTGGCCACTTTATTAGAAACACCTGCCTTGTGCCTCCATTAGCTGGCCACTTTATTAGAAACACCTGCCTTGTGCCTCCACTAGCTGGCCACTTTATTAGAAACACCTGCCTTGTGCCTCCACTCACTGGCCACTTTATTAGAAACACCCGCCTTGTGCCTCCACTCACTGGCCACTTTATTAGAAACACCTGCCTTGTGCTTCCATTAGCTGGCCACTTTATTAGAAACACCTGCCTTGTGTCTCCACTAGCTGGCCACTTTATTAGAAACACCCGCCTTGTGCCTCCACTCACTGGCCACTTTATTAGAAACACCTGCCTTGTGCTTCCATTAGCTGGCCACTTTATTAGAAACACCTGCCTTGTGCTTCCATTAGCTGGCCACTTTATTAGAAACACCTGCCTTGTGTCTCCACTAGCTGGCCACTTTATTAGAAACGCCTGCCTTGTACCTCCCTTAAATGGCCACTTTATTAGAAACACCTGCCTTGTGCCTCCATTACCTGGCCACTTTATTAGAAACGCCTGCCTTGTGTCTCCACTAGCTGGCCACTTTATTAGAAACACCTGCCTTGTGCCTCCACTAGCTGGCCACTTTTTTAGAAACCCCTACCTTGTGCCTCCACTATCTGGCCACTTTATTAGAAACGCCTACCTTGTGCCTCTGTTACCTGGCCACTTTATTAGAAACGCCTACCCTGTGCCACCACAAGCTGGCCACTTTATTAGAAACACCTACTATGTGTCTCCACTAGCTGGCCACTATATTAGGAACGCCTGCCTTGTGCCTCCATTAGCTGGCCACTTTATTAGAAACGTCTGCCTCGTGTCTCCATTAGCTGGCCACTTTATTAGAAACCCCTACCTTGTGCCTCCACTAGCTGGCCGCTTTATTAGACACGCCTGCCTTGTGCCTCAATTAGCTGGCCACTTTATTAGAAACGCCTGCCTTGTGCCTCCCTTAAATGGCCACTTTATTAGAAACACCTGGTTTGTGCCTCAGTAAGCTGGCCACTTTATTAGAAACGCCTGCCTTGTGTCTCCACTAGCTGGCCACTTTATTAGAAACACCTGCCTTGTGCCTCCACTAGCTGGCCACTTTATTAGAAACACCTACCTTGTGTCTCCATTAGCTGGCCGCTTTATTAGAAACACCTACCTTGTGTCTCCATTAGCTGGCCACTTTATTAGAAACACCTGCCTTGTGCCTCCACTAGCTGGCCACTTTAATGGAAACACCTACCTTGTGTCTCCATTAGCTGGCCGCTTTATTAGAAACGCCTGCCTTGTGCCTTCACTAACTGGCCACTTTATTAGAAACACCTACCTTGTGTCTCCATTAGCTGGCCACTTTATTAGAAACACCTGCCTTGTGCCTCCACTAGCTGGCCACTTTATTAGAAATGCCTGCCTTGTGCCTCCATTAGCTGGCCACTTTATTAGAAACACCTGCCTCGTGTCTCCATTAGCTGGCCACTTTATTAGAAACCCCTACCTTGTGCCTCCACTAGCTGGCCACTTTATTAGAAACGCCTGCCTTGTGCCTCCATTAGACGGCCACTTATCGGAAACACCCACCATGTGCCTCCATTAACTGGCCACTTTATTGGAAACACTTACCTTGTGCCTCCACTAGCTGGCCACTTTATTGGAAACACCCGCCTTGTGCCTCCGTTAGCTGGCCACTTTATTGGAAACACTTACCTTGTGCCTCCACTAGCTGGCCACTTTATTGGAAACACTTACCTTGTGCCTCTGTTAGCTGGCCACTATATTAGAAACACCCGCCTTGTGCCTCCATTAGCTGGCCACTTTATTAGAAACACCTGCCTTGTGCCTCCATTAGCTGGCCACTTTATTAGAAACGCCCGCCTTGTGTCTCCGTTAGCTGGCCACTTTATTAGAAACCCCTACCTTGTGTCTCCGTTAGCTGGCCACTTTATTAGAAATGCCTGCCTTGTGCCTCCACTAGCTGGCCATTTTATTAGAAACTCACACCTTGTGCCTCCATTAGCTGGCCACTTTATCAGAAACACCTTTTTATCCCTATAAAGTAATAGGACTATGGGAATTCTGACCGCCTGTGCTGAGGTGTTCCGGCGGAAGCTTGTTGGGGGCTGCTGTCTGTTTTACGGGCGTATAAACAGGGTGTGTGATTCAGGGTGTGTGTCTAAGCGCTCTTATCCTCCTGAATCACTTTCCTTTATATCCCACCCACATAAACACACCCCCCCATAAACCCAGCCTGGGGTCCCGTGCGCCGGGCGAGCTGTACCGGGGGGATTTCACGCGGGCGAGATTTTATTTTCACCTTGAACGCTCTGCAGTTACAGCTCGAGCCTACTGGAGCGCTGAGAGCTCCTCCGCAAACACATTTCAATTAGCTCCTCCTGATTAAACCCGCTACAGCCACCAAACCCAGCTGCAGCGCAGAGATATTTACCCAGCACACTCCATCCTCCACCCATCAACCTGCACACCACACACGGGCGTCTGGAGCCACTGCTGTGTCGGAGATTTCATGGCTTATAGTTTTAATATGGTTTGTTTATTCGGTAATATGCTACAGTACAGACGTATACAGGACTGCAGTGTATTTCTAAATCTTTTATGGATTATGGAAAAAAAAACTACTTAGAAATGATCAATAAAATTATAGAAATATTTATAAGACTTGTTTTCAGTCATTTGTCATGCGAGATATTCTTATTTTTATGGATTTCAAATTTATTATTACATTTTTTTCTGGATCTTTTCCTAAATTAGCTGTGAGATATCAATATTATTAATTTTATTACAACTTAATTCTGAATTTTCATCCCACTGGACTTCTCACTGTACATAAATATTTTAAAAACTCAATTTTAAAAATCATATTTTATTACAACGGTCAGATGAGTCACGATTTGAAGTTCTTTATGGAACACTGGGAAGCCATGTCATCCGGACCAGAGAGGACGAGGATAACCCAAGTTGTTACCAACGCTCCGTTCAGAAGCCTGCATCACTGATGGTATGGGAGTGCTTGTGGCATGGGCAGCTTGCATGTCTGGAAAGGCACCATTAATGCAGAGCACTATGTTCAGGTTCTAGAACAACATATGCTCCCATCTAGACGTCATCTCTTTCAGGGAAGACCCTGCATTTAAGATAATGCCAGACCACATTCTGCAGCAATCACAACATCATGGCTACGTAGGAGAAGGATCCGGGTACTGAGATGGCCAGCCTGCAGTCCAGATCTTTCACCTATAGAGAACATTTGGTGCATCATAAAGAGGAAGGTGCGACAAAGAAGGCCCGAGACGATTGAACAGTTAGAGGCCTGTATTAGACATGAATGGGAGAGCATTCCTATTTCTAAACTTGAGAAACTGGTCTCCTCTGTCCCCAGACGTCTGTTGAGTGTTGTAAGAAGAAGGGGGGATGCCACACAGTGGTAAAAATGGCCTTGTCCCAACTTTTTTGGGATTTGTTGACGCCATGAAATTTTGAAACAACATATTTTTCCCTTAAAATGATACATTCTCTCAGTTTAAACTTTTGATCTGTGATTTGTGTTCTATTCTGAATAAAATATTAGATGTTGGCACCTCCACATCATTGCATTCAGCTTTTATTCACAATTTGTTTAGTGTCCCAACTTTTTTGGAATCCGGTTTGTAATTTTAATAAAACATACTTTTGATTTTTTTTTAATACAAATTCATTGGGGATAATTTGATTCATTTGTAATCTGGTTGATTTATTTTGATTTCCATTGTGGGTGTTAATTTGATCACAGTTTCATTCTAGATATTCATTTTAGTGGAATATTGTTCTGGATATTATTTTATTATAATGCCCTTCTGGATTTTATTTTATTACAACTCTATTATGGATGTTAATATTATTAGAAATTCCTTCTGGATGTTAATTTGATCACAGTTTGTTATATATATGTTATTTATATTTTTTACATATAATTTTTATTATATATGTTTTTTACAACTTCATTGTGTTTTTTTTTTTTTTAATATCAAAAAATTCATAAGAAATTCATTCTAAATATTAATTTTAGTGGAAATTCCGTCTGGATGTTAATTTTATTACCACTTCCTTCTGAATATTAATTTTATTAGAAATTTATTCTGGATGTTAAATTAATGTTAAATTTATTTTAAATATTAATTTTAGTAGAAAATCATTCTAAATGTTAATTTAACAAGAAATTCCAACTAAAAATTAATTTTGGCAGAAATCCATCCTGGATGTTAATTTCATTAGAACTTAATTCTGAGTATAAATATTATAAAACCTACAAATGACAGTAATTTACTGACACCATCTACTCCAGCACCAATAGCAGGCCCACAGTGCACTCTGGCTTTTATTCTGGGCTCACTGTTGTTCAGCAGTGAGGCGGTGGAGTTATTTTGTGTGCGGTGTAGCTGTAGAGCCATAACCAGAGACGCCTACGCCGTACGGGGAACAGTACGGTGTGCGTTCTCGCTGAATGGAGAGCAGAGGCATTTTGTAAAGGTGTGTTTTTTAAAGGTCTTGCAGGATGAATGACATATACACAAAGGCCAACAGCGTGCACGTGCGTTCGCGGGTGTAGCGAGTGGTACGTGTTCAGGGAGCCAAACAGTTTGACAAGCTGTAATGGAAAACATAAAGCAATCCAGGTGTGACAGATCCCAACAGCATCGTTAATCTTTCATAGGTAACAAATCATAGCACAGTGTGAGCTGTGTGTTTATGAATTCTGCATTACATAGAATTTAATAACAGATTAAAGACAATGTAATGAACAGATAGCAACTCATATTGCCTTTGAAAACTGAAGACCATATCTGCCATAGATATATACAGTGTCTATATAGTAGAACAGGAGATATTAGTCTGTAATCTCCCTCAATAAACACTCCTACATAATAGAACAGGAGATATCAGTCCATAATCTGCCTCAATGAACGCTCCTATAGCTAGAACAGGAGATATCAGTCCATGAACGCCCTCAATAAACACTCCTATACACGAGAACAGGAGATATTAGTCCATAAACACCCTCAATAAACACTCCTATACGCTAGAACAGGAGATATCAGTCCATAAACACCCTCAATAAACGCTCCTATAGCTAGAACAGGAGATATCAGTCCATATACGCCCTCAATAAACACTCCTATACGCTAGAACAGGAGATATCAGTCCATAAACACCCTCAATAAATGCGCCTATATGCTAGAACAGGAGATATCAGTCCATAACCGTTCCTATACGCTAGAACAGGAGATATCAGTCCATAAATGCCCACAATAAACGCTCCTATACGCTAGAACAGGAGATATCAGTCCATAAACGCCCTCAGTAAACGCTCATATACGCTAGAACAGGAGATATCAGTCCATAAACACCCTCAATAAACGCTCCTATACGCTAGAACAGGAGATATCAGTCCATAAACACCCTCAATAAACACTCCTATACGCTAGAACAGGAGATATCAGTCCATATACACCCTCAATAAACGCTCCTATACGCTAGAACAGGAGATATCAATCCATAAACGCCCTAAATAAACACTCCTATACGCTAGAACAGGAGATATCAGTCCATATACACCCTCAATAAACGCTCCTATACGCTAGAACAGGAGATATCAGTCCATAAACGGCCTCGATAAACACGCCTATACTATGGAACAGGAGATATCAGTCCATAAACGGCCTCGATAAACGCGCCTATACTATGGAACAGGAGATATCAGTCCATGAACGCCCTCGATAAACACTCCTATACGCTAGAACAGGAGATATCAGTCCATAAACACCCTCAATAAACGCGCCTATACTATGGAACAGGAGATATCAGTCCATAAACGCCCTCGATAAACACTCCTATACGCTAGAACAGGAGATATCAGTCCATAAACACCCTCAATAAACACTCCTATACGCTAGAACAGGAGATATCAGTCCATAAACGCCCTCATTAAACGCTCCTATACGCTAGAACAGGAGATATCAGTCCATAAACACCCTCAATAAACGCTCCTATACGCTAGAACAGGAGATATCAGTCCATAAACGCTCTCAATAAACACACCTATATGCTAGAACAGGAGATATCAGTCCATAAACGCTCTCAATAAACACTCCTATACGCTAGAACAGGAGATATCGGTCCATAAACGCCCTCGATAAACGCTCCTATACGCTAGAACAGGAGATATCAGTCCATAAACACCCTCGATAAACACTACTATATGCTAGAACAGGAGATATCAGTCCATATACACCCTCAATAAACCCTCCTATATGCTAGAACAGGAGATATCAGTCCATATACACCCTCAATAAACCCTCCTATACGATAGAACAGGAGATATCAGTCCATAAACGGCCTCGATAAACGCGCCTATACTATGGAACAGGAGATATCAGTCCATAAACACCCTCAATAAACACTCCTATACGCTAGAACAGGAGATATCAGTCCATAAACACCCTCGATAAACACTCCTATACGCTAGAACAGGAGATATCAGTCCACAAACGGCCTCGATAAACGCGCCTATACTATGGAACAGGAGATACCAGTCCATAAACACCCTCAATAAACGCTCCTATACGCTAGAACAGGAGATATCAGTCCATACATGCCCTCAATAAACGCTCCTATACGCTAGAACAGGAGATATCAGTCCATAAACACCCTCAATAAATGCTCCTATACACTAGAACAGGAGATATCAGTCCATAAACACCCTCAATAAACACTCCTATACGCTAGAACAGGAGATATCAGTCCATAAACACCCTCAATAAACGCTCCTATCCGCTAGAACAGGAGATATCAGTCCATAAACACCCTCAATAAACGCTCCTATCCGCTAGAACAGGAGATATCAGTCCATAAACGGCCTTAATAAACGCTTCTATACGCTAGAACAGGAGGTATCAGTCCATAAACGCCCTCAATAAACGCTCCTATACGCTAGAACAGGAGATATCAGTCCATAAACGCCCTCAATAAACACTCCTATACGCTAAAACAGGAGATATCAGTCCATAAACGCCCTCAATAAACGCTCCTGTACGCTAGAACAGGAGATATCAGTCCATAAACACCCTCAGTAAACGCTCCTATACGCTAGAACAGGAGATATCAGTTCATAAACACCCTCAATAAACGCTCCTATACGTTAGAATAGGAGATATCAGTCCATTAAAGTTCTTATGCAGTTATTTGTAGAACCATGGTGAAATGGTTCTTTAGATGTGTTGAGTAGGGCTCTATACAGACCCTTTGTGGCCGTGGTTCTAGATAGCCCCAAAAAGTGTATAATCCTAAATGTGTAACAATAGAGGAATGTATTATCGTGCTATAGCTATAGAACCCTATGCCACAATCTTAAAGCACAAAGAGCCCTTGAGGAACCTCAGTTTTAAGGACGTACAGCATAGATAGAGTGGAGAAGGTTGAGAACCCTGTGGACACTGTGGTAGAACAAAGCCCGGGTGGAAAGGTAAGGTTCTACACTCATCACCAAAGAACAGCTGCACCCAGAAGGAGGTGCGGGAGTGCGGTGGTGTTGGGAAGGAAGATGAAGGTTCCCAGGATCAATAACTGATGATAAATTTAGACTGATATGATCAATATTTATTGAGCTACACATACAGAAGTCTGTCTCTCAGTATGGTGTTGGGTCGCCATGTTTGCTAACCCAACACGCCAGACGTCTCGGTATGGAGCTGTAGAGGTTCCTAATGGTGTCCTGTGATAATCCATCCCATGCAGCTTCAACATCCTCACACAGTTCCTGCAGATGGTGCGGTAGGGGTGGAGGTGGAGGGACACCAGGTCTTCTGGACGTGTGACCACAAACCGTTCATCTTGGTGCCGACCACGGTGCCTCCACACACGGATTCGTTGGGCGTCTCCACCAAGACTAAAGCGGGACTCGTCACTGAAGACGACCCAACGCCATTCTGAGTCACTCCATGACAGTCTGGTACGACACCACTGCAGTGTTTGGTGATGGTGACGTGGTGTTAAGGACAGGCGTGGTAACGGTCTGTGTGCATGTAGTCCTGGGTGGTGCAGCCGCCTGCCGATGGTGCTGCTCTAACAGGATGACTCATGGAGGGAGCACTGCTCACTGGATGTCCACAGTGGTGGCTGTTGTACCCGTGGGTTGGCTCCTTCTGGGCGTTAGCGCCCACCGTAGCGGTGATGTAGGCCACGCGGGCCTCGTGAATGAGCTTTGTTGGTGTATATGAATCTGTCTAGCTGGATGTGAATGATTTAGCAGCAGCAGGACGTGAGTAATGAGGAGCTCTGGCGTCTTCGCGGCTCGCCGTGTGAATTGGCTGTAAGTGGATGTAATTAATCCCTGGTTGGGAAAATAAGCCTCTTTCATCTGATTCTAGAAGCAGTTCTGCGGGACCGGCTGGTCACGACACGCCGCATGTACACAGCTCGTACTGGCAGTCAGAGCTCCGACTCCACGGAGGCTGCAACTCCCCCGGCATATCTGCGGCACGGACGCTCTTCAGTGTGATGGGGGTTTATAGAAGGCCGTCACGGTGGGGGAGGGAGAGGGACCCTCTTACCTCCCACACGCAGAGCGGAGTGTCACTCCACCGCACACGCTCACCAGGCCACAGAGTGAGACCTGCTGAAGCTCCATCACAGAGCTGTACATCAGAGAGAGAGAGAGAGAGAGAGAGAGAGAGAGAGAGAGAGAGAGAGAGACGGGCAGAGAGAGAGAGAGAGAGAGAGAGAGAGAGAGAGAGACAGAGAGACAGACAGACAGGCAGAGAGAGGGAGAGAGAGAGAGAGAGAGAGAGAGAGACGGGCAGAGAGAGAGAGAGAGAGAGAGAGAGACGGGCAGAGAGAGACGGGCAGAGAGAGAGAGAGAGATGGGCAGAGAGAGAGAGAGACGGGCAGAGAGAGAGAGAGACGGGCAGAGAGAGACGGGCAGAGAGAGAAAGAGAGATGGGCAGAGAGAGAGAGAGAGAGAGAGACGGGCAGAGAGAGAGAGAGAGAGACAGGCAGAGAGAGAGAGAGAGAGAGAGACAGGCAGAGAGAGAGAGAGAGAGACAGGCAGAGAGAGAGAGAGAGAGAGACAGGCAGAGAGAGAGAGAGAGACAGGCAGAGAGAGAGAGAGAGAGAGAGAGAGACGGGCAGAGAGAGAGAGAGAGAGAGAGAGAGAGAGAGACAGGCAGAGAGAGAGAGAGAGAGAGAGAGAGACGGGCAGAGAGAGAGAGAGAGAGAGAGACGGGCAGAGAGAGAGAGAGAGAGACAGGCAGAGAGAGAGAGAGAGAGAGACAGGCAGAGAGAGAGAGAGAGAGAGAGAGAGAGAGAGAGACAGGCAGAGAGAGAGAGAGAGAGACGGGCAGAGAGAGAGAGAGAGAGAGACAGGCAGAGAGAGAGAGAGAGAGAGGATCAGAGAGTGTGTGTGATAGAGAGAGAGACAGGCAGAGAGGGAAAGAGGGGGGGGCAGAGAAAGAGAGAGGCAGAGAGAGATAGGCAGAGGCAGAGAGAGAGAAAAAGGGAGAGAGAGAAAGAGAGGGGGGGTGCAGAAAAAGAGAGACGAGCAGAGAGCGTGTGTGAATATGATCATAAAACTAGAATATATCGACCACCACACCCACTAATGACCCTGATGGTCCACCCTCTGACCACCCAGATAACTGTCCTGCCCACAAGATCTAAGATCTAACTGTCAATGTAACTGTTAATTATTTATTTTCTCGCTTCTAATATCTGAGTGTTTTAACCTAATTGCAGGTTTATTAATTTATTTTTAAAAATAATAAATTAATACATATCTACTAATTATAAACTACATATCTATCTTTTATTTATCTACATAAATATTATTATATATTTATTTATTTGTGTATATATAGATATATATATTGAATACAGCAAAATGCTAATCGCATTGTGCTAATTCGTGGCTTCTGTTGTTTGCTAGCCATGTTGTTAGCATACACTGGAAAAATTATCCAGACAAAACTCAACAGCTAATCAACAGTGACTGTAAATATGTTCCCTACATGAGCGCTAATGCTAATCAACAGCTACTAGACTCATGTTGACATGATTGGCCAAGCGGTCCAAGTCAAAAATGCTAATGTTGCTAACTACTAGCAACAATCAATGGCTACGCTGGTTACCGTCCATGCTAGCCTGTTCTTTAAAAGAGAACTTCAGTCAACATAAGAATATAGCTAACAGCCTATGTAATGACATCATGCTTTGTCATCAAGCCTGTTATCCACACCGTTCAGTCAAACATGCTAATGTTGCTAACAGTGGATGCAGTCACACAGCCAGGAAACAGCATCATGGCAGCGCCTACATGCTAGCTAGTGACTACTACCTTCCAGCTGCCATTAGCCAAATTAGCAGGCTAGCTCAAATGTAATGCCGTTAATTAGCATCTCACAGTGATCTCCTGCCAGCATTAGCCACATTAGCTTGTGTGTTGAGGGTATTCCTTTACGGCTCTACTTCCAGGTGTGGACTTTTAGGACTGATATGTAAATGAGTTCTATTCTGATTGGCTGTGCTAATTTAAATATAGGCTGTTTAAGTCAATGCATAATGGGCGGAGGTCTCAACGTTCTATGAGTCCATCACTACAGACCTCCAAACTTCACGTGTCCTTCAGATCAGCTCAGGAACAGTGTGTAGAGCTTCATGGAATGGGTTTCCATGGCGAGCAGCTGCATCCCAGCCTTACATCACCAAGCGCAGTGCAGAGCGTGGAGCGCAGTGGTGTAAAGCTCCGCCCCTGGACTCCAGAGCAGTGGAGACGTGTTCTCTGGAGTGACCAATCACGCTTCTCCATCTGGCAGTCCGACGGACGAGTCTGGGTTTGATGGTACCAGGAGAACGGTACTTGTCTGGCTGCACTAGTCGAGTGTAAAGTTTGGTGGAGGGGGGATTATGGTGTGGGGGTGGTGTTCAGGAGTTGGGCTCCGCCCCTTAGTTCCAGTGAGAGGAACTCTTAATGCTCCAGCAGACCAAGAGACTCTGGACCGTTTCATGCTCCCAACTTTATGGGACACTTTGGGGACGGCCCCTTCCTGTTCCAACATGACTGCACACCAGTGCACAGAGCAAGCTCCATAAAGACATGGTGGAGCGAGTCTGGTGTGGAGGAGTCCTGACCTCCACCCGATAGAACACCTTTGGGATGGATTAGAGCGGAGCAGCAAGTGAATACTTCTGGCACTGTACCGTGTAGTCCTACTGCAGTAAAGTCTCCCTACCCTGTTAGCTTAGCGACCGTTAGCCACACGTTTGTCAAAAAGCATTGACACAGCCAATCATTAGCTATATAATGGATATATGATTAAGAGAGTGATGATGTGTCCTTTGTTTATACAGTGACTGACTTGCAAAAGAGACAAAGAGAAGGGCAATTAGCACCGGTGCTAACGCAGCCCATTAGCCCACTTTGATTATCCGTGTGCAGAACTCCGTGAGGCAGTAAATCACGGAAGGCTGCTCTGTAATTAGGGGTTAATGAGAGCCGTGGTGCTATACATCATGCCACAGATGTCCGCATTGATCCATCTGCCTTTATCGCAACTCAACATGCTACAGGCTAGCATCGATCACTCAGCCTGGCTAGCGCTAACCTCCATCTGCAGGTGACTAAAGAAGCTGGAGGCATGCTAATTACCACCAAGTTCCCACATTTGGCCAAACTCAAAGCAAAGCCAACCAGTTTAGGGTGATCCGAAAATGCTAAGCTAAGCTATGCTATGCTGACTCTGATGCTTAGCCATGCTAGCACTACAATACAAACTGCACCTCTGGAAAAAAAAGTTTACTGTGTTCTTCAGAGTCACTTTGTGCTGGAGTTAACTAGTTGGGATCACAGGTAGCATGGAGCCGACGCTTGACGATGTTGGTGCTACATTGGTGTCAGAAGTGGAACAGCACCCACCCATGGTGCACTTCAAACAGACAGTCCTGTGTGGAGTAGACAACGCAGCTAGGCGGTTGGACTTTGGACGAGGGCCCCCACAGCAAGCAGGGTAGTGTTCAGCAAGCCAAGTGGCACTGGGAGTCTGGTTGGGAGGTTCGGCGGCACCCATGGCGTATTGGCACTCACCAAGATAGGGCAGATCAAGGGGTCTGTTGTTCGGTTTAGGAGGCGGTGTCCGTAGGCATGTTGGTGGCCATGCCAGGAGGTTTATGGCAGGTGCATGTCCTTGTGTTGTTTGTCAGCTGAGGGGTTGAGTTCTATCCGGGGTGTGGGGCTGGATCACTGGTCGCATGTGTTCGGTGCTTTCTGCTGGTGTTAAATTACCGCACACTGTTTACACCAGCCTCCAGCGCATCGTACTCGACACACTACAAACTCAAAGTATGCCATCGGACGTCTACACACCAACAGGGCTCTGAAATCCAGCCACGGTTGGCACTGAAAGCACTGGAAATGTTTTTACACACCGGCTCTAACGAAGCTAATTGCTACGTCCTTGGTGAGGAACAGCCTTCGCTTTGGAGCCGGAAAATGCTAATGTCAGCGACAGGGTCCTGTTATGCTGAGTTTTGGAAAATGCTGAACTGAATTAGAGGCTTGGTGCTATGGCCTAACAGGAGTAGCTGCCACGAGTGCAGGTTAAGCACATGCCACCACGGAGTATAGCGATTAGCACGTTAGCCTAGCATATTAACACACACCAGTAAGAAACGCGGTTTTAGCGACGTTCCCAAAGCCGGCGCATCTCGGCAGTGGTGGATTTGGTTCCTGAGTGTTCCTAAAATGGCTTCCTCCATCTTGTTTCCTGTGAAGGATGAAAAAGAAAAAGGATGGAGGGGTAAATTAAAGACCACGCGCCAGTTGCTCCAATAAATTCTCAGGGAGCCAAAAAACCAAAAAAAAAAAACCAAACATCTGAAAACAGTCGCTGTGTGAGAGCGGCTATGACACCCATCATCCCTATTAACATTCCCGCATAATTACAGAGCGTCCGAACCAATCAGGGCCCATTCAGCTCGTTAGGAATCCTTTCCAAATCAGCCCCCTCCGTGCCCAGTGCTACGGCACGGCCAACAAGTTAATTAGAAAACGAGCTCTCTGATTTAATTGGAGGAGACAGAACTGAGTGATTGGAGGAGGTTGCCGTGCGGAGGCCGTGCTGCCTGGAAACGGACATGTGCGAACGTGCCGAGAGAACGGGGGGTACTGCGGCCAAAAGTACCAGGTAACGAGCTTCAGCAGCTGAACGCCCATGCTACACCCTCCTACAGGACGTTCTGGAGTGGGATCGTCCGGTTTCAGGACCAGGAGATGGAGGTACCTGGAGGTTTGGTAGATGGAGAGGATACTGGGCTATAAGCTTACCAGTAAAGTCACGGGACAGGAGTTAGTATAGCATGTCGTGTAGGACCTTCTAGAGCCTGGTGGTGCAGCAACGACCCTACGTGTGGATGGACGAGGTCTGAAAGGATGTTGGACCATCCCGTCTGGATAGTTACCTGTCTAGGGTCTAGTCCAGGGTCTTGGATGCAAATGGAACTCTCCACCACGTCCCACTTACGTTGGAAGTGTTTCAGGCTGTAGATGGACACCACCCACTCAGGTGAAGCCAACAACCGATCCAAACAAGCAAGTGCTTAGCGGTTAGCTTCCACATCAAGCTAGCTCTGGAGGCATGATTGGCACGGTAGTATTGCCCCCGGTGATGGGGGCAGGGTAATGAGCTCCTACTTGATGTCCTTGTTGGACTGCTGCTGTTATTCACAGTTAGTGATGTATCTAGAACTTCCAGAAGGCCTAGACTGCCGTTCTTCCCACTAAACAGATCTCACTGGTAATCAAAGCTGGGTTCCGAGGCCTTCAGTCCAGCTCCGGATACCCCGGAGTAATCAACCCGGACTGGACCACTGGAGCACTATTGCAGTGCATCCTGTAGAACATCCTGTAGGTTCCCCAGCGATAACCAACAAGTGCTGTATTACGTCTTAGAGCTCAAGGAGGGTCTCAATTCTGAGCTTTACGGAACCATCGCTCAGGGCTGCGTGAGGGGAGAGCTGGGAGATGAATTGGCCCCGTCTAAGAGCAGCTCTCAACTTTCTGCTCCGTCTCCAGAGAGCTTGGATCATCAACGACGTCATGCGGTGCTCAAGGACAGACGTTCCGCGGGACTCATCACCGCTGCCATTCTGAGTCACTCCAGGACAGTCTGGCAGGACACCACTGCAGTCTTTGGTGACGGGGACGTGGTGTTAACGGCGGCGGTCGTGCATGTAGTCCTGCGTGGTGCAGCCAATGGTGCTGGAGCTAACAGGATGACTCATGGAACGTTGACAGTGGTGGCCGCTGGGTCAAGTTGGACACTACGTCGGTTCTCCATCTCCCAGATTCTTCATGTCATGGGTGCATGCCTTCTTCAGTCCACCTGGAAGAGCGGTCCAACTGCTTGACCTGCTTTCGAACTCTCCTCTGAGGTGAGACTTGACTTGCGAAGGATGCTACCGACGCAACAGCACGAGTCAGAATGCAAAGCACGCGCAACAGCACGACCCTATAGGCCAGTCTTGCTTCGGTGAAGTCTGGCATGTCTCACAACGTCAAACCTACCCACCTTCTGGAAGTTCTAGATACATCACTAACTGTGAATAACAGCAGCAGTCCAACGAGGACATCAAATGGGGGCTCATTACCCCGCCCCCATCACCGGGGGCAATACTACCGCACCAATCATGCCTCCAGAGCTAGCTTGATGTGGAAGCTAACCGCCAAGCACTTGCTTGTTTGGATTGGTTGTTGGCTTCACCTGAGTGGGTGGTGTCCATCTACAGTCCTGTCAGTTGAAGGACCTAGATCAGGTGAAGGGCTCTTTAAGAGGGGGTGGGGGAACGTGTATGGGGAAGCGAGACCCTGGCTTGAAGGTCCAGGTCACGCTTGCTGGATCCTGAAGGTCCAGGAAGGTACGAGTGAACGAATGAGTCCGGGTTACAAGCCGGGTGAAGTATGGCCTGCCACTCCACGAAACCACCTGCATCAACACTCAGACAGAGTTATGAGGCTTCGTCTCCTGCGAGGCCGATGACATCATCATCAGCCTCCCCGTCTCCTACAGGAACATCTTCATTACGGGTTCTCCCCTGGGCATGCGTCTCTCTGTGAGCCGAGCGCAGTCGTGCAGCTCACTCGGCTCCTGTTGCAAAGTCTAAACGCTGAATTTGTCATACGCCAAATCCCCCTCACATACCCCTCCACCCACCGGTGGAGAAACCTAGCACTGCGTAGTTCTACAGGTACCGACTGTACTCCATCTGTTTCTCTGTGTACTGTATTACCCTGTTCTTCAATGGTCAGGACCCCCACAGGACCACCACAGAGCAGGTACTGTGTGGGTGGTGGATCATTCTCAGCTGACACTGACGTGGTGATGGTGTGTTAGTGTGTGTGGTGCTGGTGTGAGTGGATCAGACACAGCAGTGCTGCTGGAGTGTTGAGACACTGTGTCCACTCACTGTCCACTCTATTAGACACTCCTACCTTGCTGCTCCACCTTGTAGATGGACAGTCAGAGACGATAGCTCATCTGCTGCTGCACAGTGCAGTGCTGGTCATCCTCTAGTCCTTCATCAGTGGACACAGGACGCTGCCCACATGACGCTGCCCCACAGGACGCTGCCCACAGGACGTTGCACTACAGGACACTGCACCACAGGACGCTGCCCAACCGGACGCTACCTAACAGGACGTTGCACCGCAAGACGTTGCACCACAGGACACTGCCCATAGGGTGCTGCACCACAGGACGCTGCCCAACAGAACGCTGCACCACAGGACGCTGCCCACAGGATGCTGCACCACAGGACGCTGCCCACAGGACGTTGCACCACAGGACACTGCACCACAGGACGCGGCCCAACAGAATGCTGCACCACAGGACGCTGCCCAACAGGACGCTATCTAACAGGACGCTGCCCACAGGACGTTGCACCACAGGATGTTGCACCACAGGACGCTGCCCAACAGGATGCTACCTAACAGGACATTGCACCGCAAGATGTTGCACCACAGGACACTGCCCATAGGACGCTGCACCACAGGACGCTGCACCACAGGACGCTGCACCACAGAACGCTGCACCACAGGACGCTGCCCACAGGGCGCTCCCCACAGGATGCTGCCACACAGGACGTTGTACCACAGGACACTGCCCCACAGGACGCTGCCCACAGGACGCGGCCCAACAGAATGCTGCACCACAGGACGCTGCCCACAGGACGCTGCCCACAGGACGCTGCTGTGCTGGCTAGTTTTGGTTGGTGGACGATTCCCTGTCCAGCAGTGACACTGAGGAGTCCAGCAGCACTGCTGTGTCTGATCCACTCACACCAGCCCAACACACACTAACACACCACCACCACGTCAGCGTTACTGTAGTGTAGTGTCCTGTGGTGCAGCACCCTATGATTCACCCTATGTTCCACCACCCACATCGTACCTGCTTTGTGGTGGTCCTTTGGGGGTCCTGACCATTGAAGATCAGGGTACTTTCTGACCCTTGTTTGCACGATAGTCACACCTGAGTTTTCCAGAAGCATCACTGGTGTAGCATTAGCCCACTAGTGACCGCTCTACATGCTCCACACACTCTCGCTGTTTATCCTTGTGGTCATAAACCTGTTCGTCTAACCCGGCTCTCCTCCTCCAGCCCTTCCCCGCTGTGCTGGCTCGCTCCTCTGTGGGCTTTGGGCCGTCACCAGATTAACCAGTTTGCTTTGTTCCTTTTGGCCCAGCGCTCGTGTACCATCAGCGCTGAAGCAGCGAGGGGGCCGCGTGCCAGCCGGACCGCAGCCAGCTAACCGCCACATTAAAATAAATAAATAAATAAATAAATAAATAAATAAATAAATACACACAACAACACCGAGAGAAAGACCAGCTCCCGCTAACGCAGGCGGCTAATTACTCGTCCCTTCGGCACTCCCGCTCGTGTAATAGCGTGGCCAGCGCTTGAGCCCTGGCAGGCATCACAAACAGGATTACTGAGCAGGGCGGTCCTGCCAGAGCCTCCTTTTGTTTGGTTCGGAGTCATACTGCAGATTTCCTGCTTGGCTGTTGTTGTTCCTCCGCGAAGCCACACACGAGCGGGTTGGCCACATGCTTCTACCAACACGGGCCCAAAGTTCGGAAAACCTGCTCTTTGTTCTTTTGTTGACGGAAAAGAGGACCCCTAAAAGTTGACCGACCACTGCTATAGTATCCCAGGTGGTTGCTAATGTCTTCATAGGTCATTGGTACAGTATCTCATGTGGTTGGTAATGTGCTGACCGACCACTGCTACCGTATCCTAGGTTGTTCTTGTTAAAGTCTCAACAGGCCATTCCTACAGTATCCCAGGTGGTTGCTAATGTGTTGAGAGCCCAGTGCTGCAGTATTCCAGGTGGTTGCTAATGTCTTAATACATCATTGCTATGGTATCCCAAATGATTGCTAATGTCTTCATAGGTCCCCCATAGTAACCCATATGGTCGCTAATGTGCTGACAGACCACTGCTATAGTATCCCAAGTGGTTGCTAATGTACTGACCGACCTCTGCTATAGTATCCCAGGTGGTTGCTAATGTGTTGTTATAGTATCCCATGTAGATGGTAATGTGTTGACAGACCACTGCTATAGTATCCCAGGGGGTTGCTAATGTGTTGACAGGCCACTGCTACAGTGTCCCAGGTGGTTGTTAATGTGTTGACAGGCTACTTCTATAGGTGGTTGTTAATGTGTTGAGAGCCCAGTGCTGCAGTATTCCAGGTGGTTGCTAATGTCTTAATATGTCATTGCTATGGTATCCCAAATGATTGCTAATGTCTTCATAGGTCATTGGTACAGTAACCCATATGGTCGCTAATGTGCTGACAGACCACTGCTATAGTATCCCAGGTGGTTGCTAATGTGCTGACAGACCACTGCTATAGTTTCCCAGGTGGTTGCTAATGTGTTGCTATAGTATCCCAGGTAGTTGCTAATGCGCTGACAGACCACTGCTATAGTATCCCAGGTGGTTGCTAATGTGCTAACAGACAACTGCTATAGTATCCCAGGTGCTTTCTAATGTGTGGACAGGCCACTGCTGCAGGTATCTCAGGTGGTTGCTAATGTCTTGATGCCATTGCTGTAGTGTACCAGGTGGTCACTAGCATGTTGTTTGGTTATTGCTACAGTATCCCATTTGGTAAGTAATGTATTGACAGGCCATTGCTACAGTATCCCAGATGGTTACTAATGTGTGTGCAGCCCACTGCTATAGTATTCCGGGTGGCTGCCAATGTGATGCTAGGCCATTGCCATGTTTTATCGCTATGGTATCCCAGGTGGTTGCTAATGTATTGCTAGGCGAATGCTACGCTACCCACTGACCTACATTAAAAGTAATGTTTAAATGTACAGGGCTTCATGCGTAATATAAACATCTTCAAAACTATTTTTAATAATTACAGTGATATTGTAATGGGTTTTCCATCAGTTTAACATTTTGTCATGTGACACATACTTTTCTGCTTTATAATTTCCTGTCAAATTCATACCCCAAACAGTAGGGGGCAGTATATCACCAGTGCACAGTCCCTTTTTTCAATGTTAGCATTAGCGGTGGGGTACAAAGCGGTGTTATGAGACAGGACAGGTCCAGGGCTAGCTGGTTAGCATGCTAAGCTGAGTAGATATCTCTGCTATATGGTTCGTTGGTGCCATTGACATACTGTTAAAAGTGTTATTACTCGTCAGTGCAGCGATCGTTTTAGTTCACACTGGAATGTTACATATCGCTCCTTTAAGCACGTCATGTGGATAGCCTGTCCACTGCTGGAGCTGTGCCGCTAATGTAGCTAACAGGTAACGGATGCTCTGTATAAACTTTTCCCCAGAAAGTTTGACAGTGAGTGAGCGAGCAGTTCATTTAGACTCTCTCAGTGAGAAACAGCAGCAGCAAAGCAAAGAGCTGGACCGCAGGACCGCAGGACGCCCTCCAAACCCCCCACCGCGAGACGTAAACACAGGTATTACCCCTATACCCCATAGCGCAAAATACATCCCTCCTTCACCATCATCCTTCTCCCTTCTCCGTCTCTCCTCCTCCTCCCTGTAACTGATACTTAGTGAACAGGTGTGGAGTTGAAGGTTAGCCGTGACTTTCGGAATGGCGTGTTTTCTTCGGGATCAGGAAGAAAGTGGCAGATGTTTCATTCTCCAGCTTTTCCCGAATCACCTTCCCTTTTTTCTCTTCCTCCCCAACAGGCCTTTCTGCATCTACTCAGCCTCCTCCTGCGACAGCGCCACATGCTACTGATTAGCCGCGATTCAAACAGCGGCCAGGGTGGGAGAGAACGGAGAGGTTTACGGGGAATCACCGGCGGAGCAGGAGCGGGAGAAAAGCACAAAGCAGATCCGTCTGTGCCTTCTGTAGACGCTCCAGTGTGCTGAGGTACGGGGCTGTCTGGCTGGCGGGTGGTGGGTTTCAGAGCCATCATAAACCCAGCAACGATACAGGGGTCTGTGAGGAGAGGTAAAAGGGAGGTGTTTCTAATAAAGTGGCCGCTGAGGGAAAGTGCAAAGTAAGCGTTTCCAATAAAGTGGCCAGTGAGTTGGAAGCCTAAGGTCAGGGTTTCCAATATAGCGGCCTCTGAGTGAACATAGAGGGTAGGTGTTTCTAATAAAATGGCCAGTTAGTGGGAGTACAAGGTACATGTTTCCAGTAAAGTGGCCATTGAGTGAAAATAGAAGGTAGTTGTTTCCAATAAAGTGGCCAGTGAGTGGAAGCACAGGGTAGGTGTTTCCGATAAAGTGACCATTGAGTAAAAAATAGAGGGTAGGTGTTTCCATTAAAGTGGCCAGTGAATGGATGCACAAGGTAAGTGTTTCCAATAAAGTGGCCGGTGAGTGGATGCGCAAGGTAGGTGTTTCCAATAAAGTGGCCAGTGAGTGGAAGCACAGGGTAGGTGTTTCCGATAAAGTGGCCAGTGAGTGGATGCACAAGGTAAGTGTTTCCAATAAAGTGGCCAGTGAGTGGATGTGCAAGGCAGGCATTTCCAGTAAAGTGGCCAGTGAGTGGAAGTAGAAGGTGGGTGTTTCTGATAAAGTGGCCAGTGAATAGAAATAGAAGGTAGGTGTTTCTGATAAAGTGGCCAGTTAATGGAAGTAGAAGGTGGGTGTTTCTGATAAAGTGGCCAGTTAGTGGAAGTAGAAGGCAGGTGTTTCTGATAAAGTGGCCAGCGAGTAGAAGGCAGGTGTTTCTGATAAAGTGGCCAGCGAGTAGAAAGTAGGTGTTTCTGATAAAGTGGCCAGTGAGTGAAAGCAGAAGGCAGGTGTTTCTGATAAAGTGGCCAGCGAGTAGAAGGTAGGTGTTTCTGATAAAGTGGCCAGTTAGTGGAAGTAGAAGGTGGGTGTTTCTGATAAAGTGGCCAGCGAGTGGAAGTAGAAGGTGGGTGTTTCTGATAAAGTGGCCAGCGAGTAGAAGGTAGGCGTTTCTGATAAAGTGGCCAGTTAGTGAAAGTAGAAGGTGGGTGTTTCTGATAAAGTGGCCAGTGAATAGAAATAGAAGGTAGGTGTTTCTGATAAAGTGGCCAGTTAGTGGAAGTAGAAGGTGGGTGTTTCTGATAAAGTGGCCAGTGAATAGAAGTAGACGGTAGGTGTTTCTGATAAAGTGGCCGGCGAGTGGCCAGTGAGTGGAAGCAGAAGGTATATGTTTCTAATACTGAGGCCACGGACTGAAACTTCAAGAGGGAAATTCCATATCATCAAAGCGGGAGCTCATTCAGAGCCTCCTTATTGTTCTACAGATCTTGTGCGGAGAGCGGAAGAGACCCGTGTGGCTTTCATCCCGCGCTCCAGTCCTCCAAACAGGGCCTGAACTCTGGAAGATGTTCTTTTCATCAGTAGGATAATGATATTCCATAAGCGTGAACGGCGAACAGCTGTCCTTTATTCCTCCCTGTATCTTTCTTCTCCAGACTGTCCTGGCTTTCAGCGGCGGCTTGTGGAACTAACGTGTGCGGAATGGCAGAACTCCTTCAAAGGGACATGCCTGTGTCAGCCCGGAGAGGGGAATCTCAGGCACGGGCCCTGGCCTGGTTTACACCCAGTTGTCTGCGCGTAGTGGAACGCTGGGTCCATGCTGAGCTTTTTTCGGAGCCGTACGGACTACAGATGGACGGCATCAGCAGGAACGTGCTCCAGGATGCCTCCGTTAAAGGGTGATGGGGTCAGCATTGGCGACGCCAGCCAGGTTTCCATCCAGCTGTCAAGCTCAACCCAAGCAAATAAATACGTCGGAGAGGAAAAGCTAAATAAAGGTTGTGTATTTATTTACACGGGAATAGAAGTCATGTAAACACTTGGGAGAAACACGGAGCGAGTCCACGGAGGAGCCCGGAATGTGGAGCAGCTGCTTTTGGTTAACTTCATGCTCGTATCCTACAGCGTAAGGGTGCGGAGACCGAACACTGGCAAACATAATGACTCAATAAATGTCCAATAACTGGAAGCAGACATGCGTGTCCTGTCTTGTCTTCGAGTCGTTTTCCTCCACGAGATTCCCAACGCTGTATACATGGCGTTCCCATATTTGCATCTACCTCAAGTCAGTATTCCAACGAGTCATCTTGTGTGTTTAAGGTGGTAGTACCTTCAGGTTCCTGCAGATGGCGCTGCATGAGGATGATGGGGCTATAAATACCTACGGGGTGTGAGTGACGGGATCCATAGATTGGGAAGAGGTGCTACAGTGCAGGGAATGTCTCGTTCCATGTGTGGAAAACGCTCCAGAGCAGATGTTAATGATTGGCTAAAAGGAGTGACTGAGCATGTGGGTGTGGCCAAAGACCATAGTGTGAAGGAAGTAGCTGAATCTGCAGGTGTATGGAAGCGTACGGTCATACGGGTCTACCAGTGGCTATAATCCCAGTCCACAGGGAATTCTCGGAGTCCTGTAACAGAAAAGATGAGTATGGGGGAAAGCACCTTGTTGCCCACTGTGAAGTATGGGGGAGGATCGGTGATGCTCTGGGCCCGTTTCTCTTCCTAAGACCCCGGGAACCTTGTTAGGGTATTGTTATAAACTTCTAGAAATCTGGTGCCCTCTGCCCAAAAGCTGAAGATGGGTCATCACTGGGTCTTTCAGCAAGATAATGACCCTAAACATGTGGCCAAATCTACACACCAGTGGTTCACCAGATTCAAAATTAAGCTCCTCCCGTGACCATCTCCATCCCCTGACCTCAACCCAATTGAAAACCTGTGGGGTGAGCTGAAGAGGAGAGTGCATAGGAGAGGACCCAGGACTCTGGACGATTTAGAGAGATGCAAAGAGGAGTGGTCTGAGCCTAAGAGCACATCTTAATGAGGGGTGCCAATTGTGGAGGGCGCTGTATATGTCTGATTCAACCTACCTGGAGGCATCATGTCTCATGGGGAAGTTGGGGGTCTCTCATAAGTAGCAGCCAAATGTCCCCATAACGTCAAAGTGCCTATTTTTCCTTATCCTGAGCATCTTCGGCCCCTAGAAAGAGCCCCATGCACAAGTCAACGGACTAAACGGGACTGTCATATAGCAAAGCAGCAAAAGATGGATGTCTTGGATGAGTACCACCAACGGCCCGAGGGAAGCCATCAGGATGCTGCATAGTGTGCTAAAGAATTACAGAGTCCTCGTACAGCCTGCCTTTAGAAAACGACAAACCCGAAAACAAGCCAAAAAAAGTGCTTGGACCCCTTGGCATTGCCGCGGAGGGAGCTATTTTTCCTGGTGATTTGACTCAATATAGGGACGCAATTTGAAGCCACTTTGCGGAGAACAAAGGAAATTTCCGTGCCTCCGCCTGCCTCTCAGGAACACAAAAACCGCGGCGGTGTTTGAGAAAGGCGGTGCGCCGCGGACCCGAAAGCAGGCAGATATTGCGAGGTTTACGCTTCATTAATCTCCCACATAACCCTCTTTCAGCTGGAACGCTCATACCCGGAATTTCTTTCAGAAAGCGCAGTTATGCTAACGAGATTTGGGCGTTCATACCGGCTAAGCCTGTTAAAATTGGCAGGGTTATCGCAGGGCCTCCGTGCAGGCTGCAGGTGGAGAGGGGCACTGAGGGCGAGAGACATAGAGGGAGAGGGAGAGAGGGAGCATATTTCACAGTTGCAGTTAATGCTCATCATGCTAATGAGATTAAGAGATTAATAAGCACTTGCATCATTTAGGCAGGTTTGAAACCACAGTTGCAGCAGTTGAATAAAAAATAAAAAAAAATTCTATATACTTTGATCTCTATAAGATATGAACATAGAGCAATATAATTATGACGCAAATATTTTCCTTATATAAAATATATTTTTATTTTTTTATTTTAATTAATTAATTAAATTTATTTAATTTTATATTAATAAAATATATTTTTATAAATATTTTATATATAAAATATAATTTAAATATATTTTTTTAATATAAAAAATGAAAAAATAAAAATATTCCATCACACAATTACAGTATTATTTTTGCCACAATGCATTTTAATACTAATAAAATATAGATTTTATATATTAAATGCTAATAGCAATATTAATATTAATTACTGGGTTGAGTAACTTAACCATTATCACCTTTGAACATTACCCCTTGAAGTATGGTGCCCTAGAGGACATGCTTTATATCAACACAGTCACTTATTATATTATATTTAATTTATTAATTTATTAATTTATATTATATTTAATGTATTAGTCTTTATAATTGGACCCCTTAAATGAGCATCTGATAGAGTTACTATCCAGAACCATGTCTGCAAATTTGGGCCCTGGCCTGAATAGGCCTAGAAAGCCTTGACCTGAACCTGCTTCATGACCCCTGAGCTGGCTTCTTATTGGCCAGTCTTATTCAAAATTTCAATTCCACCTTAAATGGCGATGCAGTTCCAGTATGTTGGTTTTAAGGAGGACCGAAATATTCAAATATGAGGGTTCTCAGTTTTGCAGTGCTGGGTTTGAGTTGTTGGGGAAGTCCATCCGTGGGAAACAGCAGAGAGACCCCCATGTGCTCATCATGTGTACTGCTACCCCAGCTTGAAGGCTGGTTGGTGCGGTAAGCGGCGTATGCCATTTCAGTCCCTCCACCAGTGGCACCCCCTGTCTGTTGAAGCATTCACGATCTTGAGAAGCAGGAAGTGGCCACCTGGGTGCCAGCATCTGCCGGAAGCATCGACAGAGGGCTCTGGTCAGTCGCACCAGGCTGCCATGCTACAGCACCAACAGGCCCTCGCCGCCGGCCACCGTTCGGTCGTCCTCCAGCCAGGCTCCCCTACTGAACCCCACTGCGCTGCTTCCTCGCTCCCTTTGCAGCCCGTCTTCACTGCCCAGCTTCTTCCTCCACGGTCCTCAGCCTGGCTCAGCCCTCTGTGCCATCTGTCGCAACCCTATCCCCGGCACAGCTGTGACATCAGCAAAGAAGAGGATGAGGAAAACTCTCGCGGCAAATTCTCTATTATTAAACAAAGCAGCCGGAGAGCACCGCCGCCGGCACTTCTGAAAGATCCAAGGAGCAGGCAGGGCACCTAGCCGCAGCTACAGGCGCTAGGAATGGGCTTAGCAAGCCGGGAATTTTCACCAACCCAACCCACCGCTCTCATGGCATCCCATGGCATCTTTTATCTGTAGAAGGAGGTGAGGACCGAGCTCCCGAGCCCAGCTCGCCTCAACCGCCTGAGGAAGTAGAGCCACCGTGTCTTACTGACCAGACTGGAAGTGTTGTTGCTCCAGGTGAGGTTGTTGCTCAGGTGAACACCCAAGTACCTGTAGCTGAGACCACTTCCACCACTTCCACCACTTCTGAAGTCCACAATCATCTCTATCGTCTTCTTTATGTTGATGCAGAGGTTGTTCTTTCTGCACCAGCCCTCCAGATGTTCTACCTCCTGCCTGTAGCCAGACTCGTCACTGTTCGTGATGCATCCGACCACTGCCAGGTCGTCCGCAAACTTGGGTGGGGCAGCGTGAACAAGAGGGGGCTCAACACACAGCCCTGAGGGGAGCCAGTGCTGAGGATTGTGGTGGAGGAGGAGAGGTTGTGGATCCTCACAGACTGCGGCCTCTTGGTCAGGAAGTCCAGGAGCCAGTTGCAGAGGGAAGAGCGCAGACCAAGTGAGGAGAGTTTATCTGTCAGGGTCTGGGGTATCATGGTGTTGACTATTGGGTGAGAGCTATCGGCCGGTAGACGTTCAGACCTGTCACTGTGGAATTCTTGGGGACCGGGATGATGGTGGCGGTCTTCAGGCTACTGGCAATAAAGGAGAGCGCTAAAGGAGAGCGCTAAACTGGGTTAGCGCATTACTGCAGCATGAGCGATAGCCAAAGCACTCAGCTCCGACAGTGTGAAGGCTGAGCGAGATCTGAGGCAGAAAATCCCCCCGGAGTGCCTGCAAGGGCCACGGTGGACACATCCTCTGGTGTGTCATTGGATTAGTGGTCGGGAAGCTTCTTTTTTGTCAAGGCTTGTGATGTGTATGAGAGAGAGGGAGAGGGGGACAACATGTCTTTGGGGCTTTCGGCCTTGACTGGGTCAGATTAAATTAGCTGAGCCTGCAGTTATGCGTCACCCCTCTTAAAAGCCTGAGAGGGAGAGACGGACAGACGGATAGAGGGAGCGAAAGAGGAGAGAGTTACCAACACCATGTGTGTCTGATCCAGCTTCTCACAGCCCTGCAGTTCAGCGCTGACTCTGTGATGTTGGAACGGAGGTCTTGAGGAAGGAAGGAAGACGCTTGAGCGCCAATTTGAAAGTTCAATTCCTCTAGATCAGCTAGCTAATGCTAACCCTATTCCTATAAAAGATAGGGAAGTGATCCTCTAGATCAGCTAGCTAATGCTAACACTATTACTATAAAAGATAGGGAAGTGATCCTCTAGATCAGCTAGCTAATGCTAACCCTATTACTATAAAAGATGGGGAAATGATACTCTAGATCAGCTAGCTAATGCTAACCCTATTCCTATAAAAGATAGGGAAGTGATCCTCTAGATCAGCTAGCTAATGCTAACACTATTACTATAAAAGATAGGGAAGTGATCCTCTAGATCAGCTAGCTAATGCTAACCCTATTCCTATAAAAGATAAGGGGGTGATCCTCTAGATCAGCTAGCTAATGCTAACCCTATTACTATAAAAGATAGGGGGGTGATCCTCTAGATCAGCTAGCTAATGCTAACCCTATTACTATAAAAGATAGGGGGGTGATCCTCTAGATCAGCTAGCTAATGCTAACCCTATTCCTATAAAAGATAGGGAAGTGATCCTCCAAATCAGCTAGCTAATGCTAACCCTATTACTATAAAAGATAGGGGGGTGATCCTCTAGATCAGCTAGCTAATGCTAACCCTATTACTATAAAAGATAGGGAAGTGATCCTCTAGATCATCTAGCTAATGCTAACCCTATTACTATAAAAGATAGGGAAGTGATTCTCTAAATCAGCTAGCTAATACTAGCCCTATTACTATAAAAGATAGGGAAGTGATCCTCTAGATCAGCTAGCTAACGTTAACCCTATCACTATAAAAGATAGGGAAGTGATACTCTAGATCAGCTAGCTAATGCTAACCCTATTACTATAAAAGATAGGGAAGTGATCCTCTAGATCAGCTAGCTAATGCTAACCATATTCCTATAAAAGATAGGAGGGTGATGCTCTAGATCAGCTAGCTAATGCTAACCCTATTCCTATAAAAGATAGGGAAGTGATGCTCTAGATCAGCTAGCTAATGCTAACCCTATTCCTATAAAAGATAGGGAAGTGATCCTCTAGATCAGCTAGCTAATGCTAACCCTATTCCTATAAAAGATAGGGGGGGTGATCCTCTAGATCAGCTAGCCAACGCTAAGCCTGTTCCTATAAAAGATAGGGGGGTGATCTTCTAGATCAGCTAGCCAACGCTAAGCCTGTTTCTAAACAAGATAGGGGGTGATACTCCAAATCAGCTAGCTAATGCTAACCATATTCCTATAAAAGATAGGAGGGTGATCCTCTAGATCAGCTAGCTAATGCTAACCCTATTCCTATAAAAGATAGGGAAGTGATCCTCTAGATCAGCTAGCTAATGCTAACCCTATTCCTATAAAAGATAGGAGGGTGATGCTCTAGATCAGCTAGCCAACGCTAAGCCTGTTCCTATATACGATAGGGGGGTGATCCTCTAGATCAGCTAGCTAATGCTAACCCTATTACTATAAAAGATAGGGGGGTGATCCTCTAGATCAGCTAGCTAATGCTAACCCTATTACTATAAAAGATAGGGGGTGATACTCTAGATCAGCTAGCTAATGCTAACCCTATTACTATAAAAGATAGGGAAGTGATTCTCTAGATCAGCTAGCTAATGCTAACCCTGTTCCTATAAAAGATAGGAGGGTGATGCTCTAGATCAGCTAGCCAACGCTAAGCCTGTTCCTATATAAGATAGGGGGGTGATCTTCTAGATCAGCTAGCTAATGCTAACCCTATTACTATAAAAGATAGGGGGGTGATCCTCTAGATCAGCTAGCTAATGCTAACCCTATTACTATAAAAGATAGGGGGGTGATCCTCTAGATCAGCTAGCTAATGCTAACCCTATTACTATAAAAGATAGGGGGGTGATCCTCTAGATCAGCTAGCTAATGCTAACCCTATTACTATAAAAGATAGGGGGGTGATCCTCTAGATCAGCTAGCTAATGCTAACCCTATTACTATAAAAGATAGGGGGGTGATCCTCTAGATCAGCTAGCTAATGCTAACCCTATTACTATAAAAGATAGGGAAGTGATCCTCTAGATCAGCTAGCTAATGCTAACGATATTCCTATAAAAGATAGGAGGGTGATCCTCTAGATCAGCTAGCTAATGCTAACAATATTCCTATAAAAGATAGGGAAGTGATCCTCTAGATCAGCTAGCTAATGCTAACCTTATTACTATAAAAGATAGGGGGGTTATCCTCTAGATCAGCTAGCTAATGCTAACCCTATTACTATAAAAGATAGGGGGGTGATCCTCTAGATCAGCTAGCTAATGCTAACACTATTCCTATAAAAGATAGGACGGTGATCCTCTAGATCAGCTAGCCAATGCTAAGCCTGTTCCTGTACAAGATCGGGGGGTGATCCTCTAGATCAGCTAGTTAATGAGATCGCAGGGTGACCCTCTAAATACTGGACCTATTCCTGAAAGACAGCAGTGAGATCCTCTAGATCAGCTAGCTAGCATGAATTCTGTTTCTGTGAGACAGCAGTGATCTACTAGATCAGCTAGCGATATATGAGGCATAGCAAAGTGATCCTCTCAATTAGCTAGCTAGTATTAACTCTATTCCTAAGAGAGACAGCAGAGTGACACTCGAGATCAGCTAGCTATCAATAACCCTATTCCTATGACAGAGAGGAGAGTGATCCTCTAGATCAGCTAGCTAATAATAACCACATTACAATGAATGACAGCCGGGTGATCCTCTAGATCAGGTAGCTAAAGATAACCCTATTCCTATTGAAGACAGCCAGGTGATCTACTAGATTAGCTAGCTGAAGATAACCCTATTCCTGTGATCCATAGCAAAGCGATCCTCTCAATTAGCTAGCTAGCATTAACTCTATTCCTAAGAAAGACAACAGAGTGACAATCTAGATCAGCTAGCTAACATGAACTCTATTACTATGAGAAACAGCAGTGATCCACTAGATCAGCTAGCTAATGCTAACCCTATTTTTGTGTGATGGGGAAGTGATCCTCTAGATCAGCTAGCTAATGCTAATCCTATTTCTGTGTGATAGGGAAGTGATCCTCTAGATCAGCTAGCTAACGCTAATCCTATTTCTGTGTGATAGGGAAGTGATCCTCTAGATCAGCTAGCTAACGCTAACCCTATTTCTGTGAGATAGGGAAGTGATCCTCTAGATCAGCTAGCTAATGCTAACCCTATTTCTGTGAGATAACAGAGTGCTCCTCTAGATCAGCTAGCTACGGCTAACCCCTTATTTCTGGAGTAGAGCAAAGTGAACCTCTAGATTCAGCCGAGCTAACGCTAACCCTATTTCTTCTCGTGATAGGAAGTAAACCTTTAGATCAGCTAGCTAACGCCTAGATTTCTGTGTGATGGGAAGTGATCCTCTGGATCAGCTAGCTAACGCTAACCTATTTCTGTTCAGCTAGGGAAGTGAACCTCTAGATTCAGCGAGCTAACGCTAACCATTCTATTTAGGGAAGTGATCTGTGTGCTATAGGTGAAGTGATCCTCTAGATCAGCTAGATAACGCTAACCCTATTTCTGTGCGATAGGGAAGTAACCTCCAGATCAGCTAGGCTAACGCTAACCCTATTTCTCGTGTGATAGGGAAGTGATCCTCTAGATCAGCTAGCTAACGCTAACCCCTATTTCTAGTGTGATAGGGGAACCCGAGTGAACCTTTCAAACGATGAGAGCAGCTAGCTAACGCTAACCCTATTTCTTGTGTGATAGGGAAAAGTGAATCCTCTGAGATCAGGCTAGCTAACGCTAATCCTATTTCTGTGTTGATAGGGAAAGTTGATCCTCTAGATCAGCAGCTAGCTAATCGCTAACCCTATGACAGTCTGTGAGGGAGATTAGGGAATAGTGATCCTCTAGTATAGCAGTCTAGAAATGCTAACTCTACATATTTCTGTTTTGAGATAGGGAGAGTGATCTCTCTAGATCAGCTAGCTAACGCTAACCCTTTTCTGTGAGATAGGGACTAGTGACCTCGTAGATCAGCTAGCTAACGCTAGATCAAAACTATTTCTGTGAGATAGGGAAGTGATCCTCACTAAGATCAGCTAGCTAACGCTAATCCTACCTATTTCTGTGTGATAGGTGGAAGTGGATCCTCTAGATCAGCTCGCTAACGCTAACCCTATTTCTGTGTTTGATAGGGAATTGATCCCTTCTAGCATCAGCTAGCTAACGCTAACCCTATTTCTGTGTGATAGGGAAGTGATCCTCTAGATCAGCTAGCTAACGCTAACCCTATTTCTGTGAGATAGGGAAGTGATCCTCTAGATCAGCTAGCTAACGCTAACCCCATTTCTGTGTGATAGGAAAGTGATCCTCTAGATCAGCTAGCTAATGCTAACCCTATTTCTGTGTAATAGGGAAGTGATCCTCTACATCAGCTAGCTAACGCTAATCCTATTTCTGTGTGATAGGGATAGTGAACCTCTAGATCAGCTAGCTAACGCTAACCCTATTTCTGTGTGATAGGGATAGTCGATCCTCTAGATCAGCTAGCTAACGCTAACACCTATTTTCTGTGTGATAAGGGAAGTGATCCTCTAGATCAGCTAGCTAACGCTAACCCTATTTCTGTGAGATAGGGAAGTGATTCTCTAGATCAGCCAGCTAACACTAACCCTATTTCTGTCAGATAGGGAAGTGATCCTCTAGATCAGCTAGCTAACGCTAACCCTATTTCTGTGAGATAGGGAAGTGATCCTCTAGATCAGCTAGCTAACGCTAACCCTATTTCTGTGTGATAGGGAAGTGATCCTCTAGATCAGCTAGCTAACGCTAACCCTATTTCTGTGAGATAGGGAAGTGATCCTCTAGATCAGCCAGCTAACACTAACCCTATTTCTGTCAGATAGGGAAGTGATCCTCTAGATCAGCTAGCTAACGCTAACCCTATTTCTGTGAGATAGGGAAGTGATCCTCTAGATCAGCTAGCTAACGCTAACCCTATTTCTGTGTGATAGGGAAGTGATCCTCTAGATCAGCTAGCTAACGCTAACCCCCTTTCTGTGAGATAGGGAAGTGATCCTCTAGATCAGCTAGCTAATGCTAACCCTATTTCTGTGTAATAGGGAAGTAATCCTCTACATCAGCTAGCTAACGCTAATCCTATTTCTGTGTGATAGGGATAGTGATCCTCTAGATCAGCTAGCTAACGCTAACCCCATTTCTGTGTGATAGGGATAGTGATCCTCTAGATCAGCTAGCTAACGCTAACCCTATTTCTGTGTGATAGGGAAGTGATCCTCTAGATCAGCTAGCTAACGCTAACCCTATTTCTGTGAGATAGGGAAGTGATCCTCTAGATCAGCTAGCTAACGCTAACCCTATTTCTGTGTGATAGGGAAGTGATCCTCTAGATCAGCTAGCTAACGCTAACCCTATTTCTGTGAGATAGGGAAGTGATCCTCTAGATCAACTAGTTAATGCTAATACTATTTCTGTGAGATAGGGAAGTGATCCTCTAGATCAGCTAGCTAATGCTAAGCCTATTTCTGTGTAATAGGGAAGTGATCCTCTACATCAGCTAGCTAATGCTAATCCTATTTCTGTGTGATAGGGAAGTGATCCTCTAGATCAGCTAGCTAACGCTAACCCTATTTCTGTGGGATAGGGAAGTGATTCTCTAGATCAGCTAGCTAATGCTAAACCTATTTCTGTGAGATAACAGAGTGCTCCTCTAGATCAGCTAGCTAACGCTAACCCTATTTCTGTGAGATAGAGAAGTGATCCTCTGGATCAGCTAGCTAACGCTAACCCTATTTCTGTGAGATAGGGAAGTGATCCTCTAGATCATCTAGTTAATGCTAACCCTATTTCTGTGAGATAGAGAAGTGATTAGCTAGCTAACGCTAACCCTATTTCTGTGAGATAGGGAAGTGATCCTCTAGATCATCTAGTTAATGCTAACCCTATTTCTGTGAGATAGGGAAGTGATCAGCTAGCTAACACTAACCCTATTTCTGTGTAATAGGGAAGTGATCAGCTAGCTAACGCTAACCCTATTTCTGTGTAATAGGGAAGTGATCCTCTAGATCAGCTAGCTAACGCTAACCCTTTTACTGAGAGAGATACCATTATACCTAGACAGCTACTTCTGACAGTCAACTAGCTAGCCTTAGCCCTACACCAGCTATCCCCAGTGCCAGCTAGCTTGGACTAAGATTCAGTAAATGATCCAGAACTACTGGGATTAGAATCACATCCAATAGACTTGTTCCCTTCTCCTGCCAAACCACCCTTTTATAGCGGTATAAGGTTTCGTTTGGGCAGCTTTCCAGAAAGAAAGGCTTTTACAAGTGTGGGTGTCGGTGTTAAAATGAGAGTGGGCCAGCTCCCAAAAATATCAGAGAGGACCAGCTCTGTGGTCAGAAATTGACCACTGGTGACGGGCCAGATCGAAAGACCCCCAACCTTTGGCAGCTTGCACACAAACCACCACAAAATCTTCCACGGCCCAGAAGATTGAACCCATCCAAATGATTTTTTAAAAACGTGTGTAGGAGGAGATTCCGGATCTTGCTTTGCAGATCACAGATGAAAGGCGGTTGTTTAGTCTCTAAGTGATGGGAACCAGCCAAAGGATCGTCCTTTAAACAGGACCTCCGTTTATCCATGACGGAGGAGTTCCATGAGTTTTCCACGGACTCGGACTGAACTAGCCGCCATAGCAACCAGTGGGCTGGATACAAGTAGCCTAGGGATGCACGGCTGATAGGGGGACACCAAGATTACCGTATCTCCGGTACTGCGCGTAGCATTCCGGAGCAGCAGGTAACCAAAAATATAGGCTACCATGATCCCCTCCATTCTACCTGGTCAACAATCCTCTGTAATTATCATCAGCTCCAAGACCAGCGCTCTCCACTGGAGGCCAGTCATAATAATCAAGCACCTATTGGAAGATTCACACAGAGACAATCAAAGTGGAGCACAATTTTACTGATTACAAATGTTCGTCTAATCAAGGGTCCTTTTTCCTCCCGTATGTGTAAGTGTGTCTCATGAACCTTTCGTAGTGTCTTCAAGCAGTTCATACCGGAAAGAAACAAGCTGCAATCCGAGAGAAGACATCATCATCGCCATGGAAAAGTTTTGGAACTTGGAATACGGAGTTGAATGCTGTTGCTGAGTTAGTCCTACCGAAGCTTTACACCGGCACACACTGGATGACGTACGCGCTGGATGACCTACACGCGTACTGCTATGAACCTATGAGTCCTGTGGGCAGCGTCCTGTTGGGCAGGGTCCTGAAGGGAGCGTCCTGTGGAAAGTGTCTCGTGGGGAGCGGCCTGTGGGGAACGTCCTGTGGAAAGTGTCCTGTGAAGAGCATCCTGTGGGGAGCGTCCTGTGGGGAGCTTCCTGTGGGGAGCGTCCTGTGGGCAACGTCCTGTGGAGAGCGTCCTGTGGAGAGCGTCCTGTGGAGAGCGTCCTGTGGGCAGGGTCCTGTGGGGAACGTCCTGTGGAGAACGTCCTGTGGAAAGTGTCCTGTGAAGAGCTTCCTGTGGGGAGCGTCCTGTAGGGAGCATCCTGTGGGCAGGGTCCTGTGGGGAACGTCCTGTGGAAAGTGTCCTGTGAAGAGCTTCCTGTGGGGAGCGTCCTGTGGGGAGCATCCTGTGGGCAGGGTCCTGTGGGGAACGTCCTGTGGAGAGCGTCCTGTGGGCAGGGTCCTGTGGGGAACGTCTTGTGGAGAACGTCCTGTGGAAAGTGTCCTGTGAAGAGCTTCCTGTAGGGAGCGTCCTGTGGGGAGCATCCTGTGGGGAGCATCCTTTGGGCAGGGTCCTGTGGGGAACTTCCTGTGGAGAGCGTCCTGTGGAGAGCGAATTCACTTCTGTTTTGGAATGGGGGTGTAGGAAGGAGTTTTACATCGGGGGTACTACACCTGCTTGCTACTATGAATCAAACCCCATCCCCTAAAGTACTATCTAGCTATGTGGTCATACCAGCCAATCACCCCTCCTGCCTCACCCGCCACTCCCTTCCTTGTACCAGTACTCTCCTAATAAAACATTACATGTAACACTAGCGTAGATTAATGATCGATTATGATTGTTATGGATGATTACTGGATGGGACACATGAAACTGTTTCCGATATTCTATGTAAACAGCTCAACATGCTTGGAGGAGTATGCTAATTCCTTATTCTGTTTTGTAAAAGATGCCCGTGTTGGCTAGCATGGAGTGCCGGGGAGCGAGAGAACCAGGGACTAGTTTGAAAAAGCACTAGCTCTATTACATACTGCAGTCCATCAGTTACCCTGTTCTCTTTGATGGTGAGGACCACCACAGAGCAGGTGTTATGTGGGTGGTGGATCATTCTCAGCACTAAAATGACACCAACCAAAAGTATTCAACCAGTCCTGTGGGCAGCGTCCTGTTGGGCGGGGTTCTGTGGGCAGTGTCCTGTGGGGCAGCGTCATGTTGGCCAGCGTCTCTTTGGGCAGCGTCTTGTTGGTCAAGGTTCTGTGGGCAGTGTCCTGTGGGGCAGCGTCCTGTGGGTCAACATCCAATGGGCAGCATCCAGGGAGCAGCGTCCCGTGGGCAGCGTCCTGTGGGCAGCGTCCTGTAGGCAGTGTCCTGTGGGCAGCGTCCTGTGGGCAGCGTCCTGTGACCACTGATGAAGGGCTAGAGGATGACCAACACTGCACTGTGCAGCAACAGATGAGCTATCGTCTCTGACTGTCCATCTACAAGGTGGACCAGCAAGGTAGGAGTGTCTAATAGAGTGGACAGTGAGTGGACACAGTGTCTAACACTCCAGCAGCCCTGCTGTGTCCGATCCACTCACACCAGCACCACACACACTAACACAGCCCCACCAGCAGAGACCCCAGGGTTGAGCTTCACAGTGAAAACCAAGAAACAAGCCGGCCTATTAAAGGAGGAGGACCGATGGGTCCTGTTACCAGTGGACGGACGGCCCGTAGAAGTTCAGGTCCGGTCAGCGGAGTAAACGATCGGTTATGGATTTCCCATTAAGGTGCGGGGCTCCGCCAACACGGCTGCTGTTTTTTAATAGGCCTTTAATTTGGCTAATTAGGGTTCAGTTCGGCTGTGTGGAAAAGCCGATTAGGATACGGATCTTGACATTTTGCCGGGGAACGATAAAGCCGCTTTGATGCATTGGATGCAGTCCTCTCCGCACAAGCGTGCCTCTCTTCCTTGGAACGACGGACTATCTCTCTGCCACACACTCACACAGGTTCCTTCCAGCACTCATCAATTTGCTCTCTATCGACTACAGGGACGTTATTTCTGGGCTCCGCCGAACGCTCGCCCGGAGAGCAGGGCTAAATTAAAACACCCTCTGAAAAAAAAACCTGACTGCAGCTGCTGCTTTCATTGCCCACGCAACAAAAGAAAGGTCTCTCGTCCCCACTCTCTCTCTCTCTCTCTAGTTTATTTTTCTAGGCAAAGAGAGAGAGAGAGAGGGAGGGAGGGTGTCGGGGAGTCCCAGACCCAGACGGTGTGAACAATGTAATTCCGGAGGAGGTTCGTCTGGACACTTGCAGAACAGGGCGGTTGGACACGTCCCTCCCAAATCCCTCCAATCTCTACAACCGCTGTGCCAACACAGATACCCGCTGTTCAAACACCAGGCGCTGAAGGAGCGAGAATGAAATTAGCCCGCTCAAACTCAACCACATGTGCACGCCTGGGAACGCTGGCTTGGCCAGTCACGCTGCCCCAGATCCATGCACGGTTGATTACTTTGGAGTTCCCGAAACCGGGGACGTTCGGGTCCCAGGCTTGCTCGGGCTGGGTCGCTGTATGATGGTGAACATGTGTTGGGAGTTTAAGGCGGCCGATGATGCCAGCTTTCACTTGCAGTTGGAAACCTACAGGCGCCCATTCCCACCAATTCCCACCAGGAAAAACATGTTCCTGGCAACAGAGCACTGACACAGTATCATGTGACTCCAAGGAATGACTGACTTTCTCAGAATCGTAAGGCAGTATCTCCAAACAATGACTCGTTTTATCTAAATGTTGACATTGTCTCTTAAAAATAATGATATTCTCTCCAGATGTTTACACAGGACCTCAAAATGTTGATCTACTTTCTAAAAATATTGGCTTAGCATTTTCACCAAGACCGGGATCTGAAAGTAATTACTCGGTAGGTCAATAATGACTCTGTTTCTCCAAAAATATTTAGACCGTGCCTCAAAATAGTGACTCAGCATTTCGAAATATTGACTTTAAAAAAATATTGGCTCGGAATCTCAACATAAAGACTTTTTTCGCTGAAAGTAAAAACGTAGGAGGTCGGTAATGAAAAGCAGAACTTCTATTTATGAAATATTGTCCTCAAAATAATGACTTATTACTTATCATATAAAATAATTACTGTTTTTTTTTGTTTTCCCACAGAATCTCAAAGTGTTGATTTACTGTTTTACTATTCATATCTTAACGGCATTCTCAAAATAATGACCTACATCCTTGAAAAACTGCACTGTAATTGGAGATGACTTTTCATTATTTAAAATATCCCTATATTAAAAATAAATACAATTTGAATTAGGTTTTGAGATCATTTTCTATCATTGACTTTCTACAATATAATTTATTTTCTCACGTAGTAAATTAGAACTGAGACTTACTTTCTAAAATGACTGACTGAGGATCCTGGCATAGCCTGTTTTCTGAAAGTAATTATTAGCAGGCCAACGATGTACTGAGTATCTTAATGACATGTTCTCAAAATTATAACTTAGTATCTCAAAATAATTGAGCGTTTTCCCAAAATTGCAATTCGGTATCTAAAAATTACGTGTTTTGTTAAAAATAGCGTAAATAGTACTTTAAGTGGCTTATTTTATTTATTGTTTATGAACTTATATTAAGAAAAAAGAAAATACATTCTTTTTGAGGTGAGGTGATTCAGTATTTTTGACTTTCTACATTATTATTAATTTCTGAAAAATGTAATATAAAAATATAGTTGATGAATGATGAATTGTAAATATTTTGAGGTGACATAGTAAACTGAAATAATGACTCAGGATTTATTAGTCACAAAATTCCTTAAACCATTGTGTATTCATTTGAAACCTAGTTAAAAAAGTGAATATTTAAAAAAGATAGTTATTTTTAATCTTATTTTGATCTGACTAGACTTTTTTTTTGATAGGTTAGTATTAAGATTAGTTATCTTTTATTTTCACTATTATCACATTTAAACTTTTTTTTTCCAACTTGTTTTAAGACAATTTTGCAAACCACATTTTCTTTTTTTAATTTTGGCTTGTTAGAAATGACCGTGAAACAGGACAAATGAACTCTTAATAAAGTGAGATCGTTTAGCTTTCTGAAATCACAAACGGTAAAAAATGAGTGGGAAGAAGTTAGATAACCTTAAAATGAACTTACCACAAACGCAAAATGAGAATTTCAAAATTTATCAACTAGATCCAAGTTCATTTTACTTACAAGATCCCAGATTTTAAGGTGCAGCTGATAAAAGAGATGGGACAAATTCAAAAGAACGTACGGCAGCCAGTTCGTTTTTAAACCACTTGATCTGCACATCTTCATTTTACCCACCAAAGTTCCACCAACAGTTCTGCCCTTATGAAACGATAATATATGGCAATGTATTGGAAAACATAGTGCAATATATTACATAATACAATGTCATATATGGGAAACAACTGCATATATTTTGCATATATTTATATAGTGATAAATATATTACAATATATTGTATAATACATAAGGAATTGCCACTTTTCATATATTGTATGTATGGTAGTATAATATATATTTACTTATATATTGTAATATATTTAATTTTATATGTAATAGATGTCATATGTATTTCTCCATATGTGTTTGCATATATATATATATATATATATATATATATATAGTTTTATATATGTGAGAATATTTTCATACATACATGTGGCCATATACAGTATGTATATATTCTCACATATATACAACTATATATATTATCATATATGCAAACACATATGGAGAAATACATATAATGTCTATTACATATAAAATGAAATATACATACAACATATGAAAAGCGGCAGTTCCTTATGTATTATACAATATATTGTAACATATTTATCACTATATAAATATATGCAAAATATATGCAGTTGTTTCCCATATATGACATCGTATTATTTAATATATTGCACTATATTTTCCAATACATTGCCATATATTATCGGTTCATAAGGGTGCACTGTTTGGATGAGTTCTCTCATTAACACCCTATACACTTATGAGCATGATGAGCTGGTGTCTCAACATCTCTCCATTTCCCTACAAACACTAGTAACCATTTTCTTCTTGGATTCCACTTTGGGTCCACAAAGTTCAGGAACCGCTTCCATAATACTTCCAAGCATTCCAACACCTCCATATTTTACCTCAGCGTAATATCCAGGGCCTTCATGAGAAGTGGGGCCCGCCAAACTGCCTCTGTAGTTCTCCAGCTCCAGACTAAAGGCCTGGGTTTTCTTTTCCGCACTCCCTGAAGCTCTTTGATAACCAAATTATGCCCTCAGACTTCCAGCAAGTCTGGACACTCTAACTTATTTATCTCAGACGGCCCGTCCACCAATCAGAACGCAGCACCCAAGCCATAGCGGCTAGCATTACAGCGCGCCAGGAGATAGGACTTGACGGGAGCGATTTTGAAGAAGGGAGCCGCCCAGCCATCGCAAAGTGCAGTCACTTCATTATGAATCTGTTGGGTGGAGAACTTCAAAGCATCTCCCCAGACTGTTTGGTCTAAGAAGCTTGGCACGGTGGCCAAAGAGCATGGCTTGGGTAGCCAAGCTCCAGCTAGGCCCAATTCCTCAAAACATTATTAAACAGCGTCTGACTTCCCTCTCGCTCTCGCCCTCCCGACCCTCCCCTCTTGCTCTCAAGCTGGAGTCACAGCCAGCCCTCTCCGCAGGCAGCCCCTCCGTAAGGCTAAGCGCCGGCCATTTTGGATCAAAGCTTGCTGGCGCAATCCGCCGGCCAAGTACTGAGGCTTTCGCAAGGCACGGGGTTCCAATCCAGGTCTCAGAGGGCCTCCAGAAAGTCCAGGTTTCTGTTGTCCTCCATCTCCCGGCCCGGGTAGCCAGGTTATCAGCACTCTACAGCCTCGAGTGCCTGTGTACACCCTATGGCTGGGTTGGGAATCTGGGCCTCTAGGTTGGGAGGAATGCTGGTTGGACCAGAAGCAATGCCGAGCTGTGGTCCTGGCATGGGTGAAGCCGCCGATGTTGGAACACACTCCGGCTGCCTGTTTCACTGGTTCTATACATGAGGGGTCTACTTCGCGGATAGCAGCCACGCTAGCGCACCTCCATACTCCTGCATTTCCTGTTTGTCCTCTTATATAAATGGTAATTGACCGCCACTGTTCCCGACAATGTTCCCGACACTCATTTGGACCGATGAAGCTCCTCAAATGAGTTACGAAACCAGGGCCAATGGGGGTCCTGCTTATAAAACCGGCGCCAGCGGGGGTCCTATCCAATTTTATCCCTCTAAATTTAAAGCTGACAGACAAATAATCAACGGAAAGAGAAACAGGTTCACTGAGACACATAGTTTACGTGCCAGACATGAGGACAATCACGTCCCTGGAGAGCAGAAGTAAAGTCCGTTTGGTTGCTCGCTCGAGTTGCGCTAGTCTCCAGTTCTCATCAGTGTTTGCTAACGCTTAGCATTGAGGCTAACATACTGAGGAAACATCAGACAGCTAACAACTCTCTATATTACACCACCACTGAATACATCGTCACTTTGCTGGGGCTACAACGATAGCTTTAGCACTGCATGGGACAGTTTGGCTTTATGGTGCTAAGATATATGCTAGCACAAATGCTAATCATACATTTGCACCATAACTCCATAAACTTGAGGTAAAAAAAAAAAGTCCAGATTTTCTTTAGATGCTTTGACCTTAAAAAAAGTCACAATTTTTAAGAACTCAAAGCATCTTCTGCTTTAGATCTTCCATAAACATAAGGTAAAAAGTCCAGCCGAGATGTATAGGAAACTCTAAGGAATCTTCAGTTTGGACATCGGACAGATATGAAGGGAATTCCAATCTAGATGTTCAGGAACTTGAAGGAATCATTAGATGAAACATCTAATACAGGGCATCCCATGAAGCTACAGGAACCTCCTCTTTAGGCATTCCATGAAGCTACAGGAACCTCCTCTTTATGCATTCCATGAACCCACAGGAATCTTGTCTTTAGGCATTCCATGAACCTACAGGACTCTCCTCTTTAAACATTCCATGGACCTACAGTAATCTCCTCTTTAGGCATTCCATGAACCTACAGGAATCTCCTCTTTAAACATTCCATGGATATACAGGAAACTTCTCTTCAGGCATTCCATGAACCTACAGGAACCTCCTCTTTAGGCATTCCATGAACCTACAGGAACCTTCTTTTTAGGCATTCCATGAACCTACAGGAACCTCCTCTTTAGACATTCCATGAACCTACAGGAACCTCCTCTTTAGACATTCCATGAACCTACAGGAATCTCCTCTTTAGGCATTCCATGAACCTACAGGAACCTCCTCTTTAGGCATTCCATGAACCTACAGGAACCTCCTTTTTAGGCATTCCATAAACCTACAGGAATCTTCTCTTTAGGCATTCCATGAACCCACAGGAACATTTTCTTTAGGCATTCCATGAACCTACAGGAACCTCTTCTTTAGGCATTCCATGAACCTACAGGAACCTCTTCTCTAGATGTTCCATAAACTTGAGGAAGGTCCAGGCTAGATGTTTAGTAAACCTAGGGGAATCTCTAGTCTGGACATTTACACAATGGACATTCCACTCTAGACATCCAGGAACTTGAAGGAATCCCTGTATTAGATGTCTCATGACCTTGAGGACACTCAAAGCATCTTCTGCAAAAGATGTTTCCTGAACCTAACGGAACCTTTAAGCATTCCATGATCTTACGAGAACCTCTTCTCTGGATGTTCCATAAACCTGAGGTAAAAAAGTCCAGCCTAGACGTTTAGGAGACTCTAAGGAATCTCCACTCTGGACATTCAGGAACGTGAAACATCTAATACAGGGATTCCCTCATGAGATTTTCGAAGAACTCCAAGCATCTTCTGCTCTAGATGGTTCTTGAACCTAAAGGAACCTCTGCCCTAGACATTTTATGACCTTGTGGTCTTACGGGTCATCTGCTCTACAAGCTTCATTAAGCCCGTGAGCGGCGGAGACGGCAAGGGACAGGATGGAACAGCAGAGTTTATTATTTCCCCTCCAGAGGAGCTTCAAACCCACCACAGCGAGGAGGCAAATCAAACCGGAGGCGTTCCTCTTTACGAGCGGCTTTGTGGAATGGTGAGTAACGCTCGTCCGAATGGAAACGTCCTCGACGAGATGCCTTTTCCTGCTCCATTAAAGTCAATTTAAGATAAAAGGAGCGGCGTGTGGGGGGCACGGGCGCGTGGGGGGCATGCGGGCCACATTACCGGCTAACAGCGCATGTCTGCGGTGGGCCTGTGTCATCAGCAGGCAGAAGGACGAGCACTTTACTCTGCGTCTGTCCTCCACTCCGAGCTCGGAGCCAGCAGGTCCGGCAGTAATGCCGGCCTTCACAGGCTTTTCCGGCTTTCACCCGCCAATTACCGCCTTTCTCAGGGAGCAGGCTTCGAGGAACGTTCCAGCTGTTCTTCTCCTCTTCCCCTCTTTATTCTCTATTCCTCCCTCTATCATTTCCTTCCTGACTCTCACATCTAGCCTCTGTCCATCCTCTGTGAACTTCTCGTTCTGTTTCCTCTCGTTTCTTTCTCTGGATAAATGTGCTGCCTCGTTCTTCCTCGTTGCCTCTGTCTTTCCTTTTTATCTATATCTTTTTATTTCATCGTCATTCGTTCTAGCCCTTCTACCCTCTTTCTCCTGCTGTTAGCTTTCCATCCTTTCTTTCCTCCTTTCTCTCTACCAGTCTTCTAGTCTTCCTTTTTGATGGCCTTTCTTCTTTCCTTTCTTGAGCCTCTTCCTCTTTCTATCCCACTTTCTCCCATTCTCCTTCATCTTTCCAGCTTCTTCCCACCTTACATCCTTCTTCCTTTCTTCATTTTTCTTTCATTCAGTCTTATCTCCAACCTTTATCCCTTTTTCTTTAGGTCTTTTCCACCTTTTTATTTCTACCTCTACCTCTATTTTCTCTCTCCTACATTCTTTCTGTTTTCTTCAACCATATATTCTCATTCCTTCCTTTCTCTTTCTTTCAGCTATCCGGTCTTTCCATCTTTTCTTTCTTTATTCCTTCATCTTTATTTCATTTTGATACTTTTTCTCTTCTTTCTTTTTCATCTTTTCAGTTTCTTTCCTCTTCCTTCCTTCATTTTTCTTTGTTACTGTCTTACTTTCAACGATTTCTATTCTCCTGCCTTCCAAACCCACCACCACTACCTGCCAGGGAGCCACCACCACATGTGGGAGACTGGGGTTCGAATCCAGGTCTGGGTAACTATGCTGTGCTACACCAATAAGAGTCCCTGGGCTCATAACTCTACATTGGCCTACCTGTGATATCACTAACCTGTAAGTCGCTCTGGATTGTACTACTGAAGATCTGCTGAAAGACGTCCTCAGAGGAAACAACCTTCACCAAGTTTTGCCTGAGTTCTCTTTGAATTTTTTTCCAACACATGCTATTATCAGATTCATCCTGCTGGGGAAGGGGACTGAAGCGCTTCTTGGGACCCTCAGCTACAAACAACAATGTCATGACCCGGGATCAAACTTCCTACCCCCTGATGATGGGGTCAACACGTGGACCTCCATTTAGAGAACCTTCAGGATTGTGAATCGTCCACTCACATGGATGGTAGATATGTCTGGTGACCTGTCCATAAAGAATCAGAGTCATCCGAGGCTGGAATCCCTGGACCACTGGGAGGTCCATTTAATCCAATAATCCTGTACAATGGGATAAAGCATTATTGCTCTTGCTGTACACAGCGGCTCATTTGTAATCTCCGGAATGTCCAAGGACATCGTTCATCTGCGGCATGCCTCAGAAATGTTCCAGCAATGACTTCGCTTGTAACACTCTGGGTACACGTGTCCATTATTCCGGCATCACCTTGTATTTACACGGTTGTTCCCAAACTGCCTGCTTTCGTAATGACATAAGTCCTAGTAATAGCCCACCCTGAGAGGGTCTTCCAACTCTGGATGACATGGGGGGCTTGTACGGGATCAGATTATAATAATGAGAAAAGGCCGATAAGATAAGAGCCTCTGTTATTGTGCTACTGGAAATGAATGGATTACTGGCTTGTTGTATGTGTGTCGCCATGTGACGTGTAGACCACCTGCCACTGGACGTTGGCCAACCAAACGGATCAAACCGAGGAGCTCAGGGACTTGGAACTCCAACAGGGTGCCATCCGAGGCATGCCCTGGGCAGTTGCAAGTGTTGGGGCTAAATGAAAGCAGACAGGAAGAACAGCTCAGCCATAAAGTGGTAGACCACCCGAATCCACAGAATGGGGAATGGAAGCAACAACAGTGCATGAACGCTGTGCTGTGTTGGGACCTTCAAGGACGAGCGTTGGGTGGAGTGGTGTACAGCTCCCTCACTGGAGCAGTGGGACCATGCTCTCTGGAGTGTCGGACCAACCACACTTCACCATGATGGATGGATGATCTGGGTTTGGTGGATCAATCCAGGAGGACGCTCCCTAACGTAGAGTGCAAGTGGGAAAGTTTGGTGGAGGTGGGATAATGGTCTGGGTGGGGGTTTCAAGGGTTGGGCTCACAGTTACATGCTTTCCAAGTTTGGGGAAAATTCTTTCCTGTCCCAGCATGACCCGTGTCCCAGTCCACAAAGCCGGCTCCATAAAGACATGGCTTGAGGAACTTGGTGTAGAGGAACTCCAGTAGCCTCTACAGAGCCTTGACCTCAACCCCACTGAACACCACTGATTGTGGGCCTGGCATTCCTACCAAGGATCAGTGTCCGCTCATTGGGCTGACTGGAATTCCGAATTCCGACATGCACACTGCAAACTCTTGTGGGAATGCTGCATGAGTACAAATGGAGTTCAGCTGCATATGAACACCCATGGCTGTGGAATGGGATGCCCAACCAGCTCATATAAGAGTGATGTTCAGATGCTCGTAGACTTTTTGCTGTATCTAAATTGGGCTAATGGATTATGAATTATGGATTAGGCCCCCAATACAGCCATTAGAGTGTTCTGCGGGGCCAGTGTTAATATACAGCCACTACTGTTTGAGTAGATTGAGTTTTTGCTCCCGCTAGATTGAAGTCCATTGTGACTACAGTAGCTGCACTCTTACCCAAGCCTGAACCGCCAGCACTCTTTTCACCGCAGGTCTATTAAAACTAGTGTGCATCTATCACTTCTGCGCCTTCCACAGCAGCCCCCTCAGAGCAGCAGGCGAGATACTGCTGATACAGGGAAACGCTACAGGAGAGAAAATGACCTCACTTTGATCAGCCTGTGCTTTAAACTTCACCCACCTGCTCTTACAAAAAGAACTTCAAATTACATCTGTACTGTTAAACCAACCCAGATGGCGACACGGTGTTCACCGGGCTGCTCCCTGTGTGTCTGATACGGCTTTAAAAAAGGTCTGGTATCATGGTGTTTAGAGGTCTGGTGCTATGGGCTTTAGAGGTCTGGTATCATGGTGTTTAGTGGTCTGGTACTATGGGTTTTAGAGGTCTGGTATCATGGTGTTTAGTGGTCTGGTGCTATGGGCTTTAGAGGTCAGGTATCGTGGTGTTTAGTGGTCTGGTACTATGGGCTTTAGAGGTCTGGTATCATGGTGTTTAGAGGTCTGGTACTATGGGCTTTAGAGGTCTGGTATCGTGGTGTTTAGTGGTCTGGTACTATGGGCTTTAGAGGTCTGGTATCGTGGTGTTTAGTGGTCTGGTGCTATGGGCTTTAGAGGTCTGGTATCGTGGTGTTTAGTGGTCTGGTACTATGGGCTTTAGAGGTCTGGTATCGTGGTGTTTAGTGGTCTGGTACTATGGGCTTTAGAGGTCTAGTATTGTGGTGTTTAGTGGGTCTAGGATCGTGGGGTTTAGTGGCCTGGTGTTATGGGCTTTAGAGGTCTCGTTTCGTGGTGTTCAGTGGTCTGGTACAATGGGCTTTAGAGGTCTGGTACTATGGGCTTTAGAAGTCTGATATTGTGGTGTTTAGTGGTCTGGTGCTATGGGATTTAGAAGTCTGGTGATGAGGTGTTTAGAGGTCTGGTACTATGGGTTTTAGAGGTCTGGTATCATGGTGTTTAGTGGTCTGGTACTATGGGCTTTAGAGGTCTGGTATTGTAGTGTTTAGTGGTCTGGTGCTATTGGATTTAAGAGGTCTGGTATCGTAGTGTTTAGTGGTCTGGTGCTATGGGCTTTAGAGGTCTGGTATCATGGTGTTTAGTGGTCTGGTACTATGGGCTTTAGAGGTCTAGTATTGTGGTGTTTAGTGGGTCTAGGATCGTGGGGTTTAGTGGCCTGGTGCTATGGGCTTTAGAGGTCTGGTATTGTAGTGTTTAGTGGTCTGGTGCTATGGGCTTTAGAGGTCTGGTATTGTGGTGTTAAGAGGTCTGGTGCTATGGGCTTTAGAGGTCTGGTATCGTGGTGTTTAGTGGTCTGGTGCTATTGAGTTTAGCAGTCTGGTATTGTGGTGTTTAGTGGTCTGGTACTATGGGCTTTAGAGGTCTGGTACCGTGGTGTTTAGTGGTCTGGTGCTATGGGCTTTAGAGGTCTGGTACCATGGTGTTTAGTGGTCTGGTAGTATGGGCTTTAGAGGTCTGGTATCGTGGTGTTTAGTGGTCTGGTACTATGGGCTTTTGTGGTCTGGTATCATGGTGTTTAGTGGTCTGGTACTATGGGCTTTAGAGGTCTAGTATTGTGGTGTTTAGTGGGTCTAGGATCGTGGGGTTTAGTGGCCTGGTGTTATGGGCTTTAGAGGTCTCGTATCGTGGTGTTCAGTGGTCTGATACAATGGGCTTTAGAGGTCTGGTATCATGGTGTTTAGTGGGTCTGTTATCATGGTGTTTAGAGGTCTGGTGGTATGGGTTTTAGAGGTCTGGTATCGTGGTGTTTAGAGGTCTGGTAGTATGGGCTTTAGAGGTCTGGTATCGTGGTGTTTAGTGGTCTGGTACTATGGGCTTTAGAGGTCTGGTATCATGGTGTTTAGTGGTTTGGTACTATGGGCTTTAGAGGTCTAGTATTGTGGTGTTTAGTGGGTCTAGGATTGTGGGGTTTAGTGGCCTGGATGTTATGGGCTTTAGAGGTCTCGTATCGTGGTGTTCAGTGGTCTGGTACAATGGGTTTTAGAGGTCTGGTACTATGGGCTTTAGAAGTCTAGGTATTGTGGTGTTTAGTGGTCTGGTACTATGGGATTTAGAGGTCTGGTATCGTGGTGTTTAGTGTTCTGGTGCTATGTGCTTTAGAGGTCTGGTGATGAGGTGTTTTGTGGTCTTGTAGTATGGGCTTTAGAAGTCTGGTGACAAGGTGTTTAGTGGTCTGGTACTATGGGTTTTAGAGGTCTGGTATCATGGTGTTTAGTGGTCTGGTACTATGGGCTTTAGAGTTCTGGTATCGTGGTGTTTAGAGGTCTGGTGCTATGGGTTTTAGAGGTCTGGTATCGTGGTGTTTAGAGGTCTGGTAGTATGGGCTTTAGAGGTCTAGTATCATGGTGTTTAGTGGTCTGGTACTATGGGCTTTAGAGGTCTGGTATTGTGGTGTTTAGTGGTCTGGTGCTATGGGCTTTAGAGGTCTGGTGATGAGGTTTTTAGTGGTCTGGTACTATGGGCTTTAGAGGTCTGATATCATGTTGTTTAGTGGTCTGGTAGTATGGACTTTAGAGGTCTGGTATCATGGTGTTTAGTGGTCTGGTACTATGGGCTTTAGAGGTCTGGTATTGTGGTGTTTAGTTGTCTGGTACTATGGGCTTTAGTGGACTGGTATTGTGGTGTTTAGAGGTCTGGGAAGATGGGTTTTAGAGATCTGGTATAGCAGTGTTTAGTGGTCTGGTGCTATGGGCTTTAGAGGTCTGGTATCGTGGTGTTTAGTGGTCTGGTAGTATGGGCTTAAGAGGTCTGGTATCATGGTGTTTAGTGGTCTGGTGCTATGGGCTTTAGAGGTCTGGTATCGTGGTGTTTAGTGGTCTGGTGCTATGGGCTTTAGACATCTGGTATCATAGTGTTCAGTGGTCTGGTACTATGGGTTTTAGAGGTCTGGTATCGTGGTGTTCAGTGGTCTGGTGCTATGGGCTTTAGAGGTCTGGTATCATGGTGTTTAGTGGTCTGGTACCAAAGGTTTTAGAGGTCTGGTGACGAGGTGTTTAGGGGTCTGGTACTATGGGCTTTAGAGGTCTGGTATCGTGATGTTTAGTGTTCTGGTGCTATGGGCTTTAGAGATCTGGTATCGTGGTGTTTAGTGGTCTGGTACCAAGGGCTTTAGAGGTCTGGTATCGTGGTGTTTAGTCGTCTTGTGCTATGGGCTTTAGAGGTCTGGTGATGAGGTGTTTAGGGGTCTGGTACTATGGGTTTTAGAGGTCTGGTATCATGGGGTTTAGTGGTCTGGTACTATGGGCTTTAGAGGTCTGGTATCATGGTGTTTAGTGGTCTGGTACTATGGGCTTTAGAGGTCTGGTATTGTGGTGTTTAGTGGTCTGGTGCTATGGGCTTTAGTGGTCTGGTATTGTGGTGTTTAGAGGTCTGGGAAGATGGGTTTTAGAGGTCTGGTATAGTGGTGTTTAGTGGTCTGGTACTATGGGCTTTAGAGGTCTGGTATCATGGTGTTTAGTGGTCTGGTGCTATGGGCTTTAGAGGTCTGGTATCGTGGTGTTTAGTGGTCTGGTACTATGGGCTTTAGAGGTCTGGTATCGTGGTGTTTAGTGGTCTGGTGCTATGGGCTTTAGAGGTCTGGTATCATGGTGTTTAGTGGTCTGGTACTATGGGCTTTAGAGGTCTGGTATTGTGGTGTTTAGTGGTCTGGTACTATGGGCTTTAGAGGTCTGGTATTGTGGTGTTTAGTGGTCTGGTACTATGGGCTTTAGAGGTCTGGTATCGTTGTGTTTAGTGGTCTGGTACTATGGGCTTTAGAGGTCTGGTATTGTGGTGTTTAGTGGTCTGGTACTGTGGGCTTCAGAGGTCTGGTATCGTGGTGTTTAGTGGTCTGGTACTATGGGCTTTAGGGGTCTGGTACCATGGGCTGGGTTCTGCCAGTTTGTACCACAGCCAACCCCATTTGCCCCCTTTTCATGTGGGGGAATGTCTATCGAACCATCAACAGCATATCCCCTCATCAATCTGAACGACTTGTCCAAAGTGTTCTTTGAGTGTTCATGGTTCTATATAGAACCCTAATAGAACCATCAAAAACTGTGCTAGGTCTACTGCATTATTAACTCAAGTTCGAGTTCTACAGCGGTCCGTTTTACGCTTTGAACGCTTTCCGCAGAAGAACCCAGGTCCAGTTATTAGCAGCAGGCTTAGGCGGGCCGTTACCTTGCGGTGGGAGCGGTCAGTTTGCACCTCCGGGCTGCTACAAACAAGCACAGACAGCCATTAGTGCCGACGCGTCCCTCAGACATTAAAACATAATGAATTCTGAAACAGCATTTGTGAGCACTTGAGATGAGAGTGATGTGCGTCCAGGGAGCGGCCGTGGCGGGCCGGGTCAAAGTCAGCCAGGGTGTAACTGATTAACGTGTCCAGGAAGGAGAAACAGGAGGAAAGGGAAACAAAAGGTCAGGCTGTAGTGATGGGATGAGGTGTATGCCAGGCCGGCAGTATCGATTCACAGCCGAACCCAGAACTACACAGGGCGACAGGTAGGGGTTCATGTGTAGTGGGTACATGGACATGTTTGGCCCCTTGATTTGGAGACCTGGTATCCACTTCCTGTGCCACGTACACTGGGCGCTCACGCCCTGGAGAGGCATTGGACGCACCAGACTACAGTACCACTACCGAGGGGGCCGGTTACAGCTTCGGACTCCTTCTGCATAGTGGGGTGAAATGTGTTATTGTGTCGTTGTGTGAGTCATGGTGTCGTTTGAGTCACGCAGTCGTTCCCTGCAGAGTGGAATGGAATCAAAACTGTCAGGCCTCCTCCACTTCTCCGGACTCAACTTCCCAGAGGGCATTGCACGCTCACGTCACACCCACAGGTCCCCAGTCGACCAATCAGCTGCGCTGTAGGTCTCCAGAGTTGTAACAGCTGCCACTCATTAGCCCCAGCATAAAACCAACCCGCATCTCTCCACTCTGGGTTCCGACTCCTTCGGTTTTTGACCTCCGCTTTTGTTTGGCTCTTGTTGGAGGCTCTATGTTTGATCTCTCTCTGGCTCTTGACCTCATTCATTCGTTCATTCATTCGTTCCTCCTCTTGTCTAGCTCTTCCAACCTGTCTACCTTGTTGCCTGTCTACCCTGGTTGTGACCTCTGCCTGTCTCTGACGTTGAGATTGCAAATTCAGCTGAGTCATGGTTTACTTTGACATACTGTATCCATTTCTTAGAGAATCAAATCAGAGTTCCTTAGGAAAAGATCCAATCTAGCTCGGCAAAATATGATGACGAGTTATATCAGACTGCACCTGGACAATAGGTTGGACTGGTCAGCCAATACAGGCATCCTATACAGAGCTGGCTCTAAGTCTGAAGAGGCAGGGGTCCTTTAACATCTGTAGGAAGCTCCTGCAGGTGGTCTATCAGACTGTGTTGTCCAGCTGTCTCTTTTATGCTGTTGTGAATATACTTTACTGTATATCCTGGACATTTGCAGTCCTGGACACTTCAGATATTTTACTGGGTATCCTGTACCTCTAAACTCCTGGACGCTATAGGCACATTACTGTTTCTCCTGTACATCTGCACTCCTGGACACTCTAGACACTTTACTGTATGTACTTTACATCTGCACTCCTGGATACTCTAGACACTTTACTGTGTATCCTGTACATCTGCACTCCTGGACACTCTAGACACTTTACTGTGTATCCTGTACATCTGCACTCCTGGATACTCTAGACACTTTACTGTATGTACTTAACATCTGCACTCCTGGACACTCTAGACACTTTACTGTGTATCCTGTACATCTGCACTCCTGGATACTCTAGACACTTTACTGTGTATCCTGTACATCTGCACTCCTGGACACTCGAGACACTTTACTGTGTATCCTGTACATCAAATCTCCTGGACACTCGAGACACTTTACTGTGTATCCTGTACATCTGCACTCCTGGACACTCGAGCCACTTTACTGTGTATCCTGTACATCAAATCTCCTGGACACTCTAGACACTTTACTGTGTATCCTGTACATCTGCACTCCTGGACACTCGAGACACTTTACTGTGTACCCTGTACATCTGCACTCCTGGACACTCTAGATACTATACTGTATATACTGTACATCTAAACTCCTGGACACTCTAGACCTGTTATCATTTCTTATGGAATGGAATCAAAACATGGTAAAATCTTGGGTTTTTTTTGTTCATTGACAATTTTAAAATTAATTCAACTAAATCATGGAGGAATTTGGCTTTTTATTAGGCCCTGAATTATTGGTAATAGATTTCATTGAATCATGATTTGGTTTTTTTTAAGATGCACAGAATCAATTTTGACTGAATAAAATCAAAATAAATCATGAAATTTAGGACTCTATGATGCAGTAAATCATTTCCTAAGGCAGTTTCCAAGGAGAAGTTATTTTCCTTGGAATTAAATCCTGGTGAAATCTGAGCTTTCAGGATGCACTGAATCACTTCCTAAAGAACTCGGAATAAAGTTATGACTAGAAATGTGATACTTCACAATTAAGTATGAGATTTCATAATGCTTTATGAAAATTCCTAAAATAGTCACAATGAAAAAAAAATATAATAAATAAATATGTTTTAAAAATATAAATAATAAAATATTAAATCCCTGGAACTGAAAAATTAAAGTGAATCAGATAGAATTCCAGTGTAATTTGAGGTTTTCTGATGCACTGAATCCAAATGTGATCAAAGCCTTTCAGAGAGTTCCTCCGCTAGTGGCTCCTTACCTCACCCCCAGTCTCTAGAGAACAGTAATGCTACGCTGCATGTACACAATCTGGTCAGCTGCTGAAACCATCAGGGGTCGACTGGCAGGCCTGCGGAGTGCAGTAGCTGTGCAGAAGGATGGAGTTATTTTCAGCATGAAGAAAGTAGAGAGGAGGAAGAGAGAAAAACGTCCACCAGGAGAGCCGCGGAGAACAACACACCAAAATAGAACTCCCTCTGGCCGGGGTCCCTGGAGTGGCGGGATTAGGAGTTATGGACTGGGCCATGAAGAAAAGCGGCTAGAGTACAGAGGCCATGCTGCCAGTTAAAACACCATAACACTGCTGGGACAGGGCAATACATCATCAGAGAGAGAGGGAGAGAGAGAGAGAGAGAGAGAGAGAGAGAGAGAGAGAGAGAGAGAGAGAGAGAGAGAGAGAGAGAGAGAGAGAGAGAGAGAGAGAGAGAGAGACTGGCTGCTATGGAGCCTTCACCTGAGCTCATTTCATATAGCTTAGGGCCGGCCAACTTACACAAGCATGCTAAATTAGCTCAGGCTTTAAATGAACACTCACTGGCAGCCTTACACTCCCCCACCGTGGCCACTTTATTGGAAACCCCAGCCTCGTGCTTCCACCTACAGGCCACTTTATTGGAAACACCAGCTTCGTGCTTCTCTTCCCTCACTGGCCACTTTATTGGAAACACCAACCTCATGCTTCCCCTCCCTCACTGGCCACTTTATTGGAAACACCCGTCTCGTACTTTCACTTACTGGCCACTTTACTGGAAACACCAGCCTCGTGCTTCCACCTACTGGCCACTTTATTGGAAACACCAGCTTTGTGCTTCCCTTCCCTCACTGGCCACTTTATTGGAAACACCAGCCTTGTACTTCCACCTACTGGCCACTTTATTGGAAACACCAGCTTCGTGCTTCCCTTCCCTCACTGGCCACTTTATTGGAAACACCAGCCTTGTGCTTCCCCTCCATCAGTGGCCACTTTATTGGAAACACTAGCCTCGTGTTTCCCTTCCCTCACTGGCCGCTTTATTAGAAACACCAGCCTTGTGAGTCCCTTCCCTCACTGGCCACTTTATTGGAAACACCAGCCTCGTACTTCCACCTACTGGCCACTTTATTGGAAACACCAGCTTCGTGCTTTCCTTCCCTCACTGGCCACTTTATTGGAAACACCAGCCTTGTGCTTCCCCTCCATCAGTGGCCACTTTATAGGAAACACCAGCCTCGTGCTTCCCCTCCCACGCCGGCCACTTTATTGGAAACACCAGCTTCGTGCTTCCCCTCCCACGCCGGCCACTTTATTGGAAACACCAGCTTCGTGCTTCCCCTCCCACGCCGGCCACTTTATTGGAAACACCAGCCTCGTGCTTCCCCTCCCACGCCGGCCACTTTATTGGAAACACCAGCCTCGTGCTTCCCCTCCCACGCCGGCCACTTTATTGGAAACACCAGCTTCGTGCTTCCCTTCCCTCACTGGCCACATTATTAGAAACACCAGCCTCGTGCTTCCCCTCCCACGCCGGCCACTTTATTGGAAACACCAGCTTCATGCTTCCCCTCCCATGCCGGCCACTTTATTGGAAACACCAGCCTCATATTCCCTTCACTGGCCACTTTATCGGAAACACCAGGCTTGCGTTTCTGCATGACACTGACGTCTGATCCACTCACGCCAGCACCACACACACTAACACACCACCACCACTATTTCAGTGTCACTGCAGTGCTGGGAATGATCCACCACCCGCGTAACCTGCTCTGTGGTGGTCCTGTGGGGGTCCTGCCCATTGAAGAACAGGGTAATACAGTACACAGAGAAACAGATGGACCACAGTCTGGACCTGTACACCTACAGAGTGTCCTGTATGGTCAGTGGAGCTGACTGGACTTCACTCACAGACGTACAGACATCATTTCTTGCTTTTCAACTTCACCAGCGCTCTCCTTCTCCCGGTGCACTGTGGGTAGCGACCTTGAGCGCTCGCCGGCAAATAGAGCCCCTTCAAATTAAACCATCCCGGTACCTTTATTGTGTTTGGAGGCTTTTTCCCGTCGCAGAGCCTTTTAAGAAAATGCATTTGTACCATTCGAATGGAGCAGCTGATTGCTGCTACCGCACACAGGTACACACACAAACACACACACGCTCACTCGCTCAGGTACGCGCATACTCTCACCCATTTAACATTCACTCAGGCTGCTGGGTTAAAAGCTGAAAATGTGCTCTCCGCCGCACGTCCCCCCCCCTTTACTTTCAGCCCAGTGAAGAGTGAAGGGTTGAAATCCAACCTAAATTACCGCACTCCAAGCAGCCACCCTCAGGGCCCTCTCGGATGTGGTAATGTGCTCCCAGACGCCTCCTGCAGAACGTGCACGCGCTATGCATATTTCTACCGCCTGGCCAAAAGTTTGTGGACACCCAACCCTTTCACATACTGTACGCAAGCTTGCGGGACGGATCATTAAACATGGAGCCGGCTCCACCCTTGCTCCACTCTTCTGGGAATTCCTTCCCCCCTGGGAAGTCTCTTTTGAGCCCATGGAGTCAATAGAGCACTTGTGAGGTCAATCAGGCATTGGCGCTAGACGAGGAGGCCCAATCCATCCCAGTGGGGTTGAGGTCAGGACTCCTCAAACCATGTCCTCCTGGAGACGGCTTTGCGCACAGGGATGCTGGACAGGCATGCTGGAGCTGGAAAGGGTTCTTCCCCAAACTGCTCCACCATGCAAGGAACCAGGAGCCCACACCCTCAAACCCCACCTGACCATTATTACCCTCAACCAAACTTCAGAGCATCCTACTGGATTCATCCACCAAACCCGGATTCTTCCATCAGACAGCCAGTGTGTGAAGCATGGTCCCTCACCCCAGAGAACGTTCACACAGCACAACCAGCACCACCACCGTTACCACCGGCACCACTACCAACACCAGGACCGCTACAACACCAACAGGACAACCAGCGCCACTATAAACACCAACAGGACAACCAGCACCACTATAAACACCAGGACCGCTACAACACCAACAGGACAACCAGCGCCACTATAAACACCAACAGGACAACCAGCGCCACTATAAACACCAACAGGACAACCAGCAACAGCACCGTTACCACCAGCACCACTACCAACACCAGGACCACTACCAACACCAACAGCACAACCAGCACCACTATAAACACCAACAAGACAACCGGCACCAGCACCGCTACCACCAGCACCACTACCAACACCAACAGGACAACCAGCACCACTATAAACACCAACAGGACAACCAGCAACAGTACTGCTACCACCAGCACCCCTACCAACAGCAGAACCGCTACCAACACCAGGACCGCTACCAACACCAACAGCACAACCAGCACCACTATAAACACCAACAGGACAACCAGCAACAGCACTGCTACCACCAGCACCACTACCAACACCAGGACCGCTACCAACACCAACAGCACAACCAGCACCACTATAAACACCAACAGGACAACCAGCACCACTATAAACACCAACAGGACAACCGGCACCAGCACCACTACCAACACCAGAACCGCTACCAACACCAACAGCACCACCAGCACCACTATAAACACCAACAGGACAACCAGCACCACTATAAACACCAGCAGGACAACCAGCACCGCTACCACCAGCACCACTACCAACACCAGAACCGCTACCAACACCAACAGCACAACCAGCACCACTATAAACACCAACAGGACAATCGGCACCAGCACCGCTACCACCAGCACCACTACCAACGCCAGAACCGCTACCAACACCAACAGCACAATTACCACCACTATAAACACCAACAGGACAACCAGCACCGCTACCAACACCAGGACCACTACCAACACCAACAGCACAACTAGCACCACTATAAACACCAACAGAACAACCAGCACCCCTACCAACACCAGGACCGCTACCAACACCAGGACCACTACCAACACCAACAGCACAACCAGCACCACTATAAACACCAACAGAACAACCAGCACCCCTACCAACACCAGGACCGCTACCAACACCAGGACCACTACCAACACCAACAGCACAACCAGCACCACTATAAACACCAACAGGACAACCAGCACCACTATAAACACCAACAAGACAACTGGCACCAGCACCGCCCACCGCTACCACCAGCACCACTACCAACACCAGGACCGCTACCAACGCCAACAGCACAACCAGCAACAGCAAAGGGCTTCACCTCTCTGATAGCTGGAGCTTCAAACTGCATCACCGCAACTAAACAGTGGTTGGATATGTGTTATGATATACGTGTGGAGCTGAACTGCTGACTAAGCGGATACACGTATCTAACTCTGTTGGTTTTCATGTTCCCATTATCAAGCTGTAAGGAATGGGAACTGAATGGAGAGCTTTGGACGTGTATCAGTGTTTGCGTATCATTCCATAACCGCAATGAGAGCATGGTTTTATGTGATATGGGCCGTTTCCGTACGTTGTTGGGTCGGGGACGCGCTTTATTTGCTCGTTTTCATCTCATTAACCATCAAGTAAACACACCATCACCGCTCCAGGGTGGAGGAACGGCAGCGCCTCGCTCACATCGCTCCGTAGGCTCGCCGTGGTAAATTGCTTTGTGGGGAACGAGGGAGATACGCTGGAGAGATTTATTCCGAAGCCAGTAGCTCTGTTTACATTCCTTCTCCACCTTATCCATTCATCATATCTGTAAATGTAGGGGAGAGATTTTCTCCTTATTGCCGCTCGGGTTTTCCGGCTGAAGACGTACGGAGAGCGGCGCCGAGGGCGCTTGTGTTTGGCTTGGCTTCGTGATCCGTCCGCTGGAAGAGAGCGGCAGAGCAACAGATGTGTTGCCAAGCAGAAGGTGAGTATGTGTGAGGGAGGTCTCCGTGGTAACACGCGCCGGGACGTCTTGGTTCTGCTCCAGAACCGTACAGATGGAGCGGAACACCAGGAGGCCGACACGTTCGCCATCCAATCGGGAAGAGCTTTAATTATAGCTAACCAATCGGAAAGGGCAATTTCAGTCATTAGCCAATCACAGGTCTCCGATCAGAATAATGAAGACTTGCTATTCAACTTTGGGGCATCTGCCCTGCCTCGCTGCTGCCCGGCCTTCCTGCCGCCCTGCCCAGCTGTGGCTGAAAACTTAGCCGTAGACATTGGATGATGTTGCCTTATGTCAAAGCATTATTCAGTGTTACTATAGGACGTCAGCGGTGTTTAAGCCAAACGCTGAGTCACTGGCATTCGAGTCAGAGTCCTTGTTGTTCACAATAAGTCAAAAGCGGTTATGTCAAAGTATCAGTACTCATGGAACAGCCCTAGTCGTCTGCTTTTAGTCTAAATCAGTCAGAGTAACGTCAGAGTAAGACTCAAGTCAGGAGTCATCAAGTCAAGGTAAAAGCAAAGTCAACAGCATTCAATTCGAAGGCAGAGTCAAAGTTATTGGAGTTCAAGTTAAACGCAGAGTTGACACAGCATCTAAGCCAAAGGAGGAGTCAGGAGTCATTGACTTCCAAGCCAAAGGCAGAGTCAGCGTCTTAGGCGTTCGAGTCAAAGGCAAAGTCAACAGCATTCAAGTCAAAGGGATAGTCGGGAGTCAACGATAACCAAGTTAATGGCAAATTTAACGCCATTTGAGTAAAAAGGCAGAATCAGTGTAATCAGTGTTTAAGTCAGAGTAAGACTCGAGTCAGGAGTCACTGACATTCAAAGTAAAAGCAAAGTCAACAGCATTCAATTCGAAGGCAGAGTCAAAGTTATTGGAGTTCAAGTTAAAGGCAGAGTTGACCCAGCATTCAAGCCAAAGGAGGAGTCGGAATTCATTGGCTTCCAAGCCAAAGGCAGAGTCAGCATCTTAGGCGTCCAAGTCAAAGGCAAAGTCAACAGCATTCAAGTCAAAGGAAGAGTGGGGAGTCAATGACAACCAAGTTAATGGCAAATTTAATGCCATTTGAGTAAAAAGGCAGAATCAGAGTCCTTGGTGTTCAACCCAAAAGAAGTTAACAGCTTCTAAGTCAAATGGTGAGGCAGGAGTCATTGACATCCAAACCAAAGGCAGAGTTAGAGTCCTTGGTGTTCAAGCCAAAGGCTGAGTCAACTGCTTCCAAGTCAAAGGAGGAGTCAGGAGTCATTGAGATCCAAGTTAAAGGCAGAGTCAGAGTCAACAGCATTCAAGTCAAAGGCAGAATCAACAGCATTCAAGTCAAAAAAGGAGGCAGGAGCCGTTGCTATTCAAGTCAAAAGACAGAGTCAACTGCTTCCAAGTCAAAGGAGGAGTCAGGAGTCATGCACATCCAAGTTAAAGGCAGAGTCAGAGTCAATAGCATCCAAGTTAAAGGCAGAGTCAGCACCATATTAGTATGTCAAAGTCATCGTGAGTAAAAACCAGATAGCGTTCATCATTAGTGACTTAGGCCCACGTCTTGTTATAGGAGTCAACGCCTCTGCAACTCCAACTCCACCTCCGACTCCCCTTCCAACTCCACCTCCACCTCTAACTCCAACGTCGTCTCCCCTTCCAAATCCACCTCCGACTCCCCTTCAAACTCCACCTCTAACTCCCCCTTCCGTCTCCCCTTCCAACTCCACCTCTGACTCCCCTTCAAACTCCACCTCCAACTTCCCTTCTGACTCCTCTTCTGACTTCCCTTCCAACTCCACCTCCGACTCCCCTTCCAACTCCACCTCCGACTCCACCTCAGACTCCCCTTCCAACTCCACCTCCGACTCCACCTCTGACTCCCCTTCCAACTCCACCTCCGACTCCACCTCTGACTCCCCTTCCGTCTCCCCTTCCAACTCCACCTCTGACTCCCCTTCAAACTCCACCTCCGACTCCCCTTCCAACTCCACCTCTGACTCCACCTCTGACTTCCCTTCCGTCTCCCCTTCCAACTCCACCTCTGACTCCCCTTCAAACTCCACCTCCGACTCCACTTCCGACCCCGCCTCTCCTTCCGACTCCACTTCCAACTCCACTTCCGACCCCGCCTCTGACTCCACTAACTAACCCCACACAGACTTCCTGCTATGGTTTCGCCGCATGACACGATCCCATTCATTTCCATCCGCCCCTTTTTGGCGAGCCGTGTCTGGCACTCGCACCCAGCACCAGCCAAAGGCCACGGCGTTGGTTTACATGGCAACCAGCGCACAGGACTGCTGCGATCACAGCCAGAGCACGTATAAACATGAATCTGTGATTCCAGCAGCTCCGTAATGAAGTCAAAACACATTCACACCAACCACGACGCAGCGCCCAGGCGCCTGAGGCGAGTTCACAGTCGCAGTGATGTCGCGGCTGCCTCGTGCTGATAACACGCACACGCATACACGGATCCGCCGAGCGACCGGGAGGCGGTCGTGCCGCGTCTGTGTGTAATTCAGCGTTGTGGGGTTTTACACAGCGGCCAGGCGCTCCACCCTTTGTAGCGCATTAGAATGGCTTTTGTCAGCCGCGTGTTCAGTTCCATACAATTCGCTCTGCTATTATAACTGAATCAATGACTGGGAAAATATTTGGGCCGAGGAAAGAATTGGCTTATCGTTCCGATATACGGAATACCCAGAAAACCCAGTTCCTCATTTTTGCACCCAGGCAAAAACGAGGAATTCTCTTCATACAACGGAACTCGTTCCCGGTTCATAGCCGTGATTAGGCGTGGCGTTCAGTCAGTGACGGATGAATATCTGATATTAGAGGGAACAACGGAAACGATAATTGGACTTTTCCATCCTACAAGCCTTTTCACACCAGCTGGGATTCTTTACGGACATCAAATTCCGAAATTCCATTCCTATTAAATAGCATCTTTCAGATGGAGATGGAAACTCAGGGGGTCCGGCATGGCACAGCTCACCAAATAGGCCCCGGCTCAGTTTCCTACCAATCAGTACACTACTTAAACTCTATGCACACAGTCGCTATGACGACTATCTTTAAGTCAACTGCTTCCAAGTCAAAGTAGGAGTCATTGACATCCAAGTTAAAGGCAGAGTCAGAGTCAACAGCATTCAAGTCAAAAAAGGAGGCAGGAGTCGTTGCTATTCAAGTCAAAAGGCAGAGTCAAAGTTATTGGCGTTCAAGTCAAAGGCAGAGCCAACAGCATTCAAGTCAAAGGAAGAGTCAGGAGTCATTGACATCCAAGTTAAAGGCAGAGTCAGCACCATATTAGTATGTCAGTCATTGGTGAGTATAAACCAGATAGCATTCACCACTACTTAAACAGCATGCACACAGTCGCTATGACGACCCTCCTTAACACCACGTCACCGTCACCAAAGACTGCAGTGGTGTCGTACCAGACTGTCATGGAGTGACCAATGGCAGCGGGTCATCTTCGGTAACGAGTCCCGCTTTAGTCTTGGTTGCCAGGTTACCAAAAATAATAACTGATCATAAATATTGACTAATATGATCAATATTTATTGAGCTACACATACAGAAGTCTGTCTCTCAGTATGGTGGAGTCGGGCCGCCATGTTTGCTAACCCAACACACCAGACGTCTCGGTATGGAGCTGTAGAGGTTCCTAATGGTGTCCTGTGATAATCCATCCCATGCAGCTTGAACATCCTCACACAGTTCCTGCAGATGGTGCGGTAGGGGTGGAGGTGGAGCGACACCAGGCCTTCTGGACGTGTGACCATGGTGCTGACCACGGAGCCTCCACACACGGATTCGTTGGGCGTCTCCACCAAGACTAAAGTGGGACTCGTCACTGAAGATGACCCAACGCCATTCGGAGTCACTCCAGGACAGTCTGGTACCACACCACTGCAGTCTTTGGTGACGGTGACGTGGTGTTAAGGACAGTCGTGGTAACGGGCTGGGTGCATGTAGTCCTGCGTGGTGCAGCCGTCTGCCGATGGTGCTGCACTAACAGGATGAGTGATGGAGGACACCACTGCCCGTCCTTGCTCACGTCTCTCGGTTGATTCTTTCTGGGTGCCGCTATTCCTTTGATGATGAGAGGCACGGTTTAGTTTTATGGTGATCTCAGCCCACTTGCAGAAGCCCCCCGCCTCCCATTTGGATAAAGACGAGCGCGTCCTCCATCAGCCATTCTGGCAGTTCAGAAGTCGATAACAGAGACGAGGAAGAAACGAGGAAGTTATTCTATACACTGAAGCCAAAACTCAGAAACACATTCCGCACAGGGTTCAACCTTTAGCTAGCTTTTATCTCCCAGCGAACTTTAATTGAATTTGCTGGGAGGCGGCACACTTCTTTAATTCCCCTCCGTCTCCATCTCTCCGTCTTTATTTCAGTCCACTAGTACAGGGGCTGGCTGCTGAAGCATGAGCTGGCGCTAATGGAAATCGCACCAAGTTCACTGATCTAGCCTGAGCTCTGAACCCAACTCCCAGACGCTAGCATTAAAGCGGACCTGGCTGACCTGAGATGAGGTCAGATTCAGGAGATTAGCCATGAACTGCGTCTTTCCCAGCAGGGCTACACCGGACCGTTGAGGCACCAAGGGAAATGATACGGTGATTTGGTGGTTTGGTTGTTCGGCGTTCCCTTTAAACGGCAGCAAATGATCACATTGGAAAACTGTTTGGTCCAATTTGGAGACTCAAACCTGATGGGCCATGTCACCAACATGGCGTCATCCTGAACGCCGCCATCTTGGATTCAGCTCCAAGGCTGGTGGTGCGTGATGCATCAAACTGGGAAAGAATTTCAAAAAGGTCTGCCTCAGGTCTGCTTCAGGTCAATGTCACTTGATGTGGGAAATGGCGTTATCCCAAGGAGAACGTTTGGAGGTCCTCCTCATTTCCTGTGAACGAAGCACCGGATGGTTGAGGCACCAAGGGAAATGATATGGTGATTTGGTGGTTTGGTTGTTCGGAGTTCCCTTTAAACGGCAGCAAATGATCACATTGGAAAACTGTTTGGTCCAATTTGGAGACTCAAACCTGATGGGCCATGTCACCAACATGGCGTCATCCTGAACGCCGCCATCTTGGATTCAACTCCAAGGCTGGTGGTGCGTGATGCATCAACCTGGGAAAGAATTTCAACAACGGTCTGCTTCAGGTCAATGTCACTTGATGTGGGAAATGGTGTTATCCCAAGGAGAACGTTTGGAGGTCCTTCTCATTTCCTGTGAACGAAGCACCGGATGGTTGAGGCACCAAGGGAAATGATACGGTGGTTTGGTTGTTCGGCGTTCCCTTTAAATGGCACCAAATGATCATATTGGAAAACTGTTTGGTCCAATTTGAAGACTCAAGCTGTGAAAAGGGGAAAACCTGATGGGCCATGTCACCAACATGGTGTCATCCTGAACGCCGCCATCTTGGATTCAACTCCAAGGCTGGTGGTGCATGATTCATCAAACTGGGAAAGAATTTCAATAACGGTCTGCTTCAGGTCAATGTAACTTGATGTAGGAAATGGTGTTATCCCAAGGAGAACGTTTGGAGGTCCTCCTCATTTCCTGTGAACGAAGCACACGTGCCATCACGGAAGCCTTTACCCAATGCCACCAAAACAGGTCCCCAGCGTTCCGTCCATGAAGAGATGTCCCCCAGTTCGGTAGTTAGTTGAGGCAACCGTGTTCGCTGGCTCAGCCCCGTCCGAAATTTTCAAAAGGGTGCTATTGCTACCAACGGCGCTCTGGGTACATTCAAGATGGCTGCCATGTTGGTGACCTGGCCCACCAGGTTTCCCCGATAGCTTGTGTCTAAAACTGGACCCAGTTTTCCAACTCATTTCCATTTTTATGGGCGTGTCCTTACCTTTGAGGCCCCTTCTGTTTTATGGGATTTTATGGACTGCACTGCTTATTAGCAACATTAGCATGTTGCTAATGGGGGTGAAAGAGTGCTGCCTTATGCCAACAACAAAGAACAGGTCTGCACTTTGTATTAGCAACATTAGCATGTTTTAATAAAGAGTGGTGCTAATATGCCAAAACAAAGTAAACATCTGCACAGGCTTTTAGCAACGTTAGCATTTCCGGGACATAGAATGGTATCGGCATGTTAGCACTACAGCTAAATAAAGAAGCGTGTGGTGTACTACTCACGCTTAGCATGTTTTGGGAATTGCCATTGTCGGAATGGAGGTCAATCACGAAATAGTCATGATTGGTCCTATTTATGATTTTGTATTAGCCAATACTAACCCCATGCTAACATGGCTAGCAATGACGTATGACGTGAACCACACAGCATTGGTCCTTAGTAGACTGCCTAACCTTGACAGGAAGTCTCTTCCCAAAGGATTCCCATTCCTCTGGGACTTTCCCCCTTGATGTTCCAACCCATATTCCAGAACACGCATTACTGGAACTCCAGAAAAAGAAGGAAAAGGGTGTGTGTTTATGTTCTCTCTCATTTCAAGCTAACACATTTCCTCAACGGTGCATGAATACTGAACGCTAGGCCAACGTAAACGCTTGCGTCAGGGTAACGGAAAAGGCTGACCAGCGGGTGGGTGAACTCCGAAAGCCTGTTCCATGATCCGGTGGGATCTTCTCAAGCTTTTGGATTGGTAACTCGCCATCACCTGGAACATCAAGTTTAAACAACGTCATGCAGGAAGACAGAATGAAGCTTTTCAGTTAGCATCGTGGCTAAAGCAGCTCAGCTCCATATGTACGGCTAGGAGCAGATGCTTGGAAGCGTGCAAGCCCCGTTCCGGGGCAAGTCGTCGTTTCTGTTTTTACTGCCTGCTGGATCAATATGCAGCCACGGCGCCACTCAGGACCGCCGTCCTCTTTGATTCGTCTTTTACAAACAGATTCAAGAACAGCTCGTTTTCATCAGGGGAATGATTTTGATCCCATGGCTTTTCACGCTAGGCCTTTCAGGCTAGACGCATCTAATTAGCATGGTAATATTAAATTCCCCTGAAAAAAAAAAGGAAAGAAATACGCATACAGATTCTGTCCTTAAAATAATATCATCCGCCGCAGCAGAGAAAGGCAAAATTAAAGGCCCCCATAATTGATGTGCTCTGCTTATGCTCTTCATTGCCAACTCATTAGTTGATAAGCGCCGTCTTCATTTCCTCTTTCCGGGTAGAGAGCTACTGAGCTTCAATAACTCCTCCAGCTAGCTGTTGGAACATGCTCATAGACCAAAGCCGGGGATTTGAAAGAAGACCATCTAGCTCGTTACTCTGTGGGAAAACTAAGAGGGCAGCGAGTCCATTAGCTAGGCCCCCAAGCTAGGAGGAGGGAAGACTAGCATACGACTCCTTCTCCAAGACACGTGAAGCTCCATCACTGGACTATCACTAACCCAAAGAGAGCAAGGTCAGTTATGCCCTAATGGGTGGGCAGCCAAGAAACCACTGGGACTCCCCAGGGACCCTTCACTGAGGCTCACCTGTGGTCTTGATACCCTATTGTCCTGATTGGGACTAGGCCTGATCTCAATATGCACCACCTCCACCAGGTAGGGCTATACCAGAACGAGAGTGGGCTCCCTCAATTCCAGTTACTCGCATGGACACTTGACCCAATAAGAAAAGCCATAACAGAGGGAGGAGGGGGGTCTTCTTCCCAGACCTTCAGCCAGGTCAAACACTTCATTGAAGCTGATACCTGCTGGTGGGAAGATATAGCTTCAGGAATGAGCAACCACCAAGACAACAAACATGGACATGTACATGAACGTTACAAAACAGGTCTGAACAGAAGGTCCTCCGGGTCAGGTCAAAGCAAGGTCAGTTATGCCCTAATGGGTGGGCAGCCAAGAAACCACCGGGACTCCCCAGGGACCCTTCACTGAGGCTCACCTGTGGTCTTGATACCCTATTGTCCTGATTGGGACCAGGCCTGATCTCAATATGCACCACCTCCACCAGGCAGGGCTATACCAGAACGAGAGTTCTCAATTCCAGTTACTCGCATGGACACTTGACCCAATAAGAGAAGCCATAACAGAGGGAGGAGGGGGGTCTTCCTCCCAGACCTTCAGCCAGGTCAAACACTTCATTGAAGCTGATACCTGCTGTTGGGAAGATGTAGCTTCAGGAATGAGCAACCACCAAGACAACAAACATGGACATGTACATGAACGTTACAAAACAGGTCTGAACAGAAGGTCCTCCAGGTCAGGTCAAAGCAAGGTCAGTTATGTCCTAATGGGTGGGCAGCCAAGAAACCACTGGGACTCCCCAGGGACCCTTCACTGTGGCTCACCTGTGGTCTTGATACCCTATTGTCCTGATTGAGACCAGGTCTGAACCTAATATGCACCACCTCCACCATTCAGGGCTATACCAGAACGAGAGTGGGCTCTCTGTCTCCCCCAGACCTCGGCCAGCCCTTCTGATCCACAAGACCTGGGTTCTTCAACCGGTTCAACTGGTGGTTGGTGTAGCTCAGCGGATAACACCACTACCCGCCAAGCAGCCACCACCACACGTGGGAGACTGGGGTTCGAATCCCGGTCTGGTGATGCTGCACTACACCAATGAGAGTCCTTGGGCAAGACTCCTAACACTACATTGGCCTACCTGTAATGGGATTAACCTTGTAAGTCGCTCTGGATAAGAGCGTCAGCTAAATGCCAGAAATGTAAATGTTCAGATTTCATAGAACGTTGGTGCAATTCAGGGAACCAGTTTGCGGTTGCACCAGCTTTTGTAGGAACCAGTCACGGGCTACTGGGCTACCGGAGGGTCGCCAATTCAATTCCCTAAACCAACAGTAACAACTCAAGAGCCCTTGAGCAAGGCTCCTAACCTCCAACTGCTTCCTGGGTACCCACCGTTCCAGGCAAGTCTGCTCACTGCCCACCGGTGAGTGGGTTCACAACACAACACAACTACCAAATGACCAAATCTGGCCATTCCCAAGACCCTACTGAACTCCTGCCACATCCCCACTGACAAAACAAATGTCAACGTTGTCAAATGTCAAAGTCCAGAGGCATTAATTCTGGCCAAGCAACCAAGCTCAAGTTCGTAAAAATGGATTTCCCACTGGGATCGCATGCACGATCCACAACACAAATCTGGCAACTGCTAAAATTAAATCTAAACTGAAACCCGCTGTACATCCTAAATTCAAACGGAAGACTTCTCCACGAGTGAATCAAAACAGCTGACAAAACAGTTTGACAACATACAGCAGTGATCAAGCGTCTCAAAACAGAATCTTCAGAATGCATCGCAGATTCGACACAGCAAGCACGTCAAACAAAGAGGTGTCTACTCACAAGACAGAAGCATCTGGCAAGTGAGTCAGCAACCTGCTCTTCAGATGGAGGAATAACTAGGCTAACAAGTGGGTCAACCGCTAGCAGGCAACACAGCACGGGTGCTCGGGACGGGCGCCAAAGGCATCCCAGAACTCCAAAAGCCAACTTCACAAACAACTGCACGGCATGCTCCTGTGGCTGGACCACATTCAAGGAACCATAGCTCCTCTGCTACCGACCTCCAACCAAGGAAGAGGAGCAGAACAACCCCAGGCGATGCCAGACTTTCCTCCACCACCATCATCTGAAACACAACCGTCTCAGGAGGAGAAAAGGAACAGAGGTGTCCTACCAAAGAGAGGACAGCTGAAACGACTTGCAGGTGGGTCTTCTTCCCAGACCTTCAGCCAGGTCAAACACCTCACTGAAGCTGATACCTGCTGGTGGGAAGATGTAGCTTCAGGAATGAGCAACCACCAAGACAACAAACATGGACGTGAACATGAACGTTGCAGAACAGGTCTGAACAGAAGGTCCTCCAGGTCAGGTCAAAGGGGGAAGAACCCTGAATGTCTCCCATAATGGTGGCCATGGGTGACCATTCCAAGTGGTCACTCATGTAACTGCACACAATGGCAGCTAACAAAGGAAATGGACAAAATGACCACTGACAAACACATAAAGGCCATCATGACCGGGGGTGGTAACAGGTGCCTTGCTTCCACGGCACTCTTCAGGTAATACAACAGCATACTGATGGGGGTAATGGTCACTTGGGGTTTAGGACTTGGCTATTCCAAAACAGAGATCTTCTTCTTTTCCTGCCATTCTTTAGTTGATCTGCTTGTGTGTTTTGGGTCATTGTCTTGTTGTTGCGTAGCCCAACATCTCCTGGGCTTGAGGTTATGGACTGCGGTGTCTGGATTATCCAGGAAAATGTGGTTAGCTCAGTGATTACAAGGCCTTCAGGCCCTGAGGCAGCATGGTGATGCCCCCTACACCATGCTTCACAGTTGGGCTAAAGCTTTGGTGTTCTGTCTCCTGTTTTCTTCTTAACTGTCCATAGAAGATTTTTCCAATAACACTATGGAACATCTAGGTGGTCTTGACCAAATTTGAAAGGGGACTACTTCCTTGGTGGTGTCCATTCTTGTGTTGTCTGTTGAACAGTCAACAGACAACAGTCTCTAGAGTCTTCTTTAGGTCTTCTGCTGTTAGCCTGGGGTTCCTTCCCACGTTTTTCGGGAGCCCTGTTGTGCTCTTGGGAGTGATCTTGGCGGGACGTCCACTCCTGGAGACAGTATCTAAGTGTGGACTCTGCTTGTCCAGCTTCATGGGTCTCTATAACAGGGGTCTTCTGAGAGTTGTTGAGCCTACAAGTCCAATCTCATCTACTTAACCTTAACACCTTTTACCAATTAGCCCTTGGAGAAGACATTACCACAGAGTTTCAGCTACCATGGATGTACCTCAGTGTCCTCAGTGAAGGACATGAAAGGTAGACAGTCTGGGTTTCATTAGTGGCAATCGGACCACAATCGGACCACATTTGATCAGTAACCAAGCCCGAAACCCAGGTAATGTAATTCCACACGGTTCCCCGGCTTTCTCCTGCAGCTGCTGTAAAGCTAGAAGCTGGAGTCCGGTTCTCCAAGGCCTGGCTAGCACGGAGACGACTGTGGAGAAGAAGCCATCAGGGAATGTGAGGTCAAAGGTGAGCAACTCGACTCTCTTATAATCGTCTTTTTCAATCACTGCCCACAGAATAGAGGCCAGTGACCCGCTCGCCTGCAGGCCGAGAGGTTATCTCGCACAGCCCCCTTCCTTTATGGCATAGAACGCCCTCTGCTCAGGCTGACATCGGAGAAGAGGGTGAAGGATTTTCCACACCGGCTCTTTGTCTCGTGCTCTTTGTCACGCTGTTCCGGTTTTGCCTGGAGGCCAAGGAATTTAATATGGCTCTACACTCGTCTTCATCATCATCAGCTCCGCTGACCATGTAGGAGCACTCTGTAGGTCTACCGTTCTTCAACGGTCAGAACTAGAGATGCACCGATCGTGATGTTCTTAGGTGATACCGATTTCTGCTGGTTTAGAAGTCTGACTTGATACCAAGGTTAGCAGATTCCGATTTACGTTCTAGGAACTGTATTTGGGAACATCTCAACATAGAAACAAGGGAACTAGGTTACAGGACAGACCTCCAACTGGTCCAGGGTTAACAGGGAACCTAAACGGGTGAATGGCCTATGCTTAGGAACACTTCCGGGAATCTTTGTCCCACCTACTGAGCAGTCAGGCTCAACATTGAGTTAGATGTCCAGATTGGCAAGTGTAAAGCTAAAGCTCAGTGGTCTCAGAAATTGGGAAATCCCAGTTTTCCCACTTGGGAACTGCACTTGACTCCTGGACTCCAAAATTTGGGATTCTGGAGATGTGACTTGTAACACAAGTGGACAATGCAAAACCTGTAGCTGATGTGACTCATCGTCATGGCAACAGTTATACAAACGGGCCTTATCCCTGTACCTGACAGACCCAACAGTGACGCCTCCATGACATCTCCACGTCACCATCACCAAAGACTGCAGTGGTGTGGTACCAGACGGTCATGGAGTGACTCAGAATGGCGTTGGGTCATCTTCAGTGTCGAGTCCAGCTTTAGTCTTGGTGGAGACGCCCAACAAATCCGTGTGTGGAGGCACCGTGGTCAGCACCAAGATGAGCGGTTTGTGGTCACACGTCCAGAAGGCCTGGTGTCTCTTCACCTCCACCCCTACCGCACCATCTGCAGGAACTGTGTGAGGATGTTTAAGCTGCATGGGATGGATTATCACAGGACTCCATTAGAAACCTCTACAGCTCCATACCGAGACGTCTGGCGTGTTGGGTTAGCAAACATGGCGGCCCAACGCCATACTGAGAGACAGACTTCTGTATGTGTAGCTCAATAAATATTGATCATATCAGTCTAAATTCATCATCAGTTATTGATCCTGGTCACCTTTATCTTCCTCCCCAACACCACCGCACTCCCACACCTCCTTCTGGGTGGAGCTGCTCTTTTGATGATGAGTGTATGTGGAGTACTGATCAGGAACTTAACCATCTGGTATGCACAGTCTGGAATTAGCATGACATGACATCATCTCTATCCTTGACTACACGAACTCCATGTGACTCCATCTTGTAGCTCTCACTAGCGTTAGCATTAGCATTAGCCTCTTTGTCTATTGCTCCCTTCTTTAAACCCTCCAGTGATGGCATTGTAAGTGGCCAGTCATGGTCAGTCAAGCTGAGAACCAGGACCACCACAGAGCAGCCATTGTTTGGGTGGTGGTTCATTCTCAGCACTGGGGTTAGTGGTGCATGTTGAGATGGTCGGTCAGACTGATCATCGGTGTTGCATCTCCTTCAGTTCTGCCTCCAGTCCTCTTCTTCTTTACGCTGTCAGAACAGATAACCTGGCCCCCCACGTTTGACAGAAGTGCTGGTGAACGGCGTGGTGCGATAAAGGCTCCCTCCGGAAACGGCGGAGCCCGACGCGGTTCCGGGTCCATTGTGGCTTCTCTGTGGAGATGTTTAACGGAGGAAGCAATCAGGGCACACTGAGGAGCTCCGGACTGACAGGTGAGGGAGGTGTGCATGTCAGTTCCTATTACGCTCCTTGTCAGCCGCGGCCGTGGAGGAGAGGAGCTGAGAGAATTAGAGGTAATGATGAGGTGAGAGTGAGAGTCGGCATGCGAGAGACATTCCGCACCCTGTTCTGTGATCGCACCTTACCCCCTGTCAGCGGGAAGGGAGAACAATTTACACTGAACAGAGTGCGGGAGGGAGGGAGTGTGGGGTTCTGTGTGTGTGTGTGTGGTAAAGCCGATGATTGGAAAAGGAGATTAGGGGAAAGTCAAGCTCTTGGATTTCTCTCGGACTGCTGGCTCCAGTCGTGTGCAATATCCGAGCAGGCCTGGTCAAGTTACACGCTTTGTTGGGTTTTGTAGTGAAAGGTAGTGAACACAGCCTCCACACCAAGAACACTCATCATCCAAAGGGCAGCTTCACCCAGAAGGAGGTGCGGGAGTGCGGCGGTGTTGGGAAGGAAGATGAAGGAGACCAGGATCAATAACTGATGATAGATTTAGGCTGATATGATCAATATTTATTGAGCTACACATACAGAAGTCTCTCAGTATGGTGGAGTCGGGTCGCCATGTTTGCTAACCCAACACGCCATACGTCTCGGTATGGAGCTGTAGAGGTTCCTAATGGAGTCCTGTGATAACCCATCCCATGCAGCTTGAACATCCTCACACAGTTCATGCAGATGGTGCGGTAGGGGTGGAGGTGGAGGAACACCAGGCCTTCTGGGGGTGTGACAACAGACCGTTCATCTTGGTGCTGACCACGGTGCCTTCGTTGGGCGTCTCCACCAAGACTAAAGCGGGACTCGTCACTGAAGATGACCCAACGCCATTCTGAGTCCCTCCATGACAGTCCGGTAGGACACCACTGGAGTCTTTGGTGACGGTGATGTGGTGTTAGGGCAGTCGTGGTAATGGTCATGTCTGAACATTGATCTGGCCTACATCCAGGAACCAGTCCATGCCAAATCCAGTCCCAGCTGTTGGTGCACCTGTCTTGTGATTTGGATAATGGGAGGGATATGGGGGGATGCTAGGACTTAGCCGGTTGAAGGGGCACCCATACATATCTGACTTGTGATGGACCAGGGGTCTCTATGGGCATCCCTGCTGCCCACCAAGTGAGTGCTGGGACAGGCTCCAGCATCTTATAAGAATATGTGCTGCTTAGTTTCCATGCTCTGTCTATGCGAGGCGAATGGTCTGAAAGCGTAGCCGTGTGTATGCTGCACTGATATCCCGGGGACGGTAGGAACGGAAGCGTGTCGAGTCCAAACTAAAAGTTGCATCATGTTTTAGAAATGCTGGTGGTGTTCCGCAGTGGCATCAGACCCGGTCAGTATCAGTGACCCCAATCCGAAACGCCGGCCGGCTCTAATCATAACACTTCTTGCTTTGGCTTTGTTTCCTCCGAATCCTCGACTAACGAAGTGTCGCAAAGTGCTAATTATAGCGCTAAATTAATTATCTGTGAACGGCGCCCAGTTGCAGAATTTCTCCACAAGTTATTAGGAGACGTTCCACTATCTGACCTCAATTAGTCTCCAAGAGCTCCGGCTACAACAACGAAACCGTCGTCAGACTGGTCCACAGTCCGTCACTGTACCTACATACAGGGGACCCACAGGGTAGGTGGGCCACCAGTGCGTGATAGAAACTCATGCCTTGGCTTTCCAGTGTGGCCTGTAAGCAAAAAATTAAAAGGCCTGGGTTTCCAATAAAGTGGCCAGTGAGTGGAGGTACGAGGCTGGTGTTTCCAATAAAGTGGCCAGTGAGTGGAGGTACGAGGCTGGTGTTTCCAATAAAGTGGCCAGTGAGTGGAGGTACAAGGCTGGTGTTTCCAATAAAGTGGCCAGTGAGTGGAGGTACAAGGCTGGTGTTTCCAATAAAGTGGCCAGTGAGTGGAGGTACAAGGCTGGTGTTTCCAATAAAGTGGCCAGTGAGTGGAGGTACAAGGCTGGTGTTTCCAATATAGTGGCCAGTGAGTGGAGGTACAAGGGCCAGTGAGTGGATAGTACAAGGTGGGCGTTTCCAATATAGTGGCCAGTGAGTGGAGGTACAAGGCCTGTGTTTCCAATATAGTGGCCAGTGAGTGGAGGTACAAGGCCTGTGTTTCCAATATAGTGGCCAGTGAGTGGAGGCACAAGGCCTGTGTTTCCAATATAGTGGCCAGTGAGTGGAGGTACAAAACTGGTGTTTCCAATATAGTGGCCAGTGAGTGGAGGTACAAGATGGGAGTTTCTAATAATGTGGCCAGTGAGTGGAGGTACAAGGCAGCTGTTTCTAATAAAGTTGGCGGTATGTGTAGGTACAAGGCTGGTGTTTCCAATAAAGTGGCCAGTGAGAGGATGTACAAGACTCGTGTTTCCAATATAGTGGCCAGTGTGGAGGTACAAACTGGTGTTTCCAATAAAGTGGCCAGTGAGTGGAGGTACAAGACTGGTGTTTCCAATAAAGTGGCCAATGAGTCGAGGTACAAGGCTGGTGTTTCCAATATAGTGGCCAGTGAGAGGACGTACAAGACTGGTGTTTCCAATATAGTGGCCAGTGAGTCTAAGTACAGGGCTAGTGTTTCCAATATAGTGGCCAGTGAGTCGAGGTACAAGGCTGGTGTTTCCGATATAGTGGCCAGTGAGTGGAGGTACAAGGCTGGTGTTTCCGATATAGTGGCGAGTGAGTGGAGGTACAAGGCTGGTGTTTCCGATATAGTGGCCAGTGAGTGGAGGTACAAGGTCTGCATTTCCAATAAAGTGGCCAGTGAGTGGAGGTACAAGGCTGGTGTTTCCAATATAGTGGCCAGTGAGTGGAGGTGCAAGGCTGGTGTTTCCAATAAAGTGACCAGTGAGTGGAGGTACAAGGCTGGTGTTTCCGATATAGTGGCCAGTGAGTGGAAACATACACCGGCAGGTGTTTCCCGATATAGTTGGCCAGTGAGTGGAGGTACAAGGCTGGTGTTTCTGATATAGTGGCCAGTGGCAGTCGAAGGTACCAAGGCTGGTGTTTTCCAATAAAGTGGGCCTGAGTCTCCGAGGTACATAGGTGGTGTTTCCAACAGTGCAGTGGGGAGGTACAAGGCTGGTGTTTCCGATATAGTGGCCAGTGAGTCGAGGTACAAGGCTGGCTCCTCCAATAAGTGGCCAGTGAGGTGGATACAAGGCTGGTGTTTCCAATAAAGTGGCCATTGAGTCGAGGTACAAGGCTGGTGTTTCCGATATAGTGGCCAGTGAGTGGAGGTACAAGGCTAGTGTTTCCAATATAGTGGCCAGTGAGAGGACGTACAAGGCAGGAGTTTCCGATATAGTGGCCAGTGAGTGGAGATACAAGGCTGGGGTTACCAATAAAGTGGCCAGTGAGTGGAGGTACAAGGCTGGTGTTTCCAATATAGTGGCCAGTGAGTGGAGGTACAAGGCTGGTGTTTCCAATATAGTGGCCAGTGAGTGGAGGTACAAGGCTGGTGTTTCCAACATAGTGGCCAGTGTGGGAGTGGCCATACAAGCCCATAGTTATGTTTCCAATAAGTGGCCGAGTGGGTAGGTGTTCAACTCCCTGCGGTTTTCCAATATAGTGGCCAGTGAGAGGACGTACAATAAAGTTGGTTGCCAATAAAGTGGCCAGTGAGTCGAGGTGCAAGGCTGGGGTTTCCAATAAAGTGGCCAGTGAGTGGAGATACAAGGCCTGTGTTTCCAATATAGTGGCCAGAGAGTTAAGGTACAAGGCCTGTGTTTCCAATATAGTGGCCAGAGAGTTAAGGTACAAGGCTGGTGTTTCCAATAAAGTGGCCAGTGAGTCGAGGTGCAAGGCTGGGGTTTCCAATAAAGTGGCCAGTGAGTCGAGGTACAAGGCTGGTGTTTCCAATATAGTGGCCAGTGAGTGGAGGTACAAGGCTGGTGTTTCCAATATAGTGGCCAGTGAGTGGAGGTACAAGGCCTGTGTTTCCAATATAGTGGCCAGTGAGTGGAGGTACAAGGCCTGTGTTTCCAATATAGTGGCCAGTGAGTGGAGGTACAAGGCTGGTGTTTCCGATATAGTGGCCAGTAAGTGGAGGTACAAGGCTGGTGTTTCCAATATAGTGGCCAGTGAGTGGAGGTACAAGGCTGATGTTTCCAATAAAGTGGCCAGTGAGTGGACGTACAAGCCTGGTGTTTCCAATATAGTGGCCAGTGAGTGTGGGTACAAGGCTCGTGTTTCCAATAAAGTGGCCAGTGAGTGGAGGTACAAGGCTAGTGTTTCTAATAAAGTGACCAGTGAGTGGAGGTACAAGGCTGGTGTTTCCGATATAGTGGCCAGTGAGTGGAGGTACAAGGCTGGTGTTTCCAATAAAGTGGCCTGTGAGTGACCATGAAGCTTACGTTGTTGATTGGCTAAAAGGAGTGACTGAGTATGTGGGCGTGGCCAAAGACCATAGTGTGAAGGAAGTAGCTGAATCTGCAGGTGTATGGAAGCAGCGTACGGTCATTGGGGTCTACCAGCGGTGGCTACAATCCCAGTCTACAGGGAATTCTCCTCGGAACTGTGCCAGGGAATGCATCCACCCAATGCCCCAACTCCACAATTCTTTGATGGAGGAAGAGTGTCTGAACATTGACGTGGCCTACGTCAAGAAACTCGTCCAGTACATGCCCAGTCCAGTCAGCTGTCAGCATTCCAAAGCCGGTATCGGGATAATGAGTCACCAATCAGCTGTAGTAAGAACTTATGGCATCATCAACTCCATGACCTGGTGCCTGGTGCTAGGCTACGGCGCTCTCTCCCAGTGCTGGGAAGGATCCCAGGTTTTCCACTTGTAACCACACCCGAGAGCTTTCAGCTTTTTAAGATCTCCACAAGACCTTTCAAGATCACCCAGCAGGAAGCCGTCGGCTGTTCGACTCCCTCGGTTCAAAGTAAGCCGTGGCTGGAGAATCATTTATGAGCCGCCGCAAACGTCTCATTAGACTAAGCGTGGGTTGCGATCCGAGTTCGATACCAAGACCACGTCCCACTCGTGGTTTTACACAGGCGGTGCTTTTGCCCCCATCATCAAAAGAGTAGCTGCACCCAGAAGGAAGCAGCCGACAGGACTGAAACTGGGTGGGTGGGTTCATCATGAGCCGTGCCAAGGATTCCAGTTTCACTCTGGATGGTGCATGTGACGTAGGCAAGGACGGGTCTGATCCCTGTACCGGACTGACCAGGTAGTGCAGCACCATTGGCAGACGGCTGCACCACCCAGGACCGTCACCACGACTGTCCTTAACACCACGTCACCATCACCAAAGACTGCAGTGGTGTCGTACCAGACTGTCATGGAGTGACTGGCTATATCGGAAACACCAGCCTTGTACCTCCACTCACTGGCCACTATATCGGAAACACCAGCCTTGTACCTCCACTCACTGGCCACTATATCGGAAACACCAGCCTTGTACCTCCACTCACTGGCCACTATATCGGAAACACCAGCCTTGCATTTTTCCACACACTGGCCACTATATCGGAAACACCAGCCTTGTACCTCCACTCACTGGCCACTATATCGGAAACACCAGCCTTGTACCTCCACTCACTGGCCACTATATCGGAAACACCAGTCTTGTACCTCCACTCACTGGCCACTATATCGGAAACACCAGCCTTGTACCTCCACTCACTGGCCACTATATCGGAAACACCAGCCTTGTACCTCCACTCACTGGCCACTATATCGGAAACACCAGCCTTGTACCTCCACTCACTGGCCACTATATCGGAAACACCAGCCTTGTACCTCCACTCACTGGCCACTATATCGGAAACACCAGCCTTGTACCTCCACTCACTGGCCACTATATCGGAAACACCAGCCTTGTACCTCCACTCACTGGCTACTATATCGCAAACACCAGCCTTGTACCTCCACTCACTGGCCACTATATCGGAAACACCAGTCTTGTACCTCCACTCACTGGCCACTATATCGGAAACTCCAGTCTTGTACCTCCACTCACTGGCCACTATATCGGAAACACCAGCACATGTAGTGGCCAGTGTACCTCCACTCACTGGCCACTATATCGGAAACACCAGCCTTGTACCTCCACTCACTGGCCACTATATCGGAAACACCAGTCTTGTACCTCCACTCACTGGCCACTATATCGGAAACACCAGTCTTGTACCTCCACTCACTGGCCACTATATCGGAAACTCCAGTCTTGTACCTCCACTCACTGGCCACTATATCGGAAACACCAGCCTTGTACCTCCACTCACTGGCCACTATATCGGAAACACCAGCCTTGTACCTCCACTCACTGGCCACTATATCGGAAACACCAGTCTTGTACCTCCACTCACTGGCCACTATATCGGAAACACCAGTCTTGTACCTCCACTCACTGGCCACTATATCGGAAACACCAGTCTTGTACCTCCACTCACTGGCCACTATATCGGAAACACCAGTCTTGTACCTCCACTCACTGGCCACTATATCGGAAACACCAGTCTTGTACCTCCACTCACTGGCCACTATATCGGAAACACCAGTCTTGTACCTCCACTCACTGGCCACTATATTGGAAACACCAGCCTTGTACCTCCACTCACTGGCCACTATATTGGAAACACCAGCCTTGTACCTCCACTCACTGGCCACTATATTGGAAACACCAGCCTTGTACCTCCACTCACTGGCCACTATATCGGAAACACCAGCCTTGTACCTCCACTCACTGGCCACTATATTGGAAACACCAGCCTTGTACCTCCACTCACTGGCCACTATATCGGAAACACCAGCCTTGTACCTCCACTCACTGGCCACTATATCGGAAACACCAGCCTTGTACCTCCACTCACTGGCCACTGTATCGGAAACACCAGCCTTTTACCTCCACTAACTGGCCACTATATCGGAAACACCAGCCTTGTACCTCCACTCACTGGCCACTATATCGGAAACACCAGCCTTGCATTTTTCCACACACTGGCCACTATATCGGAAACACCAGCCTTGTACCTCCACTCACTGGCCACTATATCGGAAACACCAGCCTTGTACCTCCACTCACTGGCCACTATATTGGAAACACCAGTCTTGTACCTCCACTCACTGGCCACTATATCGGAAACACCAGCCTTGTACCTCCACTCACTGGCCACTATATCGGAAACACCAGCCTTGTACCTCCACTCACTGGCCACTATATCGGAAACACCAGCCTTGTACCTCCACTCACTGGCCACTATATCGGAAACACCAGTCTTGTACCTCCACTCACTGGCCACTATATCGGAAACACCAGCCTTGTACCTCCACTCACTGGCCACTATATCGGAAACACCAGCCTTGTACCTCCACTCACTGGCCACTATATCGGAAACACCAGCCTTGTACCTCCACTCACTGGCTACTATATTGGAAACGCCAGAGAATGGCAGCGGGTCATCTTCAGTGACGAGTCCCGCTTTAGTCTTGGTGGAGACGCCCAACGAATCCGTGTGTGGAGGCACCGTGGTCAGCACCAAGATGAACGGCTTGCTGTCACACGTCCAGAAGGCCTGGTGTCACTCCACCTCCACCCCTACCGCACCATCTGCAGGAACTGTGTGAGGATGTTCAAGCTGCATGGGATGGATTATCACAGGACACCATTAGGAACCTCTAGGAGACCGCTAGGAAACATGGCGGCCCCTCCTGTTAGCATTGCAGTTGACCAACACAAACAAAACGGATGACCTGCGGATGACCTCTCTAACTGGACACCGGCACCGAGGGGTCAGGTTTCCAGATGTGTTCATGTTTATAAGCCCCTCCCTCTTTCCTATGCAATCCCAGTCTCTCCAAATCAAACAGCTGTGGTCGCTAGCCAGGCTCCCATCGCCTGCAAGGGCCCGTGTGGACTGGGCTGGCATGACCGATTTCGCAGTGTAAGCGTCTTTGGCCGTGTCCTCGGAGGGAAGGAAACGTGCTGATGATCTCACATCATGGGAGGGGGAGCGTGGATAAGGTCGACCAACAAAGCGCTCCATCATCTGATGCAACAGTTTGTATTGGCGGAACATTTATTATTCATGCTCGGCTGAGGAAAACCACCGACATTCCGAGGGATGAGGGAAAACAAATACCCTCCTCGGCTGAGCTCCCCCTCCCGCTCCGGGAGAAGCGGGGAAACCCCCAGAGGAATGAAACTGCTAGAGGTACAGGTCCAGGAGCAGCTCCCCGTGTCCATTCTTGACCTTTAGAAGAAGGGGACACAAACTGATGTGGGATTAGCACGAACGTGTGACCTTTAGCATCGTTCCCAGCTTCACTCCAGGAAGTGGACAGATCTTCTTCAAGAAAAAAAAAAAATCTACTAATATGCTAATATGCTCATGTGCCCCTGCTATATACTAAAATGATCACATGCTAATATGCTCATATGCTAAATGCTAATATGCTATAAGGTTCCTATCCTCATATTACCAATATGCTAATATGTTCCTGTGCTCAATGCTCGTATGCTCATATCGTTGTTTGCTTATATGTTCACATGCTAATATGCTTGTATGCTCACATGCTAATATTCTCTTATGCCCGTATGCTAACTTACTTAAATGCTAATATGCTCATATCCTCATTTTCATATGTGGATAGGCTTATTAGCTAATATGCACATATCTATGTTTGCTCATATGCTAATGCTAATATGCTATATGCTCGTATTCTCAAATACTAATGTTTATATGGTAATACGCTTATATGCCATGCTAGCAGGTCATCTATTTGTCCTCAAATGCTAAGATATGCTCATATGCTATACTAATATCCTCATATCACATGCTAAAATGTAATGTAGTTGAAGCTCATATGCTAAATGCTCATATGCTAAAATGCTCATATGCTCATATCCTTATTTTCATATATAGATATGCTAATATGCACATATCTATGTTTGCTCATTTGATAATGCTGTTATGCTATATGCTCGTTTGCTCATATGCTAATATACTCAAATACTAATATGTTTATATGGTAATATGCTTATATGCTATGCTAATAGGTCATCTATTTGTCCTCAAATGCTAAGATATGCTAAAATGCTAATATGCTCATATCCTTATTTGCTTATAAACTAATAGGTTCATATGCCCTTTCTAATTTGCTAATATGCTCATATCTACATTTGCTCATATGCTCATGCTAATTAGTTCATATCCTCATTTTCATATATAGATATGCTAATATGCACATATCTATGTTTGCTCATATGCTAATGCTAATATGCTATATGCTGGTTTGCTCATATGCTAATATTCTCAAATACTAATGTTTACATGGTAATACGCTTATATGCTATGCTAATAGTTCATCTACTTGTCCTCAAATGCTAAGATATGCTAATATGCTATACTAATATCCTCATATCACATGCTAATATGTTATCTAGTTAAAGCTCATATGCTAAATGGTCATATGCTAAAATGATAATATGCTCATATCCTTATTTGTGTTCATTTGCTATGCTAATATCCTCATATCACATGCTAATATGTTATCCAGTTAAAGCTCATATGCTAAATGCTCATATGCTAAAATGCTAATATGCTCATATCCTTATTTGCTTATGTACTAATAGGTTTATATGCCCTTTCTAATTTGCTAATATGCTCATATCTACATTTGCTCATATGCTCATGTTAATATGCTCATTTGCAATATGTCCACATGCTTGTACGCTTATATGCTAATGTGCACATACGGTACACTTACATGGTACACTTATACACTTATATGCTACGCTAACATGTTACCTATTTGTCCTCAAATGCTACGGTATATGCTAATATACTCATATCACATGCTAATATGTTATCTAGTTGTGCTTAATATGAATATGAGCTATGCTAATGTGAAATACTTATGATCTTCTCACTGGGAAGCAGCTATTTATGTTTTCTGTGGATGAAGTGTTCTTTTAACACCTCAAGACGTGAGACTAACGCGTCTCTTTCTCAGTGCCTAGCATTAGCATTTAGCTGCGCTATGCTGATCCTAGACAAGCTCTGGAGGGGAAACTTCAACTGAAGCAAGTTCGTTTTCTCCCAAGTTCAGACTTCAAACTCAGTCCTGACCAGAAACGTGGAACGCGGAGCACAAAGGCGCTGCGCAGTCTTACGGAAAATTCAATTAAAAATGTTCAGTGAGATTAGCGCTAGCTAAAGGCTGAACAGAAATGAAAGCTAATGTAAGTTGCTGGAGCACAGTCGGACAGATGATGAGCTCTCGGGGCTCAAAGAGTACGCTGATGTGACTGGTGATCTAAAAGAGAGGTTTCCGAGATGTAGGAGTTTAGGGTGGGGTTGGGAAGGGTTGCCAGATTGCCTTCATGGTTTCCAGCCAAAGCAATGTTCGGAATCCACCCAGATGAAAAACACGTCACTTGGAAAATAGGTTGTATATGCCTTCCACTCTGTACACTTCCACACAAGTAGGTGAAGGTAGCACTGGGAGTCTTGCCCGAGGACTCCTACTGGTATAGCGTAGCGTGCAAGCCCAGGTAGGGGATAGAACCAGAGTCATACAGCATGGGAGGTGGAGGGTTTCCCCATTACACCATACCAACCACTATCAATACCCTGGATTCCCGTATTTTGGTGGAATGGAAGCGCCTATACAGCCCCCCAGCAAAACCAGCCTATGTTGTATTTGGATGCTGGTATGCTGATGAATCAGCATGAGCATCCTGGGAAGATGGAGGTGTCTGTCAACCCAACATGCCAGACGTCTCGGTATGGAGCTGTAGAGGTTCCTAATGGTGCACTGTGATAATCCATCCCTTGCAGCTTGAATTTCCTCACACAGTTCCTGCAGATGGTGCGGTAGGGGTGGAGGTGGAGCGACACCAGGCCTTCTGGACGTGTGACGACAAACCGTTCATCTCTGTGCCGACCACGGTGCCTCCACACACGGATTCGTTGGGCGTCTCCACCAAGACTAAAGCGGGACTCGTCACTGAAAATGACCCAACGCCATTCTGAGTCACTCCATGACAGTCTGGTACGACACCACTGCAGTCTTTGGTGACGGTGACGTGGTGTTAAGGACAGTCGTGGTAACGGTCTGTGTGCATGTAGTCCTGTGTGGTGCAGCCGTCTACCAGTGGTGCTGCACTAACAGGATGGCTCATGGAGGGCATCTCTGATTACTGGATGTCCACAATCGTGGATGTTGGGTTAGTCAGGTGCAGCGATAAGGCCCGTCCTTGCTCAAGTCACATGTGGTCGAGTGTGAAACTTGAATCATTGGCACGTCTCGCGGTGTCAAACCTAACCACCAAGTTTCAGACAACGGGGGTTAAGACTCACCAGCTTCGATGCTCTTCACCCAACCAGCAACCACCCAACTGGCAGGAAACCGCCCAATCTGGCAATGCTGGGTAGCTGCTTCGAGCCTACTGGAGCTAGACCTGGCTGAGCTTCCCGTCTGGCCACCTTGGTTCTCAGCCGTCTGGGTCTGCGTCACTTTTTCATTTGGTCTGACTAAATTACACACTCGCACTCAACCGCCAAGGTTTTACCACCCACTGCTTTACTATCCACTCATAATCTGCTCCACCACCGCCATGCGTTTGCGAGAGAGGGCGGGTGAGAATGAGTGGCTCTGCTGCAAGGCTGGTTCCACGAATGGGATGATATTGGTTCTGAGAGGACTGGGTTTGACCAGCGGAGCCCAGACCTGGTCCTGGAGATCTACCACCTTGCAGGGTAAAGCTCCAACCCTAATCCAACACACTTGACCCCAGATCTACAAGGGGGCCTGAGCCAAGTGAGCAGGATCTGTAGGTCCAGGACTGGTCATGTTTACGTTTGGGCAGTCCAGCAATGGATTGGTAAGCTTGGGAGCCTAGCAAGAAGGGTAACCCAATATGACCCAGGCTTTAGAGGCGTGATGGTGGGTGTGTATTCGGACCACCCTCTTGGACTCAATGAGGAGAAATGTTATGATGGTAGAAAGTATTATACGGATAACCGGCATGATGTCTTCAGCCGTATACCGATGCAGGTGGTTGCTAGGCGAACACTCCATAGTCCAAGTGCCCAATGACTCATGTATAATTCACCACAACAAGAGAAGCTGTGGAACTGCTGTGTGGTAATGAGTCATCAACAGCTGGAAATGGAAACATCCACAGCGTGCACTGCGTGTGTCTCGGATGGTCTCCTGCCGAGTGTTGGGTTGTCTGTGGAGCGGTTGAGGTAATGGTGGAGGTATGCTTGTGTAACGTCTGGGTGAGATTTCTCCTTTGTCGTTTGCTCTTCATCTCATAGTGCCACTTTTGAACACTCTGTCCTGGTCGTGTCCTCCGAACTCCAGACACTGAGCAAAACACCAAACATTAGAGAGCCCAACACCGGTCACTACCTTCTTTATATTCACCTTGTTGAGTCCGAGTCGAGATCAAGGCTGTTTTTTTGGGGAGCCTAGTCTGAGTCGAGGCCAAGGCATTTTTTTGGGAGCCCAGTCCGAGTCGAGACCAAGGCTTTTTTTTGGAGAACCCAGTTCGAGTCGAGACCAAGACTTTTTTGGGAGTCCAGTCTGAGTCAAGACCAAGGCTTTTTCTTGGGAGCCCAGTCCAAGTCTAGACCAAGGGTTTTTTTGTCAGCCCAGTCCGAGTCGAGACCAAGGTTTTTTTGGGAAGCCCAGTCCGAGTCAAGACCAAGGTTTTTTTTGGGAAGCCCAGTATGAGTCGAGACCAAGGTTTTTTTGGGAAGCCCAGTCCGAGTCAAGACCAAGGTTTTTTTTGGGAAGCCCAGTATGAGTCGAGACCAAGGTTTTTTTTGGGAAGCCCAGTCCGAGTCAAGACCAAGGTATTTTTTTTTTGGAGAACCCAGTCCGAGTTGAGACCAAGGTTTTTTTTTGGAGCCCAGTCCGAGTCAAGACCAAGGTTTTTTTTTTTTGGAGAACCCAGTCCAAGTTAAGACCAAGGTTTTTTTTTGGAGCCCAGTCTGAGTCGAGACCAAGGCTTTTTTTAGGAGCCCAGTCCGAGTCGAGACCAAGGCTTTTTTTAGGAGCCCACTCTGAGTCGAGACCAAGACTTTTGAAGAGTTTGATGCCAGTCCGAGTCTAGACCAAGGAAAAATACCCAACAACAAATGAAACAGCATATGAAAGTGTACCACTTTATTGATAACATGCCCCATGCTCTCCTTCATTGTGTTCAGATTAGCATAATTAGCCTAGTTCTCTCGCTGTCCCTCCTTGCAACATCTTGTAGCAATATTATAAATTATTTAATTACATTGATTTTATTATTCTTTTATTTTCCCCTTTATTAATTCAGCCTTATTTGCTCTCATTGTTCTTTTACCATTTATTTAATTTGAGTTTAATTTATATGCAACGTCTTTCTTTTAATTCATTTTTCCAGATTAAAATCCATTTTAATTTTCTTTTTCAGTCCCTTTAGATGTAAATGTTCATCTGCACTGAAAGTGAAGGTAATGTATTTCTGAGTGAAAATAACGGTTGATTGATTTTCAGTCGTTCTATTTTTTCAAGGTGCAAATAATATGGATGCTACTTCCATTTTTAGCTACACTAATGTAGTTTTGCAGTTATTTATGAAAAACTATTATTTAATGTATAGATGTGTTATCAAGTATGGGAAGCTACACAGTCAATTAAGTTTTAGAATGCTTAGCACCTGGCTTGGAGCAAGTGCATGCTGTAGAATTCCCATGGGTGATCTATTAAATATTTGGAATATCATCGAATGAAAATTATATTATTCTAGACATGGAACGTCAGGGATGGGTTTGGTCCCAAGTAATGGAATATCTGGGAATCTATGATTGTTTAAATTTAGTTTTTTTTATTGCTGTTTATGAAATAGTTGTGTTTTCATACATTTCCCGTAATGTGTGACTGTTTATGGTTTCTTGTTTGGTTTTTTTTCCCCACACCCATTTATCTCCTTTCTGCTTGTTGACAACTGACAATCATTTCAGTCAGTCTCCTGTTCCTGCTAACAAATGCAAACATTCCAGGAAAATGTAAATTTTTCCATAATTACTGTGCACTGTGTTGAAGCAGTGAGAACAACAAACCGGTGGGGTTTAAGTAGGTCATGGAAATTCAGCCTTCTAGTTAGTTAATGTCAGGGAATTTGACATTTGAGTCAGAGTGGGAACTCTGGGGGTGATTTATCCGTGCAGTTGGCGCAGTGCTAATAGGGTATTAGCTTCCATTACTTGTGAGCTCCGCTGAACTACACTTAACAGGTTTTGAGATGCATGTTCATGTGACCAGTACAAATTCTGATGGTGAGACAGACCTATGGCTATTTTCAATTCATGGTCCTGAGTCGAGACCAAGGCTTTTAGAAGTCTATTCTTAGTTGAGAGCAAGACTTTTGGTAGTCGAGTCCCAGTCGAGACTAAGACTTTTGGGAGTTGAGTCCCAGTCAGGACCAAGGCTTTTGGTGGTCAAGTCCCAGTCAAGACCAAGGCTTTTGGGAGCTGAGTCCAAGACGAGACCAAGGCTTTTAGCAGTCTGGTCTTAGTTGAGAGCAAGACTTTTGGGAGTCTAGTCCCAGTCGAGACTACGATTTTTGGGAGTCAGGTCCCAAAGACTAAGACTTTTGGGAGTCTGGTTCCAGTTAAGACCAAGACTTTTGGGAGTCAGGTCCCAGTTGAGACTGAGACTTTTGGGAGTCAGGTCCCAAAGACTAAGACTTTTGGGAGTCTGGTCCCAGTTAAGACCAAGACTTTTGGGAGTCAGGTCCCAGTTGAGACTGAGACTTTTGGGAGTCAGGTCCCGGTCGAGTCTAAGACTTTTGGGAGTCAGGTCCCAGTCGAGTCTAAGACTTTTGAGAGTCAGGTCCCAGTTGAGACCGAGGATTTTTGGGAGGCAGGTCCCAGTCAAGACCAAGGATTTTGGGAGCGGAGTCTAAAACGAGACCAAGGCTTTTGGGAGTCTAGTCCGAGTCAAGACCAAGGCTTTTGGTAGTCACCTCCAACTCGAGACCAAGACTTTTGGTAGTAGAGTCCAACTTAAGACCAAGGTTTTTTAGTAGTCAAGTCCGATTCGAGACCAAGACCTAAAGTGACTGAGACCAAGTCAAGACCAAGACTGGTATTACATTTTATGGAACAGGTCAGGAAATAGGTAATACCCTGTAAGTCCCCCATGGGACTAATTAGATTCTCAAATATTAGACCCATGGGCTGAACCCCTATGGTGGGCTGTTAATACCCCAATAACAAGCATGTGGCCTAACTCAGAAATGAGGATGGGTTTACTGTGGCTGGGTTTTGCCTGTTTTCCTGTTATTATAGGTCATGGGAATTTTCTAGTCATGGAAAAGTCCGTGAATTTGACATTTGAGTGGGGAACTATGGTTATGGCTTATCCGTACAGTTGACACAATGCTAATTGGCTGTACGCTTACTTGTTAGCTGTTAGCTACGCTAATCTCAAACGAGCAAACTGTGGGCTTCATATACATCCCCAGACATTGATTAGAATGAAGCAGGAAAACCATGTACCTTCTGACTTCCTGCCGAATTATCAAACGTCAACAAGACCGTTCGGCTGTCATGGCAATGCCGGTATCATGTAAACAAGCCCAGCAGCATGATCATGTGACTCAGTGGCTGGTATATGTGGTTATATTTAGCTTATTTCCATGTGTCGTCTTAGCGATGGTGGTGGGAAAGGGTGGTGGGGGGTTTGCAAAAACTGCCAAAACTGGTGAGGGGATTTTATGATGTCAAGCTGCTCACTGCTCTCAGTGATGCTAATCTTCACACGCACTGTTACAATACAGACGGTCAAGCATGTGCTGCCACGGTGACGGATAAATGGTCCTGGGAATTTTTACGGGAAGAAATGTGGCAGATTTTACGCAGCGCCAAGCATTGGGTGGTGTGCGCTTCGCTTGTGATGTCCGTGGAGAATGGGAACAGATGCGCCGCCGTGTAGGAGGCTTGTGCGAGGGCATGTGTGTGTGTGTGTGTGTGTGTGTGTGAGGCAGGTCTCCTTGGTAACACACACAGGGGCGTCTTGGTTCTGCTCCAGAACTGTACAGATGGACCAGACCACCAGGAGGCCATCATGCTTACCAACCAATTGGAGAGAGCTTGAATCATAACTAACCAACCGGAGGAAGCTGTTTCGGTTGTCAACCAATCGTGTCAGAGCGAAACACGGCACTATGTTATTAAACACAGGTGCATCCTGTCCTGCTGATGTCACCGTGGACTGTTCGAGATGTCCCATCAGTTTGTAAGGTCCTTGAACAGAGAAACTACGGAGGAGCTTCAGCAGCGTTTCTCAGGCTGGGACAATTCTAGGGCTATTTCAGTTCATGGTCCTGCCATTCGGTCTTGGCGGGGTGCCGTCCATCATTCAGGCAGCAGAACCGGTTTGAAATGGTACCTATGTAAAACAGACAAGATTCCCTCAACTGTTCTTTGCTTATGGTCATGACTATAAATAGAACCTATAAATATTCAAAAAGCTCGTTCTGTCTAAAATAGCTGCCTCTTAGAACCTTGGTGCTCTTCAGGGAACCAAGGATCGTCAAAAGATATGCCACCAATAGAGGGTGCTACACAGCGGTAGTAAACAATAGTACCAAGATGGCGGCACGGATAGATAACCAGCTATATCCAGAAAGCAGCACTTATCAACTACTGGTGATAAGATGACGTAGAAAAGATGGTCTTCAGCCAGCCACTGGGTGGCGCCATTGTTGCCTTCTCTTAAAATAGAACCTACAAATATTCAAAAAGCCCTTTTCTGTCTAAAATAGCTGCCTCTTAGAACCTTGGTGCTGTTCAGGGAACCAAGCATCGTCAAAAGATATGCCGCCAATAGAGGGTGCTGCAACAATAGTACCAAGATGGCGGCACGGATAGATTACCAGCTATATCCAGAAAGCAGCACGTATCAACTACTGGCGATAAGATGGCGTAGAAAAGATGGTCTTCAGCCGACCACTGGGTGGCTTTGTGTGGAACCTACCAAGCCCTTGTTGCCCTCTGCCTCTTAGAAACCTTGGTGCTGTTCAGAAACCTAAAAATATATCTCGAAAAAAGCCCAGCGGTAGTCAAACAATCAGTTAGATATACAGCTGATCCAGCTGCCAATAGAATGCTGTTGCCTTCTCTTAAAATAGTAACCTCACACTATTCAAAAAGTCCTTTTCTCTAAAATAGAGAACGATGGATCCCAAGGATAGCTGATATGCGCGCAAACAGATGGATCACTACAGGGAAACTAACCAACATACATCGAAAGCCAGCACTTATCAACTACTGTGATGATAAGACGTCGTAGAAAAGATGGTCTTCAGCCAGCCACTGGGTGGCGCCATTGTAGATAGAAAATCATACAAATATTCAAAAAGCCCTTTTCTGTCTAAAATAACTGCCTCTTAGAACCTCGGTGCTGTTCAGTGAACCAAGGATCGTCAAAAGATATGCCGCCAATAGAGGGTGCTACACAGCGGCAGTAAACAATAGTACCAAGATGGCGGCACTAGCTAAAAGCACTTATCAACTACTGGTGATAAGATGACGTAGAAAAGATGGTCTTCAGCCAGCCACTGGGTGGCGCCATTGTTGCCTTCTCTTAAAATAGAACCTACAAATATTCAAAAAGCCCTTTTCTGTCTAAAATAGCTGCCTCTTAGAACCTTGGTGCTGTTCAGGGAACCAAGCATCGTCAAAAGATATGCCGCCAATAGAGGGTGCTGCAACAATAGTACCAAGATGGCGGCACGGATAGATTACCAGCTATATCCAGAAAGCAGCATGTATCAACTACTGGCGATAAGATGACGTAGAAAAGATGGTCTTCAGCCAGCCACTGGGTGGCGCCATTGTTGCCTTCTCGTAAAATAGAACCTACACATATTCAAAAAGCCCTTTTCTGCCTAAAATAGCTGCCTCTTAGAACCTCGGTGCTGTTCAGAGAACCAAGGATTGTCAAAAGATATCTCGCCAATAGAGGGTGCTGCACAGCGGTAGTAAACAATAGTACCAGGTTGGCGGCACGGATAGATTACCAGCTGTATCCAGAAAGCAGCACGTATCAACTACTGGAGATAAGACCAAGTAGAAAATACGGTCTTCAGCCAGCCACTGGGTGGCACCATTGTTGCCTTCTCTTAAAATAGAACCTACACATATTCAAAAAGTCCTTTTCTGTCTAAAATAGCTGCCTCTTAGAACCTCGGTGCTGTTCAGGGAACCAAGGATCATCAAAAGATATGCCGCCAACAGAGGATACTACACAGCCGTAGTAAACTATAGTACCAAGATGGCGTCGCGTATACATTACCAGCTACCTACTACATCCAGAAAGCAGCACTTATCAACTACTGATGATAAGACGTCGTAGAAAAGATGGTCTTCAGCCAGCCACTGGGTGGCGCCATTGTTGCCTTCTCTTAAAATAGAACCTACAAATATTCAAAAAGCCCTTTTCTGTCTAAAATAACTGCCTCTTAGAACCTCGGTGCTGTTCAGTGAACCAAGGATCGTCAAAAGATATGCCGCCAATAGAGGGTGCTACACAGCGGCAGTAAACAATAGTACCAAAATGGCGGCGCGTATAGATTACCAGCTATATCCAGAAAGCAGCACGTATCAACTACTGGTTATAAGATGACGTAGAAAAGATGGTCTTCAGCCGACCACTGGGTGGCGCCATTGTTGCCTTCTCTTAAAATAGAACCTACAAATATTCAAAAAGCCCCTTTTTGTCTAAAATAGCTGCCTCTTAGAACCTCGGTGCTGTTCAGGGAACCAAACACCGTCAAAGCATATGCCACCAATAGAGGGTGCTACGCAGCGGCAGTAAACAATAGTACCAAGATGGCGGCGCATATAGCTACCTACTACATTCAGAAAGCAGCACGTATCAACTACTGGTGATAAGATGACGTAGAAAGGATGGTCTTTAGCCAACCACTGGGTGGCGCCATTGTTGCCTTCTCTTTCCTCAATAACTGATACGCCCACAGATGTCCGCATGCCTTCTTTGGTTCCAGCTGGGAACAAACATTTTGGGTTCTGAATCTATTTCATTACACCAGGTGTGCTAACTCAGAACGGAACCCGTTCCGTGTTGGTGGAAAAGGTATGTCCTTATACCCGTCATCGGTGCTAGCGGCTACTAGCTAACAGGCTACAGCCTGCAAGTCACTACGACTTTAGTAGTAGGCTACAAACTACGGAAGCTGCAGTGAAGCCATCTTATCCTCGGCAACCGTTTAAGAGCTGATGGAACCACGATTTCCCATCTGTTTGGGCCTGTTGGTTGTTTTCATGGCTAAGTCTGGTGGCTGATTGGGATTAGCACAGCCTGGTCTTACGTGGAGGCTTCCATTGTCTATTTCAGAGTTGTCAAACGCCTCCCTTTGGCTAAGCTAGTGATCGATTGGCTTTAGAGCTTCACAGCTGCTAAGAATGGCCAAAATGCCAACTGGAACTAATCGGTATATCAGCTTCTCACACCAGCAACCTTTGGGTAAACAGTGGCACCAGGCTCCATTGGCCTTCGTGATATGATCATGATGATGATATGTACACAGCTCCACTGGATCTGTCCATCAGAAGGCTATCCGTCCTGCTGTGAAGCACCTTTAGCTTCACCTGTGCAGCAGAAACGAAGCTTCTTTATTATAATCTGTTTATTTTTCTGGTTTCGGGTTCTAGCGTGTTCAAACCAGTGCCTTTTTTTCCCCCTGCCTCGGGTGCTACAGCTAGCGCCTGGATATCATTCCCACGTGGCTAACCCATGACACGATGCTTCTGGGAAGTGTCAATCATCCAGAGAATCCAAACGGAGCCCGGGTAGCCATGGTGCATGCAGCACACCTACGAGCACACGCACAGATACACAGAGCAAGACACCGTGGAGGAGGTTTGTTACAAGGGATTAGCCTCAAACTGACTGTGTCCGGGATCTCTTGCCTCTCGTTTATTTTTTACGGAATGGTCTGATGTGATAGGAAAAACACACAGGAGGAAAACATATGGCATAGCAATTCTGGGCTGAAATAACCCACTGCACTTCCATGTGCTAGGAAAAGGGGACGATGGGACCATGAAGGGGCCGGTGGACCACCACTAGAGTCACTATCAGGTCAACAGTAGTTGGAGCTTTCATCAAGCTCCACTCTGGCTTCCCATCTGAGAACATCCACAGGTGTTTCTGTCCATCCTTCATCCACTGGGAGAGGTCACCTCCGCACTACGGAGGTCTAAAAGGAGGAGTAGGTGTAGGTATTTGATACTGGACCTCTCCTTTTCTCGGAATGAAGAGTCTGCATTTCGGGTTACCCGGATCATGAGAAGTGCAACCAAGCTCTGAAACCGAACTTTGGAGGTGTGTAAAACATTCCCAGAAAAATGTACAGTAATGGACGTGAGGACTAAGGGACACCTCCATATTATATTTAGTTGTTGAATTTTTTTACAGTTGGCTGTTAAATGTGTATTTTAAAAATTGGTGTCATTGCTAGGTTGAGAGCGGAGTGGGTTTCCAATAAAGTGGCCAGGAACGCTTTGCTTTCTGAAATGTGACTAGTTGTTAAATTTTCTCTCGCAAAAAATTTATTGTCCTTTTGAATTTTTTCCTGATTGTCCAGCTGAATTGTCCTCCAGAATGTAATTGGTTAGTTTTATTTTCACGGCTGAAATCTGATTGGTTGATTTTCTTTCCCCTGATTGTTCTTTTTTTGTGGTGGGTTGAAATTTTTTTAATCTGGGTTTTTTTTAATCTAATTTCACAAGTTAACAAATTTTAACTCTTGAAATCTGATTAACTAGAGGTTGGATTTTGGAAAGAAAGATTTCTAGAGATGGACAAAAACATTTTAGATTCTATAATTCAGTTTTTCCTGATTATGTATTTGATTTTGCAATTCTAAAATCAATTTTCAGAGAGGTTTGACATTAGCATCCTCCACTGGATCTTCTCAAATGGCTTGCAACAACAACTCAGCTTAACAAGCTTGGAGGAGAACGCTAAATGCTAATCCTGTTGCGAACAGATAACCGGCGTCCATGTTGCTTAGCGTTACCCTGAGTGACATGGATGGAGTGAGCACAGATGGCTGTGGCAGTGCTGGGGGTTAAACATGCTATCCTGAGATGCTAGCGCTAACGTTCAGATGGATTTGTAGATGCTGGTGTTTTACAGAGTCAGCGTTTTTCCCTGAGAAGTTTTGTACTGAGGCAGCGACTTAAAGTCAAACAGACCACACCTTCTGTACATGTTCAGTAGCTAAAAGATCAAAGTGTGGGTTTACTGCACACCGTGTAGGTAAAGAGGAGATGTGCAGATGCTGCAGGTGTAAAAACATAAGCGGACACAGTCAAGACCATCTGTCAGGAGGTTTCCGCACATCTGTGGCCACGACCACCTGCCATTTTGGCTCAAACGGCAGCACCGCCCAGTAAGCGTATGACCATGATGGAGGTGTGAAGTATGAATTAAGAATCGGCCCCATTAAGATTCCAAAGGTTTTCCAAAGAGGCCAAAAGTATTCACCCCCCCACCCGAATCATTGAATTCCAGTGTTCCCATCACTTCCATGGCCACAGGTGTATAAACCCGAGCACCTAGTCATGCAGACTGCTCCTACAGACGTTAGTGAGAGAACGGGTTGCTCTCAGGAGCTCAGTGAACTCCAGTGTGGTACTGTGATAGGATCCCACCTGTCCAAGTCCAGTCCTGAAATTTCCTCCCTACTAAACATTCCACAGTCCACTGTCAGTGGGATTAGAACACAGTGGGAGTGACTGGGAACGACAGCAGCTCAGCCACGAAGTGGTAGACCACATACAATGACAGAGTGGGGTCAGCGGATGATGAGGGTCATAGGTCACAGAGGTCACCAACTTTCTACAGAGTCCATCACTACAGGCCTCCAAACTTCACGTGTCCTTCAGATCAGCTCAGGAACAGTGTGTAGAGCTTCATGGAATGGGTTTCCATGACGAGCAGCTGCATCCCAGCCTTACATCACCAAGCGCAGTGCAGAGCGTGGAACGTAGTGGGGTGAAGCTCCGCCACTGGACTCTAGAGCAGTGGAGGCATGTCCTCTGGAGGGACCAATCACGCTTCTCCGTCTGGCAGTCCGATGGACGAGTCTGGCTTTGGCGGTACCAGGGTACTTGTCTGACTGCACTGTGCCGAGTGTAAAGTTTGGTGGATGGGGGGGTTATGGTGTGGGGGTGTTGGTCAGTAGTTGGGCTCCGGCCCTTAGAGCCAGTGATAGAAACTTCTAATGCTTCAGCAGACCAAGACACTCTGGACTTTCATGCTCCCAACTCTGTGGAAACAGTTGGGGGATTGGATTTGGCATATACCGGGCAAGTTTCTGGATGTAGCCACATCAGTGTTCAGACACTCTTACATCAAAGTTGGGCCAGATTTGGTGGATGCCTTCCCTGGCACAGTTCCAAGGAGAATTCCCTGTAGACTGGGATTTTAGCCACTGGGAGACCCGTATGACCGTACACTGCTTCCATACACCTGCAGATTCAGCTACTTCCTTCACACTATGGTCTTTGGCCACGCCCACATGCAGTCCCTCCATTTTCCACACTCGGAACGAGACATGCCCTGCACTGTAGCACCTCTTCCCAATCTATGGATTCCATCACTCCCATTCCGCATGTATTCCGGAGGGCTAATCCTTTGTCTGGTGGGATTTTGCACACTAGGAAAATCAGTTTTACCCTTTATTCCCATGACGACAACAACGCGGATGTCTTCAATCTCTCTAGTCCTCTTTACATGGTGAGCAGGAAGCACGGATACACCACCGGAGGACGTGATCATTGTGTGTGCTCATGTGGACCTCGGGAATTTCATTATGCACCCTGTCCAACTGTAAGACGTGTCTGTGGAGCGAAGGAATGGGAAAAGAAGAAAGAGTGTGCATGGATGTTTTTCCTCTGTCCAGTCTGCACAGATGTGTCTTTTTCCCAAAAAGGCCAGAACGGAGAAGGAGCCGAGCCGAGCCGAGCCGTCTGTGATCGGGAATTGATGTGACAAAGCGGGATCTTCGGGATCACTTCGTTAAGCAAGCATCGTTAAAGTTTTATATTAGCGTTCTACATCTTTTATGTGGCTGGGCTGACTAAGAGCGAGGGGCTCGGCCCTTTCCTCACTCAGGAAAACCGCACGCGTAAATATCAAAGCGGACCGCGGGACGTCCCTTGCTGTGAGTATCAATAAATGAGGCGCTGTAGTGAATTATAGAGAGCCGTGAGGACCGCTGGTGTGGACGCTAACTCAAACCACATTGGAAAAGCTGGGCTTTAAAACTTCTCCGACGTCTCCTGACAAAGCTCCTTAGGGCTTAAAGACGTCCCGGCTAAGGGTATCGCCAAGACGGGCTTGCCTCAGTTATCTGAAAATGGAGAAGAACATTTCCATTAATGGTTTATGCTCCTCATCGGGAAAAAAGCTGAGCTGCTCCTCGAAGGAAACTAGTGACAGGGATGAACCTTGGTGGGTAGGGTCGACACTGGGTCGTGAGCAAGGACGGCCCTCATCGCTGGACCTGGCTGTATAAGGTCACCCCGTAGAGCGTGCTTTCATTTCTGACTCGCGCTGTTGGGCATCCTTTGCAAGTAAAGTCTGCCTCAGAGACTACATTCACTATCTTGCCAAAAGTATTCACTCCCCCATCCGAATCATTGAATCCAGGTGTTCCAGTCAGGTCCATGGCTACAGGTGTATAAAACCGAGCACCTAGGCATGCAAACTGCTCCTACAGACGTTAGTGAGAGAATGGGTCGCCCTCAGGAGCTCAGTGAGGTCCAGCATGGTACCGGGATGAGATCCCACCTATGCTACAAGTCCAGTGGATAGAAGAAGCTGCATAGGATGGACTATCACAGGACACCATTAGGAACCTCTACAGCTCCATACCGAGACGTCTGGTGTGTTGGGTTAGCAAACATGGCGGCCCGGTTCCATACTGAGAGACAGACTTCTGTATGTGTAGCTCAATAAATATTGATCATATCAGTCTAAATTTATCATCAGTTATTGATCCTGGTCACCTTTATCCTCCTTCCCAACACCACCGCACTCCCACACCTCCATCTGGGTGGAGTTGATCGTTTCATGATGAGCGTAGATAAGAAATAAATTTTGAACCCAACATGAAATACCATGCCGCTTTACTTACAATGTTCCTAGGAGCTTCCAGGCTGGAGCTTTAGCATTAGCTAAAATCCAGTTAGCCCAGTTAGCTGTAGCAGCCTTAGACGATATTTGGCAGTGATAAATATATATTTATTTATAGCATAGCTGAATAACACACTAGCATTAGCATTACCTTCAGAATAAGCAGACCTCCAGAGTGATGGCATGGCTTTAGTGCTCTATAGCATAGCTGGCTAACACACTAGCATTACCTTCAGAATAAGCAGACCTGCAGAGTGATGACATGGCTTCAGTGCTCTATAGCATAGCTGGCTAACACACTAGCATTAGCATTACCTTCAGAATAAGCAGACCTCCAGAGTGATGGCATGGCTTCAGAGGTCTATAGCATAGCTGGCTAACACACTAGCATTAGCATTACCTTCAGAATAAGCAGACCTGCAGAGTGATGACATGGCTTCAGTGCTCTATTGCATAGCTGGTTAACACATTAGCATTAGCATTACCTTCAGAATAAGCAGACCTGCAGAGCGATGAGATGGCTTCAGTGCTCTATAGCATAGCTGGCTAACACACTAGCATTACCTTCAGAATAAGCAGCCCTGCAGAGCGATGACATGGCTTCAGTGCTCTATAGCATAGCTGGCTAACACACTAGCATTAGCATTACCTTCAGAATAAGCAGACCTGCAGAGCCATGACTTGGCTTCAGTGGTCTATAGCATAGCTGGCTAACACACTAGCATTAGCATTACCTTCAGAATAAGCAGACCTCCAGAGTGATGACATGGCTTCAGTGCTCTATAGCATAGCTGACTAACACACTAGCATTAGCATTACCTTCAGAATAAGCAGACCTCCAGAGTGATGACATGGCTTCAGTGCTCTATAGCATAGCTGGCTAACACACTAGCATTAGCATTACCTTCAGAATAAGCAGACCTCCAGAGTGATGACATGGCTTCAGTGCTCTATAGCATAGCTGACTAACACACTAGCATTAGCATTAGCTTCAGAATAAGCAGACCTGAAGGGTGATAACATGGCTTCAGTGCTCTATAGCATAGCTGGCTAACACACTAGCATTAGCATTACCTTCAGATTAAGCAGACCTGCAGAGCGATGACATGGCTTCAGTGGTCTATAGCATAGCAGGCTAACACACTAGCATTAGCATTACCTTTAGAATAAGCAGACCTCCAGAGTGATGGCATGACTTCAGAGGTCTATAGAAAAGCAGGCTAACACACTAGCATTAGCATTACCTTCAGAGTAAGCAGACCTGCAGAGTGATGACATGGCTTCAGTGCTCTATAGCATAGCTGGCTAACACACTAGCATTACCTTCAGAATAAGCAGACCTGCAGAGCGATGACTTGGCTTCAGTGGTCTATAGCATAGCTGGCTAACACACTAGCATTAGCATTACCTTCAGAATAAGCAGACCTGCAGAGAGATGACATGGCTTCAGTGGTCTATAGCATAGCAGGCTAACACACTAGCATTAGCATTACCTTCAGAATAAGCAGACCTGCAGAGAGATGACATGGCTTCAGTGCACTATAGCATAGCTGGCTAACACACTAGCATTAGCATTACCTTCAGAATAAGCAGACCTCCAGAGCGATGGCATGGCTTCAGTGCTCTATAGGGTAGCTGGCTAACACACTAGCATTAGCATTACCTTCAGAATAAGCAGACCTGCAGAGCGATGACTTGGCTTCAGTGGTCTATAGCATAGCTGGCTAACACACTAGCATTAGCATTACCTTCAGAATAAGCAGACTTGCAGAGCGATGATATGGCTTCAGTGGTCTATAGCATAGCTGACTAACACACTAGCATTAGCATTACCTTCAGAATAAGCAGACCTCCAGAGTGATGACATGGCTTCAGTGGTCTATAGCATAGCTGGTTAACACACTAGCATTAGCATTACCTTCAGAATAAGCAGACCTGCAGAGTGACGGCATGGCTTCAGTGGTCTATAGCATAGCTGGCTAACACACTAGCATTAGCATTGCCTGCAGAATAAGCAGACCTGCAGAGCGATGACATGGCTTCAGTGCTCTATAGCATAGCTGGCTAACACACTAGCATTAGCATTACCTTCAGAATAAGCAGACCTGCGCAGCAATGACATGGCTTCAGTGGTCTATAGCATAGCTGGCTAACACACTAGCATTACCTTCAGAATAAGCAGACCTCCAGAGTGATGACATGGCTTCAGAGGTCTATAGCATAGCTGGCTAACACACTAGCATTAGCATTACCTTCAGAATAAGCAGACCTGCAGAGCGATGGCATGGCTTCAGTGCTCTATAGCATAGCTGGCTAACACACTAGCATTAGCATTAGCTTCAGAATAAGCAGACTTGCAGAGCGATGAAATAGCTTCAGTGGTCTATAGCATAGCTGGCTAACACACTAGCATTAGCATTACCTTCAGAACAAGCAGACCTGCAGAGTGATGACATGGCTTCAGTGGTCTATAGCATAGCTGGCTAACACACTAGCATTAGCATTACCTGCAGAATAAGGAGACCTGCAGAGTGATGACATGGCTTCAGTGCTCTATAGCATAGCTGGCTAACACACTAGCATTAGCATTGCCTGCAGAATAAGCAGACCTGCAGAGCGATGACATGGCTTCAGTGCTCTATAGCATAGCAGGCTAACACACTAGCATTAGCATTACCTGCAGAATAAGCAGAACGTGGTGATTCTGCTGCCTCGAAAGCTGATTCCCAGAGAATCCCTATCCCAGTCTGGCATGCAGCTCACGTGGACATGAATGCTATCGCACGTTTGCACCAGAATTGGCCGAGATGCTACTGGCATCTTCTCCTGTGGTGCGACGACACGGTACACTCACAAGACTACTGTTATCACAGTTTGCAGCAGGCTTGAATCTCCAGATGAACGCTGCGTGTGCGTCCTCTGACAAGTCTGCTTGATTTGCTCGCGTCCAAACACAGTAGGGGAGCTGTGATGGTGTTGAGTGAAGCTGTCAGCTGGGACCAGCTTTGACGCTGCGCCTATCAAGTGGTAGGCTCAACCCAGTCCTGGAACAGCAGCAGGGAAAACTGTGTAACTCGAGAAACTGAAACTTTAAATGGGCTTCAGTGTGGAGGGGTTACCCAACACAACAAGGACCAGACACAACGTCAATCAACCACACTACAAAAGGACAAGACAGCTGTTGCACAAGGGACTCCTTCTGGGGCCTCAAACAGAGTTCTGATTGGGCTTCTAAAAGACCTGGCTTGGAATGGAGGGTGTCCCCAAGACAGCAGGTGGCACCACATAGCATCAGCTTGGCAACAGGGGTTGCACAGTGTAGTCGTAGATCCTAGAGTCACTATTGACATGGATGCCTCAGAGAAGACAACAGGCGACGTACCTGGTGACTAGAGGGCTCATAGCTCTGGTTCCATGAAGGTTAGGAGTTTGATCCAGGACCCACCGATCTACAGCACAAAGATCAGATATTGAATGTTGCTGTATCCGTTTTCCCAAAGCCTTAGTTGAGTACAAAGTTACAAGATTCCGGATCCAGGGCTTGCTGGAATAAAGAAAACTGACTTTTGGAGTTTGGTTTTCCAACATTCTTCCAAGGATCTACAGCACACAGATCGGATATTGAATATTGTTACTGAACATCTGGCTTTCCAAAGCCTTGTTTACAAATTTGCAATATTCCATTATCGCTGGTTTCCCTAAGCCTTAGATGAATACAAAGTTGAAAGATTCTGTATCTTGGTTCCCTGAAGAATAGCAAAATCCAGAGCTTGTTGGAAAAGAGACAATGAGCTTTACCTGTAGGTTTTGTCATCTTTCCAACATTCTTCCAAGGATCTATAGCACACAGATCGGATATTGAATATTGTTACTGAACATCTGGTCTTCAAAATCCTTGTTTACAAATTTGCAATATTCCGTATCTCCGGTTCCCTGAAGGTTAGCGATGTGATCCAGGGTTTGTTGGAGAGGCGACAATGTGCTTTGCTGACTTGTGGAGTCTGATTTAATTCCAACAATTCCAATTTCTCCACAGATCTACAGAACAAAGATCAGATATTGAACAATGTTAACTCTGGTTGTCCAAAGCCTTAGTTAAATACAAAGTTGGAAGATTCCATATTTTGGTTTTTCCAGAAGAATAGCAATAAAATCCAGGGCTTGTTGGAGAGAAGACATTGCACTTTACTGACTTGATGGTTTTCTTGTCTTTCCAACATTCTTCCAAGGATCTATAGCACATGAGATCAGATTTTGAACATTGTTATCTCTGTTTTTCCAAAACCTTAGTTGAATACAAAGTTGGAAGATTCCATATCTTGGTTCCCTGAAGAATAGCAATAAAATCCAGGGCTTGTTGGAGAGGTGACATTGCGCTTTACCTGTAGGTTTTGTCATCTTTCCAACATTCTTCCAAGGATCTATAGCACATGAGATCAGACATTGAATATTGTTACTGAACATCTGGCCTTCGAAATCCTTGTTTACAAATTTACAATATTCTGCATCTCCAGTTCCCTGAAGGTTAGCGATGTGATCCAGGGCTTGTTGAAGAGGCAACGATGTGCTTTGCAGGCTTGTGGAGTTTGATTTAATTCCAACATTTCTCCACAGGTCTACAGCACAAAGATCAGATATTGAACGTTGTTATCTCTGGTTTTCCAAAGCCTTAGTTGGAAGATTCCGTATTTTGGTTTTTCCAGAAGAATAGCAATAAAATCCAGGGCTTGTTGGAGAGGAGACATTGCACTTTACTGACTTGTAGGTTTTGTTGTCTTTCCAACATTCTTCCAAGGATCTATAGCACATGAGATCAGACATTGAATGTTGTTATTGAACATCTGGTTTTCCAAAACCTTAGTTGTTCTTACATATAAGCAAGATTCCATATCTCCAGTTCCCTGAAGGTTAGCAAACTGATCTAATGGGAAAGACATGACACTGGAGGAGTTGGGTTCATTCCAACGTTCCCCCACCAACAGCACAAAGATTAGATATTGAAAATCGTCTTTGCTTGTTTTTTCAAAGCCTTGGTTGAATACAAAGTTGCAAGATTCCATATCTTGGTGCCTTGAAGGTTAGCGACTCAATTCAGGGTTCGTTGAAGCGGATATGTCACACTTTACAGACATTTCCAATATTCTTCCAAGGTTATACAGCACAAAGGTCAGATGCTTCCCAAAACCGCAATTTGCAAGATTCCGTATCTCCAGGTTTCCTAAAGGTTAGCAATGTGATCCAGGGCTGGTTGGAAAGGAGATACCATGCTTTGCTGGAGTTTGGTTTAATTCAAACATTTCTCCACCGATCCACGGCACAAAGATTAGATGGTGAATGTCGTTATCTCCAGTTTTCCAAAGCCTTGATTACGAATGTGCAAGATTCCGGATCTATGGTTCCCTGAAGGTTAGCAATGCAATCCAGGGCTCACTGGAAAGAGCATGTCATGCTCCACTGACCTGTGGCCATAGATTTTGAAAGGCACTTGTTTCCAAGCATTACCTTCTATTGAAATCCGTCAACATCGACGCAACTGTCGGATTCAAGAAATCGGAAGTCATGCAAATCCCAGTAATCATCAGACCGCAGCCATAACACAGGACCATGAGACTGCTTGTAGATGAGCTACGGTGTGTGGTCACACTCCAAGACCTTTCGCCAGGTGTGACCAGCGTAGTATGGTGGCTCAGGGTTATGTCTGACGTCTCATGGCGTCTGATTGGACGAGGCTGTTGAATGGATACGACAATAATGTATGCATCACGCAAGACAGCATGGAACAGTTTGTGGTATCTAAAGAAACACAGCCAATCTACACTGCATGGCCAAAAGTATGTGGACAGACTCCCCAGTTAATGGGTGGTATGAGGAGCTCCGTCCGAGGATGCTGCCTTTGCCAGTTTCTGAAATTTCTGTCCAGCCAGATCCACCCTGGTCAGCTGCACAGTCTATATCTCAAAAATGAAAGGATCAAGGACCAACAACCGCTCCACCAAAACAGATAGATTAATCCGGGTTTGGTGGATGTAACCAGGAGAACTCTACCTGCCGTTAATACAGAGGGGCCAACAGTAAAGAGTCTTGTCTCCGGGTCTTGTCTGAGTTTAGGCTCGGACCCTTAGTTCCAGTGAGGGGTCATGCTAACCATATTTGTGTCCTCATGCACAAAGCCAACTTCATTAAGACACGGACTGAGGAGTTGGGTGTGAAGGGACTCCAGTGGCCTGCACCGAGCCCTGACCTCAACCCCGCTAAAATTGTGAGTCTGGTCTTCTCGTCCAACATCAGTGCCCGACCTCACAAATGCTCTTCTGACTGAAAGGGGACACATTCCCACAGAGACACTCCAAAATCCCTTGTAAAGCATTCCCAGTGGAAGCTGTTACAGCTCCCCAGGTTTGGAATGGGATGTTCAACATCGCTGTGATCGTTAGATGTCCACATACTTATGGCCATGTTGTGTATGGCTGAACTGAGTGTGAGATTAGCTAGCAACATTAGAAAGTGACAATGGAGTCAGCTGCGTTATGATTCCCAGTGGGTGGGACTTATTTTTGGAGGTTCTAGATACGTCACTGATGGTAAATATGACCCACGGTGTAACCAGGTTCCCATTAGTTATCACAGTGGCATCAGCAGGACTGTGTACAGAACGTTAGATACTAAAACACATCCATGTATTTAGGGCATAGCATGTTAGCATGCTAATCCAGAATTAGTAGACCACTGATTCACTTGCTATAGGGGTCCTGATAGTAGCTTTGATGGCACCCAGGAAGTTCTGTTTTTGAAACATTCAGGATGGTCCAAGAGGTTCATTAGGGGGACGCCCCTCGTTCTCCAGGACCCCCTGCTTTTTTTTTCAGAACACACGGACGGTTAAGTAGAACATACTAATACGGACTTGTGCGCTAGTATACTTTACATTAGAAGTTCCATAGGAGCGCTAGCAGGAATTAGCATTATTGTAGACGTGACGTTCCTACGTTTATGGCCTGTAGCCCACGCTTTAACGGTTCTCCGATGCATGATATGGAGCTACGACTCTACATTGGTCACACCGATAGTTCCCATGCGCTTTATGCTAATCTGTAAGTCTATGGTGACCACGAATAATGACTGACACATGAACATCAAAGCAGAAACCAAACTAGCTAGTCAGTTTGAGGTTACTGAACAGCTCCACACAGTTCGGGGCAGTTGTGTGGTGCTTTGGATGTGTGGTTTACACCGTGCTAATTGCTAGCATTTAGGCTTCCTGTCCATATTAGCTATATTAGCCTTTAGGGCCTGTGAAAACACTGAACAAGCAAACCCCAGGTACCCAACATGTCTCGGCTGTTGGGGTACATTTGGGGGAAAAGTGTGGGAAACTCCGTAGGGTGAGATTTTCGGCCAAGCGATGGCGCCACCGAGCTAGCTTTGGTTTGCAAATGGGTGGCAAGCCACGTCATCCCTGACCCCGCCTTAGCCAGCGGCTCTCCTTCATGCATTTTTAACCCCCGCCATCGTTCACTTTTGTTGGTCCCCGTGGGGCCCAGTGTCTATAGAAGTGTGTTAGCGGGTTCAAAGTCACAATGTTGGCCGATCTAATTTGATTATCTGAAGAAAGCTGACCTCCTCGACGCAGGTAAATGGAGGCGCGCCTCCTGCATTTGCATTTAGATTAATTGGCGGGGCATCTTTATTCAAGCCTCTCCGTTTCGGGTTATGCTATCAGCCTGTATCTGTACGTCTCTCTCTCTCTTCACACCGTGTTAGCACAGCGCTAATCCACTTGCATGCTGAAGTGGTTCTCGACCGGCGAGAAGATCTGCTGAAGGGCACGGAGGAGGTGAGGGTATGCATGGCGCGAACAACGAGTGATGCTTCATGAGTGACCCTGAGCTTTCTCTGGCGCTATTATATCGCTCACCCGCCTTATAACTCTTTGATAGTACCCATCATGCACTCTGCCGCTGCATAAATAACGCCGCTGAGAGATTTAGACAAGGGAGCGTGTCTGAGATACCAGTGTCTGTAGCCCAGATCATCCTACTCTGTTTTCTGAAACGCATGGCGCACTTCCCAGGCCGTGTGGGAAGTGTCGTGACCAGTGTAGGCCTAGCATGTTGGGCTCATGAAATATTCAAAAACAGGAGGGACACACCTCGTCTGGCTCCGCCCATTAGTAGTCATCAACAATCAGGAATGTTTTAAGGTGTTAATTAGGTGGAGCCGGTGGGGCACTTTGTGGGTGGAGCTAGACATTTTAGGACCGTGGATCTCCAGGTCTCCTGCACAGGTCAGTGTTTCTAATAAAGTGTCCAGTGAGTGAAAGTACAAGGGGTGTGTTTCCGATAAAGCGGCCACCTAGTGGCAGTACAAGGTGGGTGTTTCTAATAAAGTGGCCAGCTAGTGAAAGTACAAGGGGTGTGTTTCCGATAAAGCGGCCACCTAGTGGCAGTACAAGGTGGGTGTTTCTAATAAAGTGGCCAGCTAGTGAAGTGAAAGTTACCAAGGTGGGCAGCAGCTACCGTGACAAAGTTGGGCCAGCTAGTGATAAGTACAAGTGTGCTGTGTTTGCCGATATTTATTATAAAGCGGCCAGCTAAGTGGACCCTAGCTACCCCCAGCTTTCCGATAAAGCCGGCCAGATAGTGGAAGTTACAAGGTGTGTGTTCCGATTAAAGCGGCCAGACTAGTGGAATCAGACAAGGTGTGGGTTTTCCGATAATAAAGCGGCCAGCTAGTGAAGGTACAAGGAGTGTGTTGTGTGTTTGTTGTGTGTTTCCGATTTAAAGCGGCACGGCTAGAGAAGTATACGTTGTTAGGTTTGTTTCCGATTTGAAATTATTCGCCCAATACATAGTGGAAGCCACGCTAGGTTACGGTTTTTCAGATAGAATTGGCCCGATGTTTTAGTAACGATAAACGTAGTTAAAAGCTGGCCAGCATATATCGCTAGCTGGAAATTACACACACAGGTGAAAATGTATTTCCGATATAAATCTGCCAATTATGTTGAACAAAGTACAAGATGTGTGTTTCCGATTAAAGCGGCCATGTTCTAGTGAAAAGTACAAGGTGGGTGTTTGTACGATAATCACGTTCTAAATCGGCCACACTAAGTGGAACAAGTATACGGTTTAGGTAGTTACCGATAAAGTGGCCAAGATAGTGGAAGTACAAGGTGGGTGCGGTTTTCGATAAAGTGGCCAGCTAGTGGAAGTACAAGTGTGGGTGTTTCCGATTTAACGCCGGCCAGCTAGTGAAAGTAGTAACAACGGGTGGGTGTTTCCGATTAAAAACGGGCCGGCTAGTGGACCAGCTTATCAAGGGTGTGTGTTTCCGATTTAAAAGCGGCCAGCGTAGTCGAAACGTACCAAGGTGTGTTGAGTTTCGACTTAAATGTAAAGCGGCCAGCTAGTGAAATAGCTGACAAGGTGTGTGTTTCCGATAAATGCGGCCAGCTGAGTGGATGAGGACAGTTATAGTAATGGTGGTGTCGTTTTTCCGATAAATTCAATGCGCAAGCTGGTGGATCTGAGTACAAGGTGTGGTGTGTTTCCGATTTTAAGCGGCCAGCTTAGTGGAAGTACAAGTGTGGGTGTTTCCGATAAAGGTGGCCAGGTGTAGTGGAAGTTACAAGGCGTGTAGTTTCCGATATTAAAAGTGGCACACCGTTAGTTTTAAAGCACACAAGGCCCTGTCTGTGGGTGTTTCGCCGACCGAAAGTTTGGGCCTACCCCCCGTAAGTTAAAGTACAAGGTGGTTGTGTTTCCGATTTTAAAAGTGGCCAGCTAGTGGACGTCATGGTGTGTGTTGTACCTGATTAAAGCAGCCAGCCTTAGTGACAGTACAAGGCCCCTGTGTGTTTCCTCGATAATAAAGCGGCCCCAGCTAGTGAAAGTACAATGTGTGTCGGTGTTTCCCGATATAAGCGGCCCCCCCCACGCTATCTGAAAACGTTACACCAGGGTGGTTAGTACCCTTTTCCCCCTTTTTTTCTCCTCCGTTTCCCGATACAAGCACCTGGCCAGCTTAGTGATATTATGTCACAAGGGTGTCATCCCCCTGTTTTTCGATAAATTCAGGGTGGCCAGATACTGAAAATTATCAAATTGTACGGGGTATCTCCGATAAATCGCGGCACCAGCCCCCCTAAGATTCGACAGCTCAGCCACGCAACCAAGTGTGTGTGACCTGTTTCCACACGTATAAACCCGCGGCCAGTTAGTCGAATTTCCACATGTCACACAAGCGTTGGTGTTTTTCCGATAAACGCTGCGCATAGCTCACGTGAACAAGTATGCAAGGTGTGTGACATTCCTTGCATTATAAAGCGGCCACCTAGTGGCAGTTACAAGGTGTGTGTTTCCCGATAAAGCGGCCAGCTAGTGACAGTACAATGGTGGGGTGTTTCCGATTAAAGCGGCCAAGCTAGTGGCCAAGTACAAGGGTGTGGTGTTTCGATAAAAGCGGCCAGCCTAGTGAAAGTACAAGGGGTGGTGGTTTCCGACTAAAGCGGCCAGCTAAGTGAAAGTACTAAGGCTGGTGTGATTTCCGATTATAAAGCGGCCAGCTAGTGAGAAGTACAAGGTGATGTGGGTTTCGATAAGCGGATTAGCTAGCGGCCAGCTAGTGGAAAGTACAAGGTGTTGTCGTATTCCGAATTTAAAGCAGGCCAGCTAGTGACAAGTACAAGGATGGGTAGTTTCCGTACTTATAAACGCGGCCCAGCTAGTGAAAGTACACAAGGTGGGTCTTTTCCTGTTGCCGATTTTTATAAGCGGCCAGCTCAGGAGCGTTAGCGCTAACGTCACTCATAGTTTATTATGTTATTTGATCAATTATGTAATTAGAGCACGGTTTAGATGGACGCTACCCTCGGAGCACAGGTGCGCCTAGCGACCGAGCCGACCGCTCCCTCTAACGTAAATTGAAAATTGAGTTTATCGTAAGGGAGCTGAGACGGACAGGAGCGGATGGATGATCGGGTAAAGTCTTTAAACAGGAGTAGCCATGCCTGAACGCTTTGATCTGTTTTGCATAATTGAGCCGCGATGAGAAAAAAGACTTCTTAAGGTCCGCGGGCTCGTGTGAGCCGAGAGACCGGAATGTGCTACTGTAGGTGAGGTGATCTTTAAACGTTGACTGCGCCCTTGCTGTGTGTTTCCTAAATGAAGTGGTTACAAACGACAATTACACAAATCGCTCTTTTAGCCGGAATATAGATTCTCAAGCACTTTCCAGCTACGGGGTCACCACGAATCCTGCCCGGAAACACACCGGCGGTTGCAGTGCTAATGACTGTATCCAGGATTGGTGCTCAAGATAATTACATGGCACCATGCAGTTTAGCATGGGTGCCAACACGCCACCACAGCTCGGGAGCAGTGCTGAGGAACGCTTCATATGGGAACCTTCACCAACAGCAGGAGGGGTTCCCTAACATAAAGTGGCATGTGAGTGTCTGGTGGGATGTTCAGTCAGTGTGAGTGGAGGAACCAAGGAGTGGCGTTTCTCGTTTAAAGGTGGCTCAGTGGAGTGTCGCGTGTGGTGTTCAGTCAGTGTGAGTCTTAGTGGAGGGAACAAGGGGGTCGTTTCTCGTAAAGTGGCCAGTGGAGTGTCTTGGGGTTTTTGGGTGTTCCATGTCCTAGTGGGAGTGGATGGAAACAAGGTTGAGGCGTTTTCTCGTAAAGTGGCCACGTGGAGTAGTCCATGGTGTGGTGTTCATGTTGCAGTTTGCTGAGTGGAGGTACTAACAAGATGGGCGTTGTCGCGTAAAGTTTTGGCACTCTGTGAGCTGTCTAGTTGTGGTGTTCAGTCCAGATGTGAGTCAGGACGGAAACTAGGGGGCTCTGTTCTCGTAAGTTGTCAATAGTCGGCTTTTTCTAAAGTCGGCCAGTGCTGAGTTGTCTGGTTGTGGGTCAGTCACGTGTGAGTGGAGGGAACAAGGCGGGGTTCGTTTTCTCGGTTCAAAGTGGCCCAGAGTGAGTGTTGTGGTGTGGTGTTCAGTCAGTTCGTGAGTGGAGGAACAAGGCGGAGGTGTTTCTCGTTTAAAGTGGGCCAGGTGAGTGTCTGGTGTGGTGTTTCAGTCAGTTGTGAGTGGAGGAACCAGTCGGTTGGTCGTTTCTCGTAAAGTGCCCCAGTGGAGTGTCTGGATGTGGTGTTCAGTCCAGTGTGAGTGGAGGAAAACAAGGGGGGCGTTTCTCGTTAAAAGTGGCCAGTGAGTGTCTTGGTGTCCGGTGCCCTCAAGTGCACCCCACCCGGTGTGAGTGGAGGACCAAGGCGGTCCAGGTTTCTCGGAAAGTGGCCACACCAGCCGCCCACGACGCGTGAGGGTGTGAGGTTCAGTCAGTAGAGTGGAAGGGAACAAGGCTGTTCGTTTTCTGTAAAGTGGACAGTGAATTCCCATTTCATTTGAATCGAGTGTCGTTGGTGTTCAGTACAGTGTGAGTGAGAGGACAACAAGGCCGGGCGTTCTCGTGTTAAAGTGGCCAGTGAGTGTCTGGTGTGGGTGTTCAGTCAGTGGTGTTGGAGGAAACAAGGCGGGCGCTGTCTCGTAAAAGTGGCCAGTGAGTGTCTTCGCGTGTGGGTGCTTCAGTCAGTGGTGAGTGGTAGGAAACCAAGGTGGGGGTTTTCTGTCGTAAAGTGGCCAGTGAGTGTTCTGGTGCTGGTGGTTTCAGTCAGTGTTGAGTGGAGCGACAACAAGGCGGTTTGCTGTTTCTCGTAAAGTGGCCAGTGAGTGTCTGGTGTGGGTTCAGTCTTCGGTGAGTGTGAGGAACAACGGCGTGGCGTTTCTCGTAAAAGTGGCAATGAGTGTCTGGTGTGGTGTTTCAGTCCAGTAGTGATGTGGATGAGAACTAAGGCCCCCCACCGACTCCGTTTAGTCGTCAAAGTCGCGCCAGTGCAGCTGTCTTGGTGTGGTGCTTCAGTCACCCGGTGAAGTGGGAGGAAACAAGGGGAGACGTTTCTCGTAGATAAAGTGTGCCAGTAAGAGTGTCTGGTGTGGTGTTTGTTCAGTCAGCCGTGAGTGGCGGAAAAAGGTGGGCGTTTCTCGTTAAAGGGCCAGTGAGTGGAAGTGCCTAGGTAGGTGTTTCCGAGAGTAACGTGGACAGTGGCGCACACACTACAGTCCACGTGTTCTATTGGCAGGAGCCACCAGTGCACCTCCTTCCCGGCCTCTTGCTTCTAGTGGCTCGCTCTTCGGATCACTCTCTCTTTTTCTCTCTCTCTCTCGCTCTCTCTCTTGCCATCTTTCCTCACTCTACTCTTCTCTATGTATCATCTCTCTCTCTCTCTGCTAATCATCTCGCTTATTATCATCTCTCTCCAATATCTCTCTCTCTCCTCTCTCTCTCTCTGATCTCTCTCCTGTGCCATCTCTCTCTTTCCATCTTCACTGTACTCTCCCCTCTCTACTCGTTCCAGCTTATCACATCACTCTCTAGTCTCGCTCTCTCCTCTGACACTCTGTCTTTGCCTCTCTGTTCTCTCTCCATCAGTCTCTATTAGTCTCTCTCTTTCTCTTCTTTTCGTCAGCTCTCTTTGTCTCTCTCTTTTCTCTCTGCCATCAGTTCTCATTTTCTCTCTTGCTCTTTCTCTTTCTTGTTTTCTGTCTCTCTCTTCTCTCTGTCTCCCCCTCTTATCTACTCTCCTCCTCTCTCTCCTTCTCTCTCTCTAGTTCCATCTCTTGCTTTCTTTTTCTTTTTTCCTCTTCGTTTCTCTTCTCTCGTCTCTCTCTCTCTCTCTAGTCTCTCTCTCTCGCTACCTTCTCTCTCTCTCATCTCCTCTCTTCCTCTCTCTCTCTCTCTCTCTCCTCTTCTCTCTCTCTCACCTGTCATCTCTCGCTTCTCCTTTTGTCTCTCTTTTTTCTTATCTTCTCCTCTTTCTCTTAGGCTATCTTACTCTCCATCAGTTCTCGTGTTCTCTCTCTCTCTATCCTCTGCCTCTTCCTATCGTATCTCCCTTCTTTTTCCATACCTCTCGCTCTCTTCTCTTTAGTCTCTCTCTCTCTTTGCCTCTTCTTCCCTCGCATAAGTCTCTGTTTCACCTCTTTCTTTTGCTACGATTTCTCTCTCTCGCTCTGTCTCTCTCTCTCCCTCTCTCTTTCTATCATATTCTCTCTCTCTTTTTCTCTCTTTTTCTTTCTCTGTTCCACACCCATCTTTGCCTCTCCTTTCTTCTCTCTATCAGACTCTCTTTTCTCATATCAATCTTTCTCTTTCAGTCTCTCATCTCTTAGTTAGTTGGGGTTTTGTGCAGTTTTTTTATTTTATGGGCCGTGGTTATCCGACCTCTGCGGTGAAGCCTGCATTGATTCCCGGCTCCGGAGACACCTAGCTGTGGATCTACAACACAGTCGACCTACAAACCTCTCCCGGCTGTATGTAGGGAGGAAAAAAGGAAAGGAAAGAACAGACTGAACAAAGAGAAACACTCTGCCAGTCCTTTCCGTTCCTCCCTAGCATAAGCAGACGCTGCTCTCAATAACCTTCCGACTGCACACCATTGTATACCTCCCGTCAGAGAGATCCGGAAAGGAGAGATGGAGGAGAGAAGTATTTATTACTCTGCATGCGCCGCATGAATCCGTTAGTATCCCGTGAATGGCTCTCGGGCAGAAAGGCCTTCACTCTTTCCCGACCAGCGAAGGAGCAGTTACCGGCGCTCCCGCAGGCTACAGGATCGGAGAGTGGTGCATTGTGGGATTCTACGGCTTCATTAGAAGACTCTCCTGCAGATCGGACCCATTTAAACGCTCACATGAAGACGTTCTGACTCCGGCTTCTCGTCAGAACCAATACCTAGCACCATTTGGACAGATGCGGCCAATCGATTCCCTCGAGGCTCGGGCGAAACTCCTTCTCCCTCTTGTTATTCCTCCTTTAAAAAACGAATAAAATTCCCACAAAGAAGGAAATGAAACAACTGCACCGCCTTGACTGTAATTTCATATCATTCAAGTTTCGGTGGTTAACAAAAGCGTAGCCCCTGCCTTTGATGTGCAAAGTGTTGGGAAATGCACGGCTAAATCTCCTCCTAGTAATACCTTTTCCTTTTTTTTTATTTTAGCTTTTTGTCCGTCTTGTCCTCAGGTAATGCTACACAACCGCTGTTTCCGGACAGTCCCACTCTATTGGTCCTCACGACTTCCTGAAACTGATCCTTGGCATACGCTTCCACGGTCAGTTTCCCTATTTGCCTGAGGTTGGTTTCATAACCTGAGGTTGAGTTGGAGTGGCTTGTTTTGGGGAATTCATCAGGACGAAACCAGGGGAAGGTTCCCTTATCTGCTGTTTTCTCCCGATGCTGGCGTGGGGATGGGGGAGAAAGAGCAATGGATCTTGGGAACCGGGGTACTAAAACCGGAATTAGTTCCTACAGGAACATTGATAAACTGGAACAACGGTTTTCTGCCGACGGGTGGTTAGGTAAACATTAAAAAATTCTCAAATGACCTCCCTATGCCGAAGACATTACAATAAAGACCAAACCAGTTCGATCAGGATCGCGACTAGGATTCATCAAAGTCTAGGTCTAGACCAGGACAAATTAAAGTATGAATCCAAGACACAAGACTTTTAGATCTAGAGCTGGACAACATTAGATCTGAGCAAAAACTAGACTAAGGGAGGCCGAGATCGAGTCAGGATCGGGCACCAGGAAACATAATTGAGTCTAATTAGGGCCAAGACTTTTAGTCCAGTCTAATTTAAGATCTAGACCAGGACACACTGAGAATCGTGAAACACGACTTGGTTTTGTCGAGCCTGGGATCTATATCTAGATCAGGAACCAAACAGATCATCTGATTTGGGGAAATAACCAAGGGTGACTTTAGTAGTTGAGTATGAGTTCAAGAGCTCTTAAAACCAAGGCACAATGAGTTGATTTGACACCAAGAGTTTTTTTACTGGACAAATCTGAGTTCATAATACTAGACTTAGGACACACTGGACTCTGAGGTTAGCCCAAGAGTTTTTGCGTACTTGAGTCTGGGTTCAGACCCGAAATTTAGTGGTTCAAGATCTAGACCAAGACACAATGGAAATCAGAATCAAGACCAAACTCTTACATCGAGAGCGGGAACATCAGATCTGAGGTACAGGGGACTGGGGGGGGGCCAGATCTGAGTCAGGATCTGGACCAGGGACACTATTGTAGTCCGAGGCTAAGTCCAAACTTTTGGTAATCGGAGTTCAAGTCTAGCATCTAGACCCGGGGGAACATTTAAGTTATGAATGCAAGACCAAGACTTTAGATCTATGAGCTGGACAATCAGATATAGTAGAAAAAAGAGAATAAGGATGAGG
>JAMWET010006817.1:0-34078 GCA_024036415.1 Prochilodus magdalenae | reverse complement strand
CTGTGGTGGTAAGCGTATGAACTGTCTTGGTTGCTACCAACTCACTTATTTGGATCTTGTTTATCTCTTTTTGATGTGGTAGCACTCTTGTATGACTATTAACTATCAAGTAGGTGACTGAACCAGGGGTAACAATTCATCTACATGCACCTATCTGATTATTTAAAAGTTTCTGCTTCATTTTTAGCCTCTTTAAGAGAGAAACACGTTAGTGTGAATACTACTCCTCCTTCGTGATGGTGAATAAATCACACTGAGCCGACATTAATCTAAGTCAGGCCAAATTTTCATCACCCAAACCTTCAAACAAAATTTTCTGAAGCAACCTGAAATGATTTTACAGGTTGAGACCAGCTCTGCTGGAGTGATCAACTGGATGTAATAATCTGGTACTCATGGTGGGGAGACCTAAACCAATCTTTCGCGGCAAGCTCTGGACCATATCAGAAGCCCTGCAAATAGTGTTCAAACATGTTAGTATTCTACAGCCTAAAGTTTCACAACAATCCCTCTGAAATCAGAAAATTAGGTGATTCGGGATACTGCCAAAACAATTAGAACGGCAAGACACCCCACCATACGATGCGTGACAAGGGGACGGTCGACTCAGGAGCTGCTTGTTGAACACAGACCAAGTGTGACTATCAAAACTGTAAGTTTCTATAACTGCAAAGTGTCAGATGTTCAGAAAGGTTGCCGATTTCACAACAATTCTACTTTAAATATCCAAACCAAACACCAAAAGAGCAGGTATATTTTTATTATATGCTGAATCATCCTACCTGCGCCCCATAGGGCATCCTCTGAGACCACTGGCCCTGAAGATTGGACTACTACGTTAACAGAAGCTGCAGGGTTAGCTGGAGCAGTGCTTTGATCTTCCTCCTCCTCCTCCTCATCATCATCATAATGAAGCTCCATCTGAGATACAGGGACCCCTACTGGCCTGGAGGACCCACACTGTGGTAACCCAACATCAACCTACACGATACAAAATGTTAGAAACTTGAACAGAATTTTTTTTTTTATTAATGTGACATCCAATCAGCTACAGTTAATGAGCTTATATATATATATATACATACATACATACATACATACATACATACATACATACATACATACATACATACTCTTATAATCTAATAGATCACCCAAATTTCAAATAGATCTAAATGTTGATCTAAGCCTATTTTGGATACATTCTGGAAATACTTCTAATACATTCAGAAACATATGATAACTCCATTAAAATCCTTATTTGTTGCATCCGGATCCAAAACCCCATATGAACTGATTAATTCTTAAGGAACAAAGCTGTACCAAACCACAGCCCACCATACCAGTACAGGCTGCGAAAGCTGGAGCGAAGCATGGGAGAGCTACACCAGGTGGGTAGATTTTTGAGCAATCTGTATAGGAAGTAAACATTAAGGTAGTGGTTCCGATGAGAGGGTGAGAAACACGCCCACCTGGGTGCAGGAAGCAGACGAAGAAAAGCAAACTCAGCAAGGGCAGCCAAAGGCTGCCCACAAAGGTGCTACACCAGTATGGATAAAACAAAATTACATAAAGAAGTGTCAACATCACCTATAAAATTATACATTAATATTTTTTAATTAAATTAATATTAAAGAAAATAGAGTCAAAGTAACCTAAAACTGTAGCTGGACTTGGCTCCAATCTATATGACAAGCATTTTTTTAACCCGTTTATTTATTTTATTAAACACGCTGCTTTAGGTTTAGCTGCTGAGCAAAACATCACATAACTCTCCATCTCTTCCTTCTCTGTAACTTTTTGTATTCTACACTGCCACTGGGGCAAAAATAACGTGATTCCTGAAGCAAACGAAACACCACACAGAGGTAACGGGCTTAGTGGTGTTTGCTTTAACGAACAGAGAAATCACAAATAACAAATAACTGACACATGGAAGGTTAATGGACAAGCGGTAGGTGCAAATAATCCATGTTAGAGAGGAGGATCTGACATTACCAATCGAGCGGCATCAGGGTAAACAGTGACGTTAAGGGCTGAAAGTACACACAGGGGTGACATGCCCGAATGTTGAAGAGTGGAAAATGTCAAAGCAGGAGGCCTGCAAAATAGTGAACTACAGTCTACAACAAAGTTTCAATCACAAAAGGTTACTAGTACCTCGCAACCTGGTTGGCTGAACGCTCCCTGTGACAGTCATGAGTAATGGCGTACTTGCCATTTGTATTCTGCCATCATCTCCCATTATACTAGGCTAAACGAGATAGAACACGTTTATTTACATGGTCTTTAATAATTTTCTCAGACAAGCCTATCCACTAATACACACAAGAGCTAGATAGAAACGTGTAGCTTGAAGAATCTCACTAGCACAGCAGCATGCCACTTCAGGAAGTTTACCTACTACAAGCTACATGTATGCCCTCCTGTATCCAAACAAACTCTTCCTTCCAAATATTCAAGGTCTGTTCGGTCTGTACATTATGTAAAACTGTCATGGATTCGAATGAGAAAGTGACCCTCTCTTGTAGATAGAGAACATAAACTCACTGACCCCCCAAAAAATAAAAGATTAAAAAAAAAAAAAAAAAAAAAAAGTTTCTGGATGGAGGCCACCATTCAAAGGTTTCAGGGACAATCTCCATCAAAGGAACTGTTGCCGTTGGTCCAGATGATGCTGGACATGACGTTCCCTGAGCACATTGTCCACCAGGTCAATTCCCTGTAGACACGGGATTTTGGTCCACTGCTGGTAGACCACCATCACGACCAGTCTAGACACTTCCATACAACCTCGCACAGATTCAGCTAGTTATTCCTTTCACTTACTATGCGTCTATTGCCTATGCCCACGAATTGCTCAGTCCCTTCCCTTTTAGCCAATCCATCTAACATCTTGCTCTGGAGCCAATTTCCACACATGGAACGAGCCATTCCCTGACTGTGTACACCCCTCTTCCCAATCTATGCGCATCCCATCACTCACAACCCCACAGGTATTTAGCTAGACTCCATTATCCCTGTGCAGACACCAGTCTTTCAGGCAGCCTGACGTTACTACTTTTAAAACCATCCAAACGATCGAGTGAGACCAATTCTTTGTTTGGTGAGTCTATATTTACTGTTTAAAACTCACAAGTACCCCAGTTCTTTATGGAGTTTCAACTCTGTGTTAGACAATGTGGCTCAGGGCCTCTCGCATGCACAACAGAAAAAGGATGTTTACCCAGACACCTGCTAAGCACAACACCTGGCCACCATTGGTCAAACACATGGCATTGTATGCATGCTAACTAAGGGAACCAAATGCCCGTGAAAGAGAGCCCATGTTTCTATATCTTCTCCTCCACCAGCACGTTTACTAACACTGCAAAAGGAGTCCACTGGTGGGCACACTTTACCGATATGTTTGGCATTGTGCATTTGGCACCTCAGCGCTATGTGTGCTCAGCACTGTGTTCACACACTCTATACATTGGCCTTGTCACTATACTGACTCAATAAACGCAGTGCATTTTGAATAGTGGCTTTATTTACTTGTTTGAGCAGCAAGCACAGCACACAGGCCTTCTACTCTCCCCCTGTCGGACTCCTCCAAGCAAGCGGCCGATGAACCGTTCCCTGTATCTTCACTAAGAGATTAAAAGAGAGATTCATATTATGTGTCTGTGAATACTTACAGAGGAGAACCAAAACACAAGGAGATGGATTCTTATGGAAATGAAGGAGAGGACGAGCGGTATTAAATACAGACAGAGAGTCTGCGCGGCATGATAAATGCAGCATTCCAGAGAGTGTGCCGGCAGAATGGGTCCATTGTGTATTGTTATCTATCGTGCACGATAAGCTCAAAAGTGAAAAGAAGAAGTGACCTTAAAACAGGTACCGGCCCAGTTTGTGTAGAGCAACTCCTTTAGCTGCATTTAAAGGAAAGCCTTGCACAAAACAAGTTATGCAATTTACATATGACAGAAAATGAAACACTCTATAATGGCCTGAATGGCATGCAGCGGGGAGACCTTCATTTGCCATAATTAAACACAGTCTACTGATATACACCCGTTGATAGCACATTTTTTGTACTGGCCAAAACCATTGTACCGGGAAATAAATTAGTTTTTTAAAAAAAAAAAAGAAATTAAAAATTTTAAAAACAAAAGGGGGGGGGGCACTTTTAAAATATTTTAAAAAACACAAAATTTAAAATTTTACATAAAAAAAAATAAACCAAAACAACAAAAAAAAAACCATATACTAAAAAAAAAAAAATTACACAAAAAAAAAAAAAAATTTACAAAAAAAACAAAAAAAAAAACACAACAAAAACACAAACAAAACATAAAAAAAAAAAAAAAATAAAGACCCAAAAAACACTTAACACGAGCATTCATTATTCATCTACCAAAGTATCTCAGAAATATTTATGGTAGGGACAATTCCAGTGGTGACAATTATATCAGTTTATTATGAGCAGAACCCAAAAATGTCAGCACATGACCAGCAAACAATTTTGAAAAGTTATAACACAAAATCCTACTAAATTTTAAACTTTTAAATGTAGAAAATGTTGGTTTTGGTGCTTTACAGTTCTAAATGGTCCACACTGACTTATAGAGATATGTGTACTTAATCCATTGCAGTGTATGTATATGCATGCATACAGACAGACATACAGACATACAGACATATATATATATATAAATAAATTTACCTGCGGTAAATACAGGGGTGTGGATAAAATAAGACTCCACATAAAGGTCAAAAGCCTTTCTGTTTCAGTAATGGCATAAACACATGCAGATGCCATACAATTTGTGACAATAAAAAAAAAACAAAGATAATCAAAACAAACAAGTTATTAACACCAATGTAGACTAAGGTTCACAATTAGTATGATTCTGCCGGGCAGATACGCGAGTTATATGGGTTAGGAGACAGAAGTCTCTACAACCCGACACCACACACGTGTTTATATATATTGAGAAAATTGGGCGGGCGTTTTTTTTGCGGAATCCTTGGGGGTGACCTAAACACTGTGGGTTTAAATCCATAAATCTCTGAATCCGTCATTATTTATAGGTCCATGTATGTTCCACACGCACCCCACATCCACGCTGTCATGTCCATACTGTGTAAGCTCCTTAATAGGCCTTACCCTGTGGGGTCCCTGAACCACTGCTTCTGCCATCTGCAATGTGTTTGCCAGGATGCTGATTATAACACACCAACCGCCCATGTCTAGGACAAACCTTGATTCTGCTCGCCCGCTGCCCGTAGAGCAGCCTGTGAACACACAGACACTGGTAAAGCATGAAAGGCACCACGGCAGATACTTAAATGAAGAAGAAAGTAAACGTAGCGGAAAACAAGAGAGAACCGAGGACGCACAGAGCGCCCCAGGAGCGACGACGCAAGGCTAAGAACTAAACTCTCACGCATTCATTCCCACCCTGATACGAATAATTGAACACGCCGATGGCCGACACCATTAGCACCAGTGCACGTTGATGGCCAAGTTCGAAAAAACACATTTAAAATTATAATGGGCTGCAATTAGCGGACGGGAACCCTGATGATCAGTCCGGGATCATCACTATTAGCGAGGGGCACTGCTCATCAGTCACTGGGGATTATAAATACTGGGAACCGACCGCCCCGTACACACCATGCGAATAAAACAACAACTTACATTCACTTTCCAGACTAGTCCAAACAAGGCGAAGAGAGGCCATGGCACATATGACCAGCAGCAACAGTGACGGTGGGGAACAAAAAAATAAAATAATAAATCAAGCCTTTTAGTACAAAGGAAGATTAAACTGAAAAGGGCCACAACTGTGACACATGTTGAGATATTAGTCCAGAATTACATTCCAAGTTACTTTCCGCCCAGACCAAAAACCATAAAAACGATGACTGTAGTGAATATCAAGGAAACAAGGAAGGGCACGACACACTCTCATCCCAATCCCATCTACCAGCCTTAGTGTCATCGCAGCCACCTGGACCCCCACTGAACTCTTCACTTCCTCACTCACTTGGGAGCATGTGGGAGACCTGTCACGATGAGAAAAGTACTCACACTGTAAGGGACATAGTCCAGCTGGGAGGCTGAACCGCATTTTTCCCAACCTTCCATTAATACAAAACTGATGATACACGTACAACCGGATTGAATGCACAACGCACCAGCTCAATTCATCACACGCTCTGGTGAGTTTTACATTAGAAGTTAAAATAAAAACTTAAGGAAAACGGGTGGGAGGGGGGAGTAAAATAAATAATAATTAAAAACATATCTGTGGTACAAGCTCGAGTCGATCGTACCACAGAGACATGACAGTAAATGGGGAAAAGTGTACAGGACGCAGAAAAACATCGTTACGGCTCATCATTAATTCTAATTGATTTAGATTAAGTTTATTGAGAAGTAAGAAGGTGACTATAAAGCAAAAACACAGGCATTTTTCAACGTTTTTTAATAACAACTGAAATAAAAACACTAACATGCAATGACTGGAGGCAAGACTGTCATTGTCATTTTGTGTTTGCGTTTTCAGACCAGAACTGCAAGACAGCAGCCAAACAAGCGCACTGTTAATCCATCTCCAGCCATTAATCTTCACTAACAGTCGATTTATCACAAGCATGTGTAGAGTCATCCATGTTAGCTATTAGCAAAAACTACGCTGACAACAAATTTCACATTTTGCAACAATGCCTAGTTCTTTCTCCTATAAACGGATTTCTAACCTAACCAGTAAACAAACAAAACAAACAAACAAAACCAAATAGCAACACATACTAAAATAGAATCCCCCAAAATATGATTGGCGAAGTTATTGCCCTTTGACAGTGTAAAACAAGCGTTAAGAATTTTGAATAAGTAATATATGTTGTTAAATATAACATGCATGATCGCATTTTGTTTTTTGTTTTAAATAATATAGAAAATCATTTACAAAAATAGCAGCTGAAAAAATGGTCCTAAACACGTCACATTATGACGGAAATAAACCACAGCACAACGACCCCAAAAAGGCGAACTACACTAGCCTTTGAGAATTCCCACCCCCAGGCCTGGATCTTCAGTGAGCTTGTCCTCCTATTTCTTCAGGAATATAGGCGACATGGATGAAAAACTGCATGGCAAAGAATGATCACAACACAGTCCTGAAAGACATATCGAAAGACAAAAATCTCAAGGTAGGACATCCGCTATAGTGGTTTCTGACAGCGTCACGACCATACGGCCAGTTCTATAAAAACACGACCGAACGTCATTCCGGAGCAAAGAGAGGATGTTTATTCAATGCCGAGTTGGCTGGACTTTAGAGAGTCAACCTGCATTCAGCAGCGCGACAAGCCACAGGCCACCATGGCGCGGGCACCAGCGTCCTGCCGGCACAACGGTCACCAAGACCGACAGAATGTCATATTCTAGATTCCGCCAACACGACGCCTGTGGTGACGCGCAGAAAAACGAACATAAACGCACACAAAACAAATAAAGGACGTCCTATATTAGCCAGAATGATTCAAACTGAGATAATAACAATTCAATAACCCCACCAACCCCACCAATACCCCCACAACCGAAGACCAAACTCACTGTGAGCATATAAAAAAGCAGAGGTTTCACATGATGCCAACAAACTCTACTTATCAGATCAGATAAAAAACCCCTCTAGCCAACCAGCACCCCAGACACAACTACAGTAGACAAAACTAAAGCCTTCATCCGGAGCAGTACTCATTTCCACCTGAGGAGATTGGTTGGAGGTTCTTTAATCCAAGTATGAACGCCTGCAGGCATTAAAAACAGCATCTATAGTAAAAACTTAGACTGAAACCAGTAACATGGAAGGTGGTTTTAGAACCAGTATGCAATCTGCAGCTTTAAAAATACACTATAATAACTTCAGGGCTGCAACCAGTAACTGGAGTGGTTTTTTATCACAGTATGAATACTGCCAGCATTAAAAATACTCACTAATATAATAATTTCAGCTCTGAAACCAGTAACTGGAGTGTGTTTTTATCCCAGTCTCGAATCTGCAGCTTATTAAGAACTCTACTCAATAATAATGTTCAGTCTATAAAACCAGTAACGGTGGAGTGGTTAGACTACCAGACTATGAATGCTGCGCAGCATTAAAAAATCACTACTATGAATAACTGTTAGCTTGAAAACACAAAGTAACTGGGAGTGGTTTAAAACCAGTATGAATCCTGCAGGCATTAAAAATCCACAGTCTATACAACGCTTTTAGAGTCTGAAAACCAAGTACACTAGAGTGGTTTAGAACCAGTATGAATCTGCAGCTTTAAAAATCACTATAATAACTTCAGGCTGAAACCAGTAACTGGAGTGGTTTTAATCCAGTATGAATCTGCAGCATTAAAAATCACTCTATAATAACTTTAGACTGAAACCAGCAACTGGATCCATTATGAATCTGCAGCATTAAAACTCACTAATAATAATTTCAGTCTGAAACCAGCACCTGGAGTGTTTTTAATCCAGTATGAATCTGCTGTATTGAGTTTTAATCATATCAGCATGTAGAACTTATATAGTCTGACCGTAATAACTGTGGCATGTACCACCTTTTGTAGCTGCCTAAACACGAAACTCCCAGAGTAAGAGGAGCCCTGTTCCAAATCACCCAATGCCAACAGAATAACCTGCTAATAAACAAACAGTCACGGTGTACGTTTTAATCCAGCCTATGACCATCTGGGGAAATCTAAGAGATACTGTGTCCTACACCAATCAGTAAAAATACCCATCAGGACCTACGGGACCACGGAAAAATGACACAGGACCCTACACCTGTTCAAACCAGCTACTCAGTACAAACTACTCCACCTCAAACAGTGCTGCACTAGTATGAGCAGACGCACGTATCTAGGTGGGCAGTTACCTGCTGTGGTAAAGCCCCTGCTGGCCCAGGAAAGCGCCTCATCTTGGATCGAACTGCATCACCCCGTGGCCTCTGAGGTGTCTTACTGGCTGCGGATACCAGCTGGACCAGGTGATTGGTCAGGACCGGCGTGTTCAGTGGACAGGGTGTACGTGGCTGAGACGGGGCAGGAGATATCGCCTGAAAGAGGGACTCTGGGTTGCGCTGAGATGCTCTTGGAGTGACTACTCCTCTCTGTCCCTCAGCTGATACTCTGGAAGGTCCTGGGCTGGTGAAGCGGCCGGCTGAAGGGTTCCTCACAAACTGCTGGCAGGGACTCTGAGGGGGGGCTGTGTAATACATGGTCTGTTAATCATGGACCACAAACTGGGCTTTTGAAAAGTGAGATCACAGACGCCTACAACATGCAAATATGCCCTATAATCAATCAATCAATCAATCAATCAATCTCCATGTCGATCACACATTAAACCCTTCAGGTGAGTTTACGGTAATGGAACAAGCCGATAAGGGTCAAGGTTTCAGTAAGGTGTTGCAGAGCTTTACTTCTGGCTTCTACCAGACACACAAGGTTTTCATTTCATCCGCATTTTTTTAAAAAGTCACCTTTTCAAACAAATAGAGATCAATAGCAACATTAGAAAATAATCACATTGCTTTATTAGCTTACTGAAATTCACATATGAAGTAATTCATCATAATTACAACTTCTCTAAAAGCTCTGTTGACCTTAGGCTGACAAATAGTGTCCATTCCTCAGTGTCCTCCTTTACCACTACCACCCTATCACTAACGCAGCCTGAACTCATTGGCTGATTATAATCGGTGAACGCGTTGCAGCGCATAACCTTTCTGTATACAGGGGAATGAAAACGCAAGAGGTCCTGTATCCTGCATACTCTTAGATTTTAATATAATATAACCATCATAAAAATTTTATGTAGCAAAACCCACCATAATTAAAATTTACAAGGCCAAACTCTGTGTTCCGTTTTTTGTTTTTATCACTGGGAAGGTGCTGCTACCAGTTAGACCACTTAAGAACAGGCAGCCAATGAAAGGAAGAGTAAACTCAGTGATGACAGAAGTTCCTAGCAAGCCAGCATTACAACAAACGCCCACCCACTCGTATCAAGAAGCTACACTCAGAAAACAAAAGAGAGAAGCTGGGGAAGGACAAAAAAAATTAAAATAAAATAAAATACGAGCAGAAGCAAAACAAGAGTCATCAATGGCGGTGCCTATCGTCACGTTAAGAGATTTGGGGTTAAGCGAATTGAAGAGGCTGAGGAAGAAGGACTGCGGATAGGCACGTATGATATGTAACCGTGACCTCAAACCATACAGCTCTGGAAATAAATCAGAGCCAACTCCAGTTTCTTCTTAAATCAGCATCTCCACACGTACGGCAGGTTCTTAGTGAGGAACCGAAGGTGGGGTTCTAGCTTTACTGGCAGATACAGTGAGTGTCTGGTTCTCAAGAACAAGGTCCAGCAGCAAACACACAGGACAACACAGCTACAGACGGGCAGAGGGCCAAACCCACTCTCTACCAGGGCTGTACCCAACTCAGAATTTTGCCAGTCGAATCGGATTCGCCCGTCCTGGCCAACGATTCGAGTATTCATTCATGTTTCTTCATGTACATTATCTAGTAATCAGTAAATCAGTCTGCATACGGTTCAGATCTGATGTCCTCCTCAATTAGAAAGTCAGCAGAGTCACAGGAACATGTTTTTTTTTTTTAACTAAAAGAGGCGGGGCTTATGATCGATCTCAAGTGGAGCCTGATTTAATTACAGAACAGTGTAGGGCAGCAGCGCGTATTTATACTTAACATTAGCGCTTATAGCTTATAAGCGCTTTTTTAATTTCACTCCTAACAGCTTCTTCAGTAGGAGGACCCTTCGTCTTTCATCTCTCATAAATAATGAACTCCTAAATAAAACCAAATTAGTCAATACTTAAATTATTTATAGATGAAAAGAATAAATAATTATCTCTCGTTTATCGGCAGGCGTATTAAGTGACTGTACTTATCTTTAAATAAAAATATCTTAGCTGTAAAGGAATAAATAAATATCTGTAATTTAAATTCTCAAATAATGGAATTATAATAAAACAGACGTCTCCGGTCTGTTTTTCCTTCACCGCAAACATCTGTCATGTCTAAGCCGAAAGCCTCGTTTGGAGCAGTGTTGGATGTCTGACTGAAGAGCAGAGTTAGGTTTAATTTATTCAGATTCTCTTCTTTAAAAGCTCCTCCAGACTTTCTCTGAGACATCGCCCCACCCGTGTGTCTCAGCTTCACAGCTTCAGCTTCCTTCAGCGGTGAACTGCCGGCCCATGTAATATTTTAGCAAGCATAGCCCAGCTAGAACTTAAATATATATTTATTATTCCCCTTTAATAATTATTAAAATATCTTTTTAAAATTTTTTAAAGTTCTTGTACATTTCTGTAAGCTTTAGTCTGTTTTACGAGTCACTGTTGTCAGTCGACTAGAAGGTTCCGAGTCGACTTAAAGGGTCTCCGACTGACGATTCGATTCGTCGACTTCTAGAGGGCAGCCCTACTCTCTACTGACCGTGATGAGTGCCACCTCATTCCAATGTCCCTTACCCACCGCAAGATGACCTCAGGTGACCTACAGAGAGACTGGCGAGCAGTGGCTGGGGTGAAATGCACAGCGAGCATGGTTCTAAAAACAGGCTTCTGGAGGTCATTAGTGATTTTCTAAATCAACAGATCTAATACAATATCTGATCTGGAGTTTGGGAGACATGGTTCCAGTAGTGTAGAGAATAAAACAGAACTGAGGGATTCTGGTCCAACACAAACCCAGAACCTGTACACCTAGAGACACTGATCACTTACAGGGGGGCTCTTCAATTTTTCCAGAGCTGTATGTACACTGTAAGGTCTGCGTGTGAACAGTTTGTCCGGAAATGTGAATAACGTTTACATAGTACCACATTACCATGATGTGAGCCATTTAGAGTGTTTGCTCATATCGGTACACACCAGTTTCATCAAGCTCAGTGTTAGAGATATTAGAGATATTGAATATTATAGATATAGAGATATTAATATGGTGTTTTGTTTTCATCACCCAGCTTTAATCTGAGGCGAGAGAGTTGTACTTTACCTCGTGAAGCAAACGTGGAAGGACACGGTGCCCTGATAACCGACTGTGGAGCTCCAGCGGCAGTTGAAGCGCTGCTGCTGCAAAATCCTCTGAGAGAAGACACGACTGGAGGATCTTCAGCTACAGCGGCTGACCTCATCCTTTTAGCTGGGGAGATGCTGTCCCTGTCTGTGGCAGGAGCAGGCCCCGAGGCCTTCGGGAAAAGACTCTCATCCAACTCCTCCAGATCCACATCCCACTCGTCAAAGTCATCCTGAGGAAGAGCACTGTGAACTGCAGGTGGAGGGTTTGATTGGGTAGACAGAGGCTGCAGGGGAGAAACAGCACTGGTGCCTCCCAAAGGTGCTCGGAGAGATGTGGTGTGTTTTTGCGGGGCAGAAGGAGAATGAGATGAGGGATTTGCGGTGGAAAGGCTTCTTAAACCTTTAACAACGTTCGGTTCCGGAAGACCGAGTGGTACCGAAGAACCAGTCTCTGTGTTATTGTTAGTGGAGCTGGCTGATTTACCAGAGGAGCTCTGTTGTCCATTGTGGGTATGGAAGGTGGCCGATTCATGCAAAGGTGCAGAAGATGGGGCTGCAGAAGCTCCAGACACAATGGGGGGGTTTGGTGCATGCGTCCAATCAGCTTCCAGCAGGTCCTACAAACAGCAACACACAAAAAGAGGACACTGAAACTTGCTATACTCAATTATTGTGCAATATTTTCGCAGCAGCTCATCACCTGGACACCACCTGTATACATCCTGCACTGACTGCCAACATCCCTACAAGTCATGCACTCTGATGACCATCAGTATTTAGGTGACGGCCGAGATACAGTCTTTATGTACCTGGAATAACAGTATCTGTACAATTACACATGTAAATTTGTATAGTTTCTTATTGTTTCTATAATTAAAATGAATCTAATTGTAATTTCTCATATTTTATCTACCTTGTATTTTAGCCTACCTCTTGTTCTGTATCCATTTACTGTATATTTTGCTGTAACGATGCAAATTTCTCCATGTGGGGAAAATAAAAAATGGAGGGCAGTCGTGGGCTGGAGGTTAGGGAACCAGCCTTGTGACCGGAGGGTCGCCGGTTCGATTCCCTGAACTGACAGTAACGACTGAGGTGCCCTTGAGCTAGGCACCTAACCCACAATTGCTCCCCGGGCGCCGTGGATAGGGCTGCCCACCGCTCCGGGTAAGTGTGCTCACTGCCCCCTAGTGAGTGTGTATGTGGGTTAAATGCGGAGACTAAATTTTTCCCACGGTGGGATCTAAATCTAAAAGGCTCTCTTATACACACAAATCAGAGTTGCACAACCTGAGCTCGGAGATTCATGGTATTAAAGGACGCTCCCTGCAAGAGAATGCCACCTCAGGACCCAGACAGCACAGACGGAAACCCTCAATAACAATAACCACCTGCCACGTGGCTGTGCTTATATGCAGTATAGGTGTGAGGTGGGTTGGAACAGGATACCTATTACCGAGAGCTTCTATGTACATCCAATAACAGAACCCCATATACAGGTATTACTGTTAGACTGCACACTACTACTGAGTTCCCCTCTGGGATCAATGAAGTATCTATCTATCTATCTATCTATCTATCTATCTATCTATACCACCAATCTACAGATATGATAAATGCTGAGAAATTAAAGCCATCTTATTACTGCAGATTAATATAGGGTTAAAATCACTACACAGTTATTACAGTCAGAATATAATTCCTGTCTAGTGATTAATATTGCAAATTCACACTGGATTAAAACTCGTTTACAGTCATGGCTTTCAAACTGTATTTTCTTTTTTCAGATTTATGTACGTTTATCACATGTTTTACATTACATATAAACTGAGAACACATGTATAAACACCGGCGGTTTTAGATAATAAATAAAAAGGTTCTTTGTTTTTTACACAATGTTACACGTCATCAAAAGAAGGTGGTGTGGGATTGCAGTGCCATTGGGAAGGAAGATAAAGGTGACCAGGATCAATAACTGATACATTTAGACTGATATGATTAATATTTATTGAGCTACACATACAGAAGTCCGTCTCCCAGTATGGCGCCAGGCCGCCGTGTTTGCTAACCCAACACACCAGACGTCTCGGTATGGAGCTGTAGAGGTTCCTAATGGTGTCCTGCGATAATCCATCCCATGCAGCTTGAACATCCTCACACAGTTCCTGCAGATGGTGCGGTAGGGGTGGAGGTGGAGTGACACCAGGTCTTCTAGACGTGTGACTGCTAACTGTTCATCTTGGTGCTGACCACGGTGCCACCACACACGGATACGATGGTCGTCTCCACCAAGACTAAAGCGGGACTCGTCACTGAAGATGACCCGCTGCCATTCTGAGTCACTCCATGACAGTCTGGTACGACACCACTGCAGTCTTGGGTGACGTTGGCATGCTACGAAGGACAGGCCTCATTGTAATGGTCTGTGTGCATGTGGTGCAGCCGTCTGCCCATGGTGCTGGCACCAGCAGGATGACTCATGGAGGGCATCACTGCTCGTTGAATGTCCACAACTGTCAGATCCAGCCTTAAATCCCTTGGGATGACTGTTTATATCTCAAGGACTGAATTAATAGTTAAGGGAATCTGAGAAAATGGTGGAATGCCACTCTAAGAAAGCTAGAACTAATCTCTGGAGGAACCCAGCTCTCTGGGAGAAGGGCCGGTGACCTGTGGTGTAGAACAGGGAGCGTTCAGAATAGGGGTGGACGACTCTGGTTCTGGAGTCTGCCATTAGGGAGTGTCCCTACACCTGGCTGATTGAACAGGGCAATTACCAGGTGAGTGTAATCAGGTGAGTGTACCCAGGTGGCTTAATTACCAAACGGTACCGAACATCAGCCTTCCAGTACTGAAGCCTTGCAGCTCTGGTCCAGAACCAGGTCTAAAGTAGTGCATCAGTACATTTCTGATCTCTATAGTAGATCTAGAACTGCAGCAGCTAAAACCCGACCAAAACTATACACACCTCATCATCGAAATCCTCCCCAACGCTGAACAGTCCGCCCCACTTGTTGCCGCAGGCCTGGAAGACGACAGAGGGAGAAGACAAGCACAAACCCATCACTCCACAGCCACATTAATAAACTATCATGCTGCTAATCGGCCTGTTAGCATTGTTAGCAAACATTAATGGACCGAAGGTCGACCGGACACACGGCTAACTCAGCTAAGCAACACCCGAGCCGCCTCTTACCGTGGTCGTCATATCGGCTTACGTTGGTTCAGACCCCAGAGTGAAAGAAGCAGGTGATATGTAACGACTAAAAATCAGTCTTTACATTTTTACAGCTTCACAAACCATCAACAAATCCTCCTCCGACTGAGAATAACAGGACTGAGTTCTCTCTCCGGCGCCGCCACGTTCAAACACGGCGTGACGTAGCGCGCTGATGATGATGATCAGGTTTGGTCGCCGCTGCTGCCACCTGCTGGCCGTCAGCTGACACTGGAGGCGCTCACTGTAGAATGTGTTAATAGGCACTCCCGCTGCTATTACAGGTGGATATTACCTGGTGTTATTAATGTATCTGTTAGATTAGGGCTCAAGGAATCAATGATTCTTACAACTACCACATAGCAATATGCAAAATCCATGTTCTCTTGTAATAGCTTGGCAATAGGACACACTATGAAAGACAGAGGAATAATATTTATAAAATAACAAAACTATGAAAATGTATCAGGTAATGCAATAACCAGTGGCCTTTCAAAAATATGAGGACTCTCCAATAGGAATGTCTATCAGCTTTTCTACTATTGGACAGCCATGAGTTTGGGGAGAAGTCGCTCCTTGTGAACTTCTCTAACTCCACTACCTCTCCCACACATTTCTAAATTTGGAAACTTCTTAAATCTTTATTTATTCACCTGTTGAATTTGCATTTATTTACTGACACCTTATTATTATTAATAATAAACATAATCATGTTTTTATATATATATATATATATATATATATATATATATATATATATATATATATATATATATATATATATAATGCCTTCCTTTTTTTTTTATATCGTTGCTGTCCAAAGAAAAACAGGTAACTCCAAAACAGCAACTTCACAGGAGAGATCAAACACCTCATTCAATTTTAATGTAAGTCAGAGGAACTAGACATCTTTCCTAGCACTTCTGGGCCATTTCTAACTCTCACACAATGTAAACAGCAGCTGATACATAAAATTCAAAATGAACAAAAACGGAGATGTGTTTTTCATTGGACAGTGACTATATATAGACATATGTCCTCTCTCTCTCTGACTATCCTTGTACATATCAGAGAACTTCTATAGACCCCTTCTGTCCTTGTATATTCTGTATTTAATATATCTATTTAATATCTCTTTATTTTAATGTTGAGTTAGTGTGTATATTAATGGTTTCCTGCTGTAGAATATCAACCTGAACCTTACCACAAGCACTTCAAAGCATTAATGTCCTGACGTTGTGCAAATGACAAATAAACCTGAAACAGTAATATTAAATTACATAAGTTGCATGTAAGTACTCATTAATTGCATATTATATAATTTACATATAATGGTAATTTTAGGTACCCCAGCTCAGTCTGGCCTACCAAAAGTTTAAGTTTTTTTTTCAATTTGAAAATAGATACTTTGTTCCTTTTTTATTTAAAATTTGTGAAAGCATCTCTGCATGTATTGTCACCATTTCCTTATTTAATTTAAGAGCTTGGAAATAAGATTTTAATAACTGCTAAGGCACTGCACAGTCAGAAATTGAGGCAGGGCTTCTGAGCACTCATATCACAGTAGAGAGAGCCTTCCACAAGGACATTTATTTAAATTAAACCCTGGGGTTTGTAGGGAGGGGGGAAAGTCCTACTTCAATTCATCTAGGCATGAAGGTCCTCACTGACTTCACTTGCCAAACTACCACCTAGATATCTCGGTGCAAAGTAAACAACCACTGTAAACAGAAATCAGCAACAATGACAAAATCCGAAAGAACTTTTATTTCCATCCCAATGTCAATACAGTGGAACCCAGAACTGTTGAAATAAACAACTCTAGAATTTCTGGAACTGCTTCTTGGCTCCTGCTGCTTTGGTGACCTTCAGGACGTTGAACCTCACCGTCTTGCTGAGGGGTCTGCACTCTCCAACAGTGACAGTGTCACCCACAGTCACATCCCTGGAAGAAACAGGCAGAGACAAAAATGATTAATATGATCAGCAAGTTCCGTGTCAAGACTAAAGAAATCCAGGCTCACGTCCAACAGCTAGGACAGAAATGACATCACAGGAGATGCATTACGTTTGCTTTCACCAACATGCAACACTAAAGCACAACTGAGTAAGCAAAATTCAGAACGCTACTCAAACACTTAATTCCCAAATCCTAACCGAGTGAAGTGTGGCACTAAAGTTGTATGCCAACATATCCTCCCATTAAGAAAACACCACGACTGTTCAGCTGCATCAGTAATGCCAATAGGCAATGTCGTCAGAGCCTCAAAGACTTGGAAGACCATCGTGAGATAAAACATCATATGCAGCTTTTCAGTACTGTATATGCCAAGATAATTCATTAAGAGCCATAGGTTAAGAGGGGGAAGAACAAAACTGCTAGGCAAGACGACAGGACTCTGCATTTTACCTGAAGCAGGGAGAGAGGTGGACAGACATGTTCTTGTGCCTCTTCTCAAAACGGTTGTACTTGCGAATGTAGTGCAGGTAGTCACGTCTGATGACGATGGTCCTCTGCATCTTCATCTTGGTCACCACACCTCCAGAGAACAAATGATTCCATGTTAAATACAAATGAAGAGCCACTACTCTGAAAATGCTTTCACCAATACCTACAGGTGCTAAGGGTTTAGCTAACTGCTAAAGGCTCAATGCCAAACTGAGTCAATGCTTAAAATGTAGTAAAATTAATAAAAACTAATTACTGGAAGCTTCAGCAAAGCCATAAGGCACTGTCGTCAAAGCCCCCTAAGAGCTTGGAAGACCATCGTGAGAAGACATCATTTGCATCCCAGTAAAACCAAACTTAACGAGAAGCCACAATGTTGAGCATGGACCACCAACTTACCAGACAGAATACGGCCTCTGATGGACACGTTTCCGGTAAAGGGGCATTTTTTATCAATGTAAGTGCCTTCAATAGCCTGCGGAAGACAAGCACAAATTCAATAGACTGAATATCACAACATAAATCCATTTCTTAAAAGGTATTAACAATATCTCTGAAAACTGCATCAGCAAAGCCATTAGGCACTGTCCTCAAAGCCACAGAGGCTCAGAAGACCATCGTGAGAATAGACATCACATGCAGTCGGAAGGCAAACCTGCAACAGCGGTGCTCACCTCTCTGGGGGTTTTGAAGCCCAAACCGATGTTTTTGTGGTAGCGTGGGAGCTTCTCCTTGGTGCCTGCTTCAGGAGCCAAAACTCGCTTTTTGTTCTGGAAGACGGTGGGCTGCTTCTGGTAGGCCCTTTCGTTCTGTCAAACACAAGAGTCAGTGTTTGGTCAGTACCCATGTGAGATATTAGTTTGCACAGCAGTCAGAAGTAGTGACCAACATTGGAACTGCATCAGTGTAGCCATAAAGGCAATGTCGTCAAAGCAGCAAGAGCTTGGAAGACCATCGTGAGAAAGCATCATCTGCAGTTGGAAGACTTAGTAAAATTCCTCTCCATCAACCACACCTACACTCCAACAAGAATGACATCCGCTTGAAACTTATGAAACATCTACAGTCATTTATTGGGGATTCCTATAAGAATCTAAAACTCCAAACAAAATTACTTTAGTTGACCACAGGACAGCACAAACATTAAAACTGATGACACTACAGTATTAAGTATTTCAGATTAAACAAGTGCTACTTAGCAGTACATCAACCTGTATGGTTTCTAGCATTTCTTTGGGAGTCCTTGGGGAATCTGTTCATGTGCATTTTCCAAGATGTATTAAACCCAAGGAATTTGGGACAAAGTAAATTCGTGGTTTAACAACAAGTAACGACATCCTTAATATAACACCAATACTGCAAGCTAGCAATACTATATAAGGCTCTCTAATTACCTAATTAAAATCCCACCATTCACCTTAAACGATGCAGTAAATTTAATTGCTCCATCCACCTTAAACGTTGCAGCTTCTACATTTTAGCAATTGACCTGCTACACCGTTTAAGGTGGAATATGCTAATTCGAACAAGACAGGTTTCAGCTTTAAGCGAACCGGCCATGTGGCGGCGAGCTAACACCAAGTAGCACATATAATGTCTCCTTACAACTACAATTTAGTTTAGCATTAACTATAATCCCAAACTCTCCCATGAAAAAGAGCCTATAAACTCCAAATGGACCTGCTTAAGTAACCGTTAGTCGGTGTACTGGAGAAGCCGCGGCCCTGAAACACGCCGAGTTTCCGCTCACCGACAACAACGAGGTCAAAAAGATCCCAAAATACAGACATTCAGCTATTATAAACCCCGGGGCTCGTAAGCATATCTGCTTAGATCGTCTTATATGTCGAAATAGGTGATAATGAGCAAGAAATTAATGCAAAAATAGCCTTTTTTCACCACCACGCCGTTTCCCTTAACGTACCTGAGTGTCCGCCATCTTTGCCAGACGAGTCGTAAAGAGGACTACGCATGCGCGAGGCAGCGGGAAGTCGGGTACAGACCGGATGTGATGTAAAACGAGGGCGGTGCCTGTGTGATGTGTTTGGGCGTTTCTCTCAAGTTTTGGTTGTTCACATTTTTAGAAAACCAGTGAAATGTCTTTCCTGCAATGTGTACTTTCTACAGCAGAGTCCGGCGTCGAGGACATGTGATGCCATTTAGTTTTATTTAATAGAAATAGCTTAAATTAAATACTGAATATATATTACCCACACATAATTACAATACAATCGCTATTTAGCCTGTTCTTTAATGGTCAGAACTCCCAAACGACTTTACAGTTTTTTGTTGACCGTTTTCTAGATTTAAAATCATCTTTAATTCAGAAACACCATTTACACACCAACTTCGCTTAACATATTTACCTTTTAATTTTTAGGTTTTGTCAGCAGCTTTGAAAATAAACAAATTCACTCCCACAGAGCCGGTATCGCATGGGTGGTGGGTCATTCTCAGCACTGCAGTGATACTGACGTGGTGGTGGTGTGTTAGTGTGTGTAGCGCTGGTGTGAGTGGATCAGAAACAGCAGTGCTGCTGGACACCTCAGTGTCACTGGTGGGCTGAAAGTCGTCCACCAACCAAAACTAACCAACCAACAGCGTCCTGTGGGCAGCGTCCTGTAGGCAGCATCCTGTGGGCATTGATGAAGGACTAGAGGATGACCAACACAGGAGGAGATGAGCTATCGTCTCTGACTGTATATCTACAAGGTGGACCAGCTAGGTAGGAGTGTCTAATAGAGTGGACAGTGAGTGACAATGTCTGATCCACTCACACCAGCAGAACACAAACCAGCACAATGTCAGGTTCACTGCAGTGTTGTCCACCACCCACATAATACCTGATCTGTGGGGGTGAATTTGTTTATTTCCAAAGCTGCTGACACAAAAACTAAAAATGAAAAGATAAATTTGTTGAGTGCCAACAAAAAACTGGTAAAGTTGTGTTATGTTAAAAAAACCTGTTAAACCTTGTGGAACATCTCATAGCTAATGAAGTTACTGATAAGCATTCCAGAGAGGCTAAGTCTTTCAGAAGTAAAGATGGGAAGGGGGTTACCATTCTGTAACTGCATGGGAGAATAGTGCAAACGTTCAACAATAGATTCTCAACATCAAATTGTAAAGATCTAGCTGATTTCATCATCTACGATACATCATATAAGTTAAAGGACAAGGCCCAAAACCAATATCGAATGGTGGTGATCTTTGGGCCCTCAGGTGGCACTGCACTAAAAACAGGCACAATGTTCTAGCGGAAATCACTGCATGGGCTCAGGAACTCCTCCCACTCTATCCCACTGTACCATGCAAATAAGAAACCCTGTTGTCTTCTACATTTACCTGAATTACAAGGTTTATTATATTACAGGTGAGCCAATGTTAGGAGTCTTGCCCAAGGACTATCGGTGTAGCACAGCATAAGTAACCCAGACCAGGATTTAAACCCAAGTCCTTCACATGTGGCTCCCTGGCAGGTAATGGTGTTATCCCCTGAGCTACACCAACCAGTCTTCTCTGGGCTCAAACTAATTTAAGATAGACTGAGGCAAAGTGGAAAAATGTCCAGTGGTCCAACTAATCAATTGAGTGTGGACACACTATAGTATCATTTGTGGGATTTTTGGATAGTAAATCACAATTACGAGATAGTAAGTCATAATTACGGAATGCTAAGTCAAAATTGCAAGATGCTAAGTCAATTATAAGATGCTAAGTCAATTATAAGATGCTAAGTCATAATTATGAGATCGTAAGTCATTATTATGGGATGCTAAATCTTAATTGTGAGATATAAGTCATAATCACAACACAGTAAATCAAAATTATGAGACAGTAAGTCGTAATTGCGAGAAAGTCATGATTATGACATAGTAAGTCAATTATGAGATGCTAAAGTGTTTTTTTTTTTGTGACAGAAACGGTCTTCCCAAAATTGTTTGGGAAAAAGTCTGGTTCCATTACCTGATATTAAAATTAAACTTGGTTTTTGACCACTCCTGTAAATTTCCCATGTTGGAGATGTGTTTTTCTGTGATTGACCAGCAGATGGCGCCAGTCTGCGATGCTTCAAAACTACTACAACTTTTACACATGATGGGATCTGAGCTTACTATAATTTGCTTTCATGCCTACGGTTGTGTAAAAGGGATCACCCACCCCTCAGGGCGTCTGCTGACGTCCGAAAAGCCTGAGTTCTCCACCCTGTGTTTTACAGGTCTTTATTGGAGGCACTTTCAGTTTCGCAGTTATAACTTCAGAGCATTAAGGCTAGAATGGCAGCGCAGGGGGAAGCTGAGACCGGTAAGTGGATAGGCATCATAACTCAGCAGGGATTCGCTCTGAGAGCAGCTTGCTCATCTCATGTTTCTCCACTGACAGCAGCAGTTCAGACTCTATCTGTGAGCCGTGTGAGTTAGTCTCTTGCATGGCGGGGGGAACGATACAGTTAGAGGTGTGCATCCGAGATGTAGAGAGGATTCCGCAGGGGTGCTGAGCAGAGCTCAGACTCTCAGGGGCTCCGGATGCCTCAGCGTGACTTAGGGCGCCCTCGACCCCGGCAGCGGAGCCCACGAATGGGTGCCTCCTCGGAGGTATAGTCGTGTAGCGGGTCCAATCTTCACATGTGGTAAACATGTATGAGGAACCCGGCCACACCTGCTCTGCGTTGTGTTGTGTAAGGATAAGGGAAGACTCGTGACCTCCAATGCCGGTACCAACTGGGAGTTATTTATTGTCTGGATGTAAAAGACAGTGAAACAGTGAGAAATGGCGTCCAGCCTCGTGTCTGCTTGCTCAAGCCTCTCTCTCTCTCCTACAGTGCTTGCTGCTCACTGAGGAGAGAGTGGCTGATGCCACCGATACCGCGATAGCTCCGCCCCCAAGACGAAACGGAGGAAAATAAAACACAAGGAAATAATAATTATAAAAATAAAAAAATATATATATATATGTATATGTACGCTTTTAAACACATTTTCCGCTGAATACAAATTTCCAACACATGAAATAAGAAGATTTTGTGTGAAAAATAAATAAACTAAATTAAATCCGTTACATTCTCCCCCTACAAAATTCACCAAAATCTTCCATATACGCGAAGACCCTACTCTTGGACCAGGCTCAAGAATCCATGAAATCTAATTTCTGCTCTGCAATGAGTGCAACCTATCTCTTGAAGGTTAAGAAGCTATTAAGGGTGATCAGGCCTTAGTTAACCTCTCAGAATAATATGATGCCGTGTACACCATACAACCTCTCAGCCTATTAAATGTCCATATGTACATAAATCTTTCAACGATACAAAAAAAACATCAACTTAACCTGGGGGGTAGTCCATTACTTCTATCTTTTACTGCTCAAAACAATGTAAGTAATGACTGAGATTTCTTACTCAACGAACCTTTAAGCGACTTTAGATTGAACTGCTTTTGGGCCATAGTCTCAATCAAACGATTGACCTTTTTGACTACCCTACCAGTCCTTGTGACCTGATGGTGTGTAGTCTCTCCACCCTGAGTGTCTTGGTTTACTCTCTGACTAGGCGCTAACTGGTCAGGAATAGCTTCCGAGTTTGAGTCTGTCAAGTCTCTAACGTCTGTGTCAGGAACACTACAGACATTGTCAGCACTAGTCAATTGGGGACACTCTGAAATCAAACTCCTGTCATCAGGAAGTTCACTGCACAGACTAGGGATCTGTTCTGGCGAACGTTGGTCCTGACTTGACTCAGCGCTGCTCTCTCGACAAGATCTTTGTCCTTCGGAGTGGGTAGAGCCTTCCATAACCCACAGGCTTGTTCTGTCCTCAGAGCTCTGTTCTTCTAAAGAATCAATCATGTTTGAAGACTGCAAACTGACATCACTATTTCCCAAACTCTCAGAATCACCAACTGAAGCCATCTCACTTTCCTCTGAATCAAATCCAACAGGCAGGTAGCTTACGTCCAACAAGAGATTGCGATGTACTACTTTTGTAGCTCCATTTTCACCCTGCAACTTGTAGGTGTGCGTTTGTGGGTTGCGATCGACAATGGTGTATACGGTTGCTTCCCAGCGGTCCGCAAGCTTTTTCTTTCCCCGCTCTCCCTTGTTAGCAACTAACACACGATCTCCCACATTAAGGTGAATGCCTTTCACTCTCCTGTTGTAACCTTGGGCCTGCTTCCTTTGTGTTCCTTGGTGGCATGCTGCTGTGCGATTTTTGAGGCTTCCTGAAGATAAGACATGAGGGTCTCCACATAGGCATCATATCCAACAACAACAGAGTCTCTGAGGGCATGTTGGAACATCACGTCCACAGGAAGTCGTGGAACTCTTCCAAACATCAGCTGGAATGGCGCAAAACCACTTGTCTCATGGACAGTAGCATTATATGCGAAGGTCAAAGTTTGAATCTGCTGAGGCCATTGGTGTTTTAGCCTTCAAGGGCAGAGAGCGCAGCATGTTGCCCAGTGTGCGGTTGAAACCTTTCGGTGCACCCATTTCCCATCGGATGGTATGCTGTAGTGTGTGATTTTGCGACACCAGACAACTTAAGTAGTTCAGCGATTAGGTCACTTTCGAAATTGGCTCCTTGATCACTGTGTATCCGCTGTGGAAAGCCATACACACAGAAAACGTGATCCCACAATTTCCTGGCTACTTGTTTAGCCGTTTGATTTGTGCATGGAAAGGCATGAGCCAGTTTAGTAAAGTGATCTGTGACCACTAATACATCGACTGAACGCTGCTTGGAATCCTCTGCACACCAAAAGTCCAAGCACACGAGTTCCATGGGTGCTGATGTTTGAATGCTCTCTAGTGGTGCCCTAGCAGATGGCTCCGGTGTCTTAGCAAGAATGCACCTTTTACAGCATTTTACATACTCCTGGATATCTTGCTCCATCCTAGGCCAATAAAACCTTCGCCTAGCCAACTGAAGTGTCCTTGTCCGCCCTTGATGCCCTGCTAAATCGTGGATGCCACTCAATGCTTTGTCTCTTAAACTCTGTGGAAGAATGTACTGGTACCTGCTGTGTTTGCTTAGAGGATCTTTAGACACTCTATACAGTATGCCATCTTGGATATGGAGTTTCTCCCACTGCTTGACTAACCCAAGAGAGTTTGAAGAGAGCTTAGCTTTTTCTCGTCTGGAGGGACGTCTTTTGCACACGACAAATGGAAGAACTGAGGATATGACGGAGTCTTGCTCTTGGTGTTGCTGGAGTTCTTGTAGAGAGAGCGTAGGAAGTGCGTCTTGACCTGGCATGGAGAACTGCTGGATTGACTGAATACACTGAGCTGCACGGGTCTCTGCTGCTATCTCACAACTGCCATAAGACTCATAAAGGGCCTGCACATTTTCTGCACTAAGAGAGCTAGGACAAGGAACAGTCTGGAATTCCAAAGCTGATGTAGACATTGCTTTTGCTTTGTGACACTGCACTTTCAGTCGGAATGTGTCTTGGACTCCATCTTCACTGACACCTTCGGCTTCACATAAAAGATTGCTGTACTGTTCACTGAGGAGTCTGTGACCTACAGTCTTGGCAAAAGGGTCTCGACTGAGCGCGTCAGCCACAACGTTCTGTCTGCCTGGGATGTGCTTTATGTCAAACGTGTATGGAGCCAGCTTGGCTACCCAACGTTGTTCGCACGCGTCAAGTTTGGGCTTTGTCATTATATACGTTAAATGGATTGTTGTCCGTCCATACAGAAAATACATGTCCCTTGAGCCAATGACTAAATTTTTCACAGACACTCCATTTCAGTGCTAGGAACTCCAAGCGATGAGCTGGGTATCTTTTCTGTGAAGCACTGAGGGTTTTGCTGGCGAAGGCGATCGGCCTCGCTTTGGACTCGCCAAGTGGTATTTGCGAGAGCACAGCTCCTAACCCGTCTAGGGAAGCGTCGATGGAGAGAATCAGAGGCCTGGAAAAAATCAGGATGTACCAAAACAGCGCAATGCAACAGCTTCTCCTTGAGATCTTCAAAGGCCTGAACGCACTCAGGTGTCCAATCGGCAGGTTTGAGCTTTCTGAACGTACCAGCTTTGACTAACTGCTTTTTCGTGTTTCTCCGCTTTTGTCCAGCAGTCAAAGCAAAGAGAGGTTTAGCTATTGCTGAGCAGTTCGGGAGGAAGTGTTGATAGTAAAATATCATCCCTAAAAAGGATTTTATTCTCTTGGCAGATGGAGTAATGCCATCATCCTCCATAAGGTCAGCTATAGACATCCCAGATATAGCACTAACCTTCTCAGGGTCCACAGCCACTCCACTCCCGCTGATGATGTGCCCCAAGAACCTGACTGAAGTGCGCAAGAAATGGCACTTTTTCTGGCTTAGCTTTAGATTGTGCTGGCGAAGTCTCTGGAAGACTACCTCCAATCTCTCTAGTGCCTCGCTCTCTGAGGATGCAAAGACTAACAGATCGTCCAAATAGCACAACAGGCTGCTGAAATTCAAGTCACCGAATATGCTTAACATCATCCGCATGAAACGAGGCCGGACTATTACACAACCCCTGCGGCATACGATTATATTCGTGAAGGCCCAGTGGTGTAGTAAAACGCTGTGTACTTTTTGTCCTCCTCGCACATGGGAATATTGTAGAAGCCAGATGTTAAATCCATTGTACTAAAATAGGTGTTACCACCCAAAGCGGCCAAAACAATCTGACTGGTGGGGCAAGGGATGTGCATCCTTCAGGGTACGTGCATTGAGCCATCTAAAGTCGGTGCATATTCTCAATGAGCCATCTCGCTTCCAGACCATTACCAACGGAGAAGCATATTCGCTTACAGACTTCCGTATTATCCCCTGTTCCTCCATTTCCGTTAAGACCTGACGCAATTTCTGGTAATGTGCAGGGGGAACTCTTCTGTACGGAAGACGGAACGGCCTCTCATCCACCAACCGAATGCGGTGAGTAAAACCTTTGGCCTCACCACAATCCAAAGAGTGTTTAGAAAACACATCGTGGTAATTAACAAGAAGCTGCGAAAACTCCTGCTTGGTAGAATGACTGACTTGGCACGACTCAATGTCAATATCCTTCAAACCAACCTCTTCAAGTCTCCTCTTTAGGTCCCCAGAACTAGAAACAGCACCAAGCTCTGATGAAGCATTTTTGACAGAATTGGTGTTCTGGAACAAAGTGTAGTCTTCAGTGGCTAAACATGGCGAAAAACATCGGCCAGTTTGCAGTTCCTCTTCAATGTTATAGGCTTGTCTGAAAGATTCACCACTTTCATCGGAACCCATCGATCACTCCACATAGAGGTAATGATACGGCCTACCATGATGTTCCGTGGCATAGTCTTCGAAGAAGTAGGTTCAACGATTACAGTACTTCCGGGTGAAACAGGAACATTACTCGGCAGCTTACCAAACACAAGGTGCTCCTGCTGCTGAGCAAGAAGAGTGACAGCTTGGGTTAGCTTAACTGTCCCAATCTTGGAAGGTGCATCTTTCTCTCTCCACCTGGACAAACCAGTCATCATGTCAAGGAAATGAGCAACATCACCACATGTCTGATTATTATTCTGGGAAATCAACCTCCAATAATCTTCACTGCTCTTCAAATGCTGCATGATAAACTTTATCACATTGGAGCCGAGAATTAGGTCATCCTTTTGCCCAGGAACGACAAGGACTGGAACAATACAGCTTAAACCATAAACTTGAAGTTTCACCTCATAAACACATTTTGGACGTGTCTGATGACCTCCACAGCCAACCAAAACAACTTGTTCGTTCATTTGTTGCTCTTCGGAAATTACATTTTCACTACGCAGCTCTTGTTCTGCCTCTACGCTCAGCGTACAAGCCATCGAACCGGAGTCAATCATGCCCTTCACCTGGAATTCTCCATTCACAGTAACCAAAGTATAGAAAAGTTCACTAAATGGTTCAACCCTTTGCGAATTTTGTACAACCACTTTGACATCTTCGGGAACTGAAGCGCGCGTATGTACATACTGCTGCTCTAGAAAATCGCTTTCAACTCTGTTGAGGGTTTCACTATCAGTGCCTACACGTCCCCTCTCCAAATGCAGGCCTAGTTGTTTAAAGACTGGCGTTCCTGAAAGACCTGTATGCTAGGATCAGCAATCCTTGATCTGCGGTTTCTGCAATCCTTTTTCCAATGCCCTGGTTGAAAACATGCCAAACACAATCCTTCTCGCCTACAGTGCATGGTGGTGGAATGCTCTGTAGCTCCACATATCCTACATGGCTTTCGGAATGGCTGGCGCTGATTGAAGGGATTTGATACATTAGCTGTAGTTTGATTATTCTGTTTCAGCACATGGTCAAGAAGACCAATGAGACTTTGCATAGTACCGTTTTCAGTTGACACAGTAGCTCCAGATGTCACTTCAGTCTGTTCTAGTGTGCTCACCAGGTTACACGGCAGTTCAGGTTTAGTTAAAACTGATGTCTGTGAGTGTACAGTTACACACTTCCCAATGGTACTACGTCCTTGCCTCGCTTGCTGCTGTTGTGCCCTGCACTCAGTCTGACTAACATCGAGTCGCTCCTGGATTTCACTCGCCGTCCATTTATCAGCTGTTTTAAACTTCAGAATTGCTGCCAGAGCGGAATCAGGACAATGCTTTACAAACATCATGATTACCTCTCTACCAGAGTCTTCCAGCTTCCGTCCCTGTCTCTTTAAACACTCCTCAGCAACATCAACAGCTTTGTGGAGGCGGATCCAGTAATCCATGGCGCACTCTCCAACTACAGGCAACGTGTTATAAAAGTCAGCAAGGGGCATTGATGAGTAAGTCAACTCACTAAAATGCTGCTTCAATATGTCAATGATCACATTAGGGTTTTCACTGGGCTTCAGGAATGAATTGCTGCGAAGGATGATTTTAATCACATCTCTAGCTTTCCCTGATAACCTAGACAAAATCTCCTGAGCTTGTTCCTCTAGTGGTGTACCCCTTTTCCTCAAGTATGTGTTCATTTGCTCCTCCCACTCATGAATTGACACTTTATCAGACCCATCTCCATGAAAACTAGGAGGTTCTTTTACATCTGACTGGATGACCAGTTTTACACCTGTCAGGTTGAGTGTACGTGAATCAGCTGGAGACTGCTCTACCTGTGTACTCTGAGCTTGAGCTACCCCCGACTCTTTGATCTCATTTCCTTTCTGTAACTGAGCAGTTATAGACTGGCCTATCTGATGAGCTAACTGAGTGATTAGGTTACTCAAATCTGGAGAACACATGTCTGAGTCAAAAGGCTGGTGGCTAGCAGGGATACGAGTGGAGCATAAGGCTGGAGAACCAGATACCCCTCTTGCATCTGGTGTTTGAACTATCTCCCCCTGTACTCCTGCCCTTCCAGGACCAAGTTCTACATCATCATACTGCATAACACTCTCATTTTCCAACACGTATGACATGTTCACTTCCAAAATGTTACAATTATCAATCAAGAAATAATGGTTTTTTTTTTTCGAGTTCGTGTGGAAAAAGTGTTTTCAAACCAGTCACTATGATGAGAAGCTAATACTGCAGCGCCTCCCGGTGGTCAAACTGGCGTTGATCCTCCTGAAGAATCCGGGTCACGGCACCACTGTAGCGGGTCCAATCTTCACATGTGGTAAACATGTATGAGGAACCCGGCCACACCTGCTCTGCGTTGTGTTGTGTAAGGATAAGGGAAGACTCGTGACCTCCAATGCCGGTACCAACTGGGAGTTATTTATTGTCTGGATGTAAAAGACAGTGAAACAGTGAGAAATGGCGTCCAGCCTCGTGTCTGCTTGCTCAAGCCTCTCTCTCTCTCCTACAGTGCTTGCTGCTCACTCACAGCTTACATGAGAGTATACAACACGAGAGAAGTAAGACTGTGGCTACAATTCATAGGATATTTTCTTACACATAAAACACCCACATAGAAAATAAATAAAAAGCACAAAGACATAACCAGTAGAAAAAAAATAGAAAAATATAAAAGAATAATTACATCAATATATATAAGCTTATTTATAATATAATATACATATTTTACTCAATATAATACATATTTTTTAAGATTGACTTCGAAAACACATTAAAGTGCAGAGATTTAAAACAAAAATTGAAAATACCCGAGTTATGTGCAATATTACTAATTTACCATATGAACTTTACCTTATTTTTAAATGTTTTTTAATAGCTCCCTTTTTAAACATTCATTTGCTTAAATATTTGCATTTAATGAAATGGTCCAGGACGAGTTTTAGGTATCTGTTCGTGGCGGGGGTAGGCGGAGCCTGGCTGTACAGCGGATATAACTACGAGTAAAATATGGCTACGATGAGATAAAGAAGCTTATTTTGTCAGGGCTTGAAAAACCTATTGCCGAAAATCCACCTTAGTTGAGGCTTTTTATCTCCGCCCGCATTCCGCCCGTTCGCGCATGCGCAAGTCCATTTTCTCCTATGTGTGTTAGTTGTATGGTTTTTGTTTTTCCCTTAGCCAAGCAGTGTTGCAGCATCATATTACGGTCAAAAACTATTTCTCAAACCATGAAAACATTCATTTGCTTAAATATTTGCATTTAATGAAATGGTCCAGGACGAGTTTTAGGTATCTGTTCGTGGCGGGGGTAGGCGGAGCCTGGCTGTACAGCGGATATAACTACGAGTAAAATATGGCTACGTGAGATAAAGAAGCTTATTTTGTCAGAGCGATTTTGTCATGGCATATATCTGTTGGATATCATTGGTGTTTCAGGATTGTAATGCTCAGAAATGCGCCATTCTCTTATTTCATGACTCAGGCTTGAAAAACCTATTGCCGAAAATCCACCTTAGTTGAGGCTTTTTATCTCCGCCCGCATTCCGCCCGTTCGCGCATGCGCAAGTCCATTTTCTCCTATGTGTGTTAGTTGTATGGTTTTTGTTTTTCCCTTAGCCAAGCAGTGTTGCAGCATCATATTACGGTCAAAAACTATTTCTCAAACCATGAAAACATTCATTTGCTTAAATATTTGCATTTAATGAAATGGTCCAGGACGAGTTTTAGGTATCTGTTCGTGGCGGGGGTGGGAGGAGTTTGGCTGTACAGCGGATATAACTACGAGTAAAATATGGCTACGATGAGATAAAGAAGCTTATTTTGTCAGAGCGATTTTGTCATGGCATATGTCTGTTGGATATCATTGGTGTTTCAGGATTGTAATGCTCAGAAATGCGCCATTCTCTTATTTCATGACTCAGGCTTGAAAAACCTATTGCCGAAAATCCACCTTAGTTGAGGCTTTTTATCTCCGCCCGCATTCCGCCCGTTCGCGCATGCGCAAGTCCATTTTCTCCTATGTGTGTTAGTTGTATGGTTTGTGGTTTTCCTTTAGCCAAGCAGTGCTGCAGCATCATATTACGGTCAAAAACTGTTTCTCAAACCATGAAAACATTCATTTGCTTAAATATTTGCATTTAATGAAATGGTCCAGGACGAGTTTTAGGTATCTGTTCGTGGCGGGGGTAGGCGGAGCCTGGCTGTACAGCGGATATAACTACGAGTAAAATATGGCTAAAATGAGATAAAGAAGCTTATTTTGTCAGAGCGATTTTGTCATGGCATATGTCTGTTGGATATCATTGGTGTTTCAGGATTGTAATGCTCAGAAATGCGCCATTCTCTTATTTCATGACTCAGGCTTGAAAAACCTATTGCCGAAAATCCACCTTAGTTGAGGCTTTTTATCTCCGCCCGCATTCCGCCCGTTCGCGCATGCGCAAGTCCATTTTCTCCTATGTGTGTTAGTTGTATGGTTTTTGTTTTTCCCTGAGCCAAGCAGTGCTGCAGCATCATATTACGGTCAAAAACTATTTCTCAAACCATGAAAACATTCATTTGCTTAAATATTTGCATTTAATGAAATGGTCCAGGACGAGTTTATGTATCTGTTCGTGGCGGGGGTAGGCGGAGCCTGGCTGTACAGCGGATATAACTACGAGTAAAATATGGCTACGATGAGATAAAGAAGCTTATTTTGTCAGAGCGATTTTGTCATGGCATATGTCTGTTGGATATCATTGGTGTTTCAGGATTGTAATGCTCAGAAATGCGCCATTCTCTTATTTCATGACTCAGGCTTGAAAAACCTATTGCCGAAAATCCACCTTAGTTGAGGCTTTTTATCTCCGCCCGCATTCCGCCCGTTCGCGCATGCGCAAGTCCATTTTCTCCTATGTGTGTTAGTTGTATGGTTTTTGTTGCCTTAGCCAAGCAGTGTTGCAGCATCATATTACGGTCAAAAACTATTTCTCAAACCATGAAAACATTCATTTGCTTAAATATTTGCATTTAATGAAATGGTCCAGGACGAGTTTTAGGTATCTGTTCGTGGCGGGGGTAGGCGGAGCCTGGCTGTACAGCGGATATAACTACGAGTAAAATATGGCTACGATGAGATAAAGAAGCTTATTTTGTCAGAGCGATTTTGTCATGGCATATGTCTGTTGGATATCATTGGTGTTTCAGGATTGTAATGCTCAGAAATGCGCCATTCTCTTATTTCATGACTCAGGCTTGAAAAACCTATTGCCGAAAATCCACCTTAGTTGAGGCTTTTTATCTCCGCCCGCATTCCGCCCGTTCGCGCATGCGCAAGTCCATTTTCTCCTATGTGTGTTAGTTGTATGGTTTTTGTTTTTCCCTTAGCCAAGCAGTGTTGCAGCATCATATTACGGTCAAAAACTGTTTCTCAAACCATGAAAACATTCATTTGCTTAAATATTTGCATTTAATGAATTGGTCGAGGACGAGTTTTAGGTATCTGTTCGTGGCGGGGGTAGGCGGAGCCTGGCTGTACAGCGGATATAACTACGAGTAAAATATGGCTACGATGAGATAAAGAAGCTTATTTTGTCAGAGCGATTTTGTCATGGCATATGTCTGTTGGATATCATTGGTGTTTCAGGATTGTAATGCTCAGAAATGCGCCATTCTCTTATTTCATGACTCAGGCTTGAAAAACCTATTGCCGACAATCCACCTTAGTTGAGGCTTTTTATCTCCGCCCGCATTCCGCCCGTTCGCGCATGCGCAAGTCCATTTTCTCCTATGTGTGTTAGTTGTATGGTTTTTGTTTTTCCCTTAGCCAAGCAGTGTTGCAGCATCATATTACGGTCAAAAACTATTTCTCAAACCATGAAAACATTCATTTGCTTAAATATTTGCATTTAATGAAATGGTCCAGGACGAGTTTTAGGTATCTGTTCGTGGCGGGGGTAGGCGGAGCCTGGCTGTACAGCGGATATAACTACGAGTAAAATATGGCTACGTGAGATAAAGAAGCTTATTTTGTCAGAGCGATTTTGTCATGGCATATATCTGTTGGATATCATTGGTGTTTCAGGATTGTAATGCTCAGAAATGCGCCATTCTCTTATTTCATGACTCAGGCTTGAAAAACCTATTGCCGAAATCCACCTTAGTTGAGGCTTTTTATCTCCGCCCGCATTCCGCCCGTTCGCGCATGCGCAAGTCCATTTTCTCCTATGTGTGTTAGTTGTATGGTTTTTGTTTTTCCCTGAGCCAAGCAGTGCTGCAGCATCATATTACGGTCAAAAACTGTTTCTCAAACCATGAAAACATTCATTTGCTTAAATATTTGCATTTAATGAATTGGTCGAGGACGAGTTTTAGGTATCTGTTCGTGGCGGGGGTAGGCGGAGCCTGGCTGTACAGCGGATATAACTACGAGTAAAATATGGCTAAGTGAGATAAAGAAGCTTATTTTGTCAGAGCGATTTTGTCATGGCATATATCTGTTGGATATCATTGGTGTTTCAGGATTGTAATGCTCAGAAATGCGCCATTCTCTTATTTCATGACTCAGGCTTGAAAAACCTATTGCCGAAAATCCACCTTAGTTGAGGCTTTTTATCTCCGCCCGCATTCCGCCCGTTCGCGCATGCGCAAGTCCATTTTCTCCTATGTGTGTTAGTTGTATGGTTTTTGTTTTTCCCTTAGCCAAGCAGTGCTGCAGCATCATATTACGGTCAAAAACTGTTTCTCAAACCATGAAAACATTCATTTGCTTAAATATTTGCATTTAATGAAATGGTCCAGGACGAGTTTTAGGTATCTGTTCGTGGCGGGGGTAGGCGGAGCCTGGCTGTACAGCGGATATAACTACGAGTAAAATATGGCTACGATGAGATAAAGAAGCTTATTTTGTCAGAGCGATTTTGTCATGGCATATGTCTGTTGGATATCATTGGTGTTTCAGGATTGTAATGCTCAGAAATGCGCCATTCTCTTATTTCATGACTCAGGCTTGAAAAACCTATTGCCGAAAATCCACCTTAGTTGAGGCGATT
>JAMWET010006816.1:442500-597253 GCA_024036415.1 Prochilodus magdalenae | reverse complement strand
GCTGTAGTGTAGTTTCTGGAGTTTCTGAATTATGAATCAATTTGACTGAAAGTTATTAATGCGCATGCAGTCTTGTTTTGCTTTTATACTTTGGCATTTTTAACGTTTATGCACATATAAGATATCACAAATGCATACCCGTCAATACAGAATGTCACTCTCTCTCTCACTCTCACTCTCTTACCCACTCTTGGCTATCAGGCTCAAGTTTCTCCACAAGCGAATCTACCAGCCCTTAAATTACTTTTGGTGGTTCATAAAAACGATGCTTCATTAAAAACACTTTGTGTGATTGTTGATTAAAAACAGCTCATCTGAGAAACATACACAGCATGTATTTATTGTTCATCCACTGTGGGTAATGGGACTGTAAAGGCTTGGATTCTCAACACTACCATTGCTTCTACAGATGCTGGACATCAACTGGACAGGCCTTACCAACCTACTGGATATTCCCGGTCTGAAGTAAGTGGCTTGTTTGTGATGTTTTCTGTGTTTTAGCTGCCGAGATGACTACCATTTGAGCTATTTTCCTTGTACAGTGTTCCCATTTGTGCTTCTGACAGCAGTAAGCAATGGGACACTGAGCTGATTCATTAGACTGCTGAGTTTACCTTGGTTTAAATTGCTGGGATAACTCACAGCTAATAATCAGAATATCAGTATTACAACAGATCCATGTTGTTAGAGGTATCACAACTCATTATCTCATTTATATCATTTCATATGAGCTTTCATGCTCCACCATTCTCTGTAGAGCTGATTGTCTTTGTTATTGTCTTGCTCCATTTTCCTGCATTCATTTACAGTGCCATGTCGGACACTATGATAATGGATGCTATCGCCTCTTTCCTGGTGCTTCCCAACCGCCTCACTGTTCCTTTGGTGGCCGACCTGCACGTAGCACAGCTACGCTCCCCTCTGCCGCGGGTAATGCAGAGCCTGCACTGCTGCAGTATTCAGCAGCTACGCAACAGTCAGCACACTTTACCAATAAACATTTATGGTTGGGGTCATTAATTCTGTCCAGCAGTCTCCGCTCAATAAGATCTGCTTCAATAGTTTATTACCAGAATTGGAAGAAATCCATATGATGTTTCATATTCCGTGATGTGTGGGTTGCTGGTCGTCACATTAACATGTTGTTTTGTGAACTCCTGATTAAATAGTTAAGCACAAATGCCACATTTATACAAGTTGTGTCTCATCCCAATTGGAATCCTTGAGCCATGACATTTGACAGATAACTTGTGGCTGAGGAGCTAATTGATTTCTTTAATGAGGGCTTAACTGGGTAATGTTTGTTGGGGTTAATTAGTTCCAAAAAATCAGATCATAATGCTATCACACTGCTTTCATTTAATATTAGATCCATCTCACCATATCTGGTCTTGATCTTGGCTTCACTACTACAAGGTTTTGGTCTCGACCTGGTCTCATTCTTGGACTTGCCTCTAACACTAGGCAACACACCGGCATATAGTAACTTGCAAACTATATGACTCACACATCTACCCTAGACCATGTCAACTAATCTCAAGTAGACGTCCATATGCATTTTCTGTTACTCTGTGACATTTACTGCAAAATTACAGACAAAAAAAGAGAAAAAAAGGCTTAGAGATGACAGATATTACTTTTTTAGGTGCATAACGAACCCCTGTCCATTTTCATAAATAGGTCTCACAATTTAACCACATCAGCAAGTCTATTTTCGTAGTACCTAAGAACTTCACACAAGTCCAGGCAAGTGTGTGATAGTTCAGGCATGCAGTTTACACATTGCTAGTTAATTACCTGATAACTACTTTAACTCGCAGCTGCAGTTCAAAACTAAAGAAGCAAACTTCATACACTGGACTTACATTTACATATTGATTAATGTTAGCAGTGCTAATCTGTGACATTGATGCAACACTTGCAGTGTTTCCTGTGCATAGATATCATATAACAAATTGTTCCCCTCTGTTTGTCAATCTAATGGACGCACATCACCGTCTTTTGCGCAGGGTATAGTGCGCATTCACCTGCTGGAAGCTGAGGACCTGGCTGCTAAGGACAATTTCATTAAGGGTGTAATTGCTGGCAAGTCAGACCCTTATGCTGTGCTGAGGGTGGGCACCCAGACTTTCACCTCCCACCATGTGGACAACAACCTCAACCCCCAGTGGAGGGAGATGTATGAGGTATGAGTCACTGAGAGTTGTCTCAGCGATCAGCTGTGGCTTCACTAGAGGTTTTGAATAAGGGATGTTGTGTGAAGTTTCTGTGGAATGTTTCTGACAATGCTGTTGAAATATATCACATGTTCTGCAAAACACAAGACACAGTATGTTTACGCTTAAGGGCTATGAAAGTAATTCAGTTATGAGAGAATGTTTCAGATGTGTGCGTTAAGATTTATGTATGTTGAAAGGCAACAATCTCTTTTGACAATTACATATTTTATATTATTGATATGCTGTGAATATATAGTTGTTATGCTGCTTATTTTTCTGTTTGTCGTAACTGTTGTTAAACATCAGGTGTCAGAATTTACCGTTATGGAGAGTAATGAAGTATTTACAGTCATATAACCATAACTGTGCTAGTCTAACCACTGGTAGCAGAGTATTGTGTGTGATAGAGGATGTGACAGTCATGTGCTCTGATCCGATGAGCAAGTGAGGTTGTGAGATAAGTGTTTTTGTACAAGTGATCATATTTGCTGCCATGATTGTGCAATATAAGAATGGTGCATGTCAACAACACTTTGAAATTCAGCTTCTGGTTTTGGTGTCTTAGGTGATTGTTCATGAAGTTCCTGGCCAGGAGCTGGAGGTAGAAGTGTTTGATAAAGACCCTGATCAAGATGATTTACTAGGAAGGTATTATGTCAGTGTCCATATCTAGTCATTGCTATTATGAACTGAAAATGCCTCTTCCTTCCACCCTCTGTATATTCCTCCTTGACGACTGCATTTTTTCTGGTTTGCCTTCAGGTTCAAGTTGGACTTGGGCCTTGTAAAGAAAGCAAGAATTGTGGACGAGGTTGAGAATATCTCCTTCTATTGTTCTGATTGTAGCATCTGTCCAGTAGTGCACTACTTGTCTAAACATCATACAGAACCATGTGTACTGCCTTAAATGTTTGTTGTAGTCCTGCAATTTAGCATTTGTCTACACTGTTCCATCTTGCATATTTTATTGTTGTTTGTGCAACTCAACCATTGGGAAACGTGAAGGTGGGCAAACAAACAATATTTATTGTTATCGTGATAAATGACATCACACTATGGCACCGTATGCTTTTCTGAACATGTCATAGATATAGTCATTACTTAATGAATACTAATCAATTGCCTATGTCATTACAAAGGGAGCGTATTTAGTGATTTAGCAATATGTGAATTCTGTAACATACATCATGATACCTAAAGACATTGTCATCATACGCAATATTCAGTATATCCAGTATTTGGCAATATTACCAAGGATTTTGTTTATTTGGAACAATTAAAAAATATTTTTTTATTCAGTGTTTTACCAAAAGTATAGTTCTAATGCAATTTCCAAAGATAAAAATACAATATAGTCATACAGGCCTAAAAATAATAATTTGAAATATTACTTTACGCTTGTGCATTCTGTTTGTTGTGATCAAACTTCAGGAAAAGTAAAAAGAAAACACAGTTTACAGTTTGTCGACACTGACACAAGTGTTTCCTGTGCTTCTCCTCTCCATCTTAAAATGGCATGCTTTGCTAACACCCCTACACCGTGGTTTGGTCTGATGTTTTTTTCCTACTCGCCCCTGTTTCAGTGGTTCACGTTAAAGGATGTACCATCTGGAAAGGTTCATCTCAGACTGGAGTGGCTGTCACTGCTCCCCTCTGCAGAGCGCCTTAGTGAGGTAACACAAGTAGTCTAAGACTGATAAACAGGGGTCATCTTCAGTAAAAGTGATAGTCAAATGCCCCTATTGAAAGCATATTTTTAGCATTAAATAAATTATACTGGCATTTATGAGTCATTAAAAATTTACATTTAAGTAAATAATCAGATGCTTTGTAGTTTATTTAGAAAAGCTTTGTACTATTTAGTCTAAAGATATCCTAGAACTAAAAGTAATACTTTGACTGAAACACTCATTTGAAACAAAGGTGTACCATTGAAAAAAGTTGTACCTTTAACTTGTCTAGTCACCGTCATGTAAGTTTGTGGTCAAAATATTCTTTGGTTAACTCATTTAGATTCTGTGGATGGACTCATTTATTAATTGCACTGTTTACAATAAAATTACTACCACGACCCAGGTACAAAATTAACACCCGTCAAAAATCTTGTCAAAACTTTCCCTTTTTAAACCATTTCTTGACCTACAGGTGCTCCAGAAGAACCAGAACCTTGTATCTTCCAAGTCTTCTGAGCCTCCTTCCGCTGCCATCTTAACAGTGTACTTGGACCGGGCCCAGGATCTACCAGTGAGTTTCCACTCTCCTTTCTGTTTTGAAGCATTGTCTTGGAATCAGTTGCAGTAATCTTTTCCTCCGCAGCTTTTACTCTGTGGCTACATAACGTTATATCTGTTATACTGATTAGTGTGTAATCTGTGTTTCAATGCAGATGAAGAAAGGCAATAAGGACCCAAGCCCTATGGTGCAGCTTTCTGTGCGGGATACCACCAAAGAGAGCAGGGTGAAGCTAAGTTTTATAAAAAGGTCCTAAAATATGCATCTTTACTATGATTTCTTTTTTAAAGACTCTTTTATCTCCCTTTCAGACGACTTATGGAACCAACAACCCGGTGTGGGAGGACGCCTTTACATTTTTTATCCAGGACCCTCGCGAACAGGACCTTGACATTCAGGTTATAGCTAATTCATTGTACATGTACACATATGCAAACGTTATGAACTGCTTACGGTCCAAAACCTAATTTCTTGTTTGGTCTGAGTGATGAAGGAATAGGCTAATTAAAATTCTGATGAGATCTGAATTAACTCTATGACATTTATCATGCTTTATCAGATAAACTGATAAACGATGATTGATAGACTTTGCTGTAACTTTTTTTGCATCTCTTTATCCCAGGTGAAAGATGATGACCGATCTCTGACTTTAGGCACTCTGTCCATCCCTCTGTCTCGTCTCTTGTCCAGTACCGAACTCAGTATGGACCAGTGGTTCCAGCTGGACAGTTCTGGACCTGCCAGTCGCATCTACATGACTGTTGTACTGAGGGTGAGATTAGAACTGTGGAGTACTAACCAGCTACACATAATAGTATTATTAGTTTTATAATTGTGCTGTTGAAATTGTTCCAATGAAATGATAGCATCTTCAATATCTCAGTACTTAATTGCCTTAATCTGTGAATTATGTGGCTTGAGTATTAACTGTGAGAATAAAAAAGGAAGGTGGAAAGATGTGATTTCTGTGTGTGGATTTCAGGTGTTATGGCTTAATGAGGAACCTACAAGCCCAGTGTCTCCAGACCCATTTCTTGATGAGGGAGAGGACGGTTTTACATCAGATTTGACGCATGGAGGATCTAGCGTTTCACCAACCCCTACACGTCCACAGCACACTAGCCCAGATTCCAGTTTCGGCACAGAGGTGAGGATTTAACATGAAAGCATAGATGACAGGTTTAGTGTACTCAATGAAACTGCTGTACTGTAAGGCAAAATTGGATATGTATATAAATTGTCAAGCATTCTGGCTTATACTGCTCTCATTCTGCACTGAGCAGAATGATATATGACTGTACAGTTAGAAATCTGAACGCAGAACACTGCATTTCTTTGATCAAGTATGTTTGTCCATTTCCTATTATATAAATGTATAAATCTGAAAACGTTTGTTTCTGGGGTTACATAATTTCTCACACAAATCTGATATTAAATTAATAGTAAACAACAGTAGCAACAGTTTCTAATTTCCCTTCACTCACTCTAATTTCCCTTCATTCGATTCACAGACTGCAATTCTGGCTAGCTTGCCTTTTTCATAATTAATTATGGCAATATGACTTCAGTGACACCACATGATAATTCTGTGACACTCATTCTGACTAGTTAATGGTGTGTACCTTTTCTAGTCCCACTCGTTTGTTTAGGCCTGATTTGTTTGGTAACCCAACAAGAACGGTAACTAAATTCAGCAAGGCTACAGTACTGTCCATTTGGCAATAAAAACAAGTCAAGATACATGATCACAGATTTGTAACCATATTGTACCACACGGCACGTTGGAAAAACACCACGGTCTTGCCCACTTGTGAAGAATGTAGTTACAGATAGCAGTACAATTTCAGGAGGCGTTAGAAGGCTAATATTGGCTTCTGTTGTTTTATTGAACCAAAAAAGAAGAAATCACTGACAGAACTGTAACTGATCCCAGCAGTGAAGGGAGATGGAGATGGAAGAGATGTTATATTATGTTGCATTTGATTAAATGAACATCAGGTTAATCAATTATAAAAATGATTTGCTCAAATTCCTTGATAACACAAAGAATACTGCTTATTTTATATCCAAATTTTACTCATTCATACTTTCCCAAGTTTCTCAAAGTCTGGATAATGTGGTTCACAAATGGGAACAGGATCTGGGTAACATTTACATAGATGATGACTGGCGGGAAGTTATAGAGTCTGTAAGGAGTACTTTTCTTTGTAACCAGCTACAGGAAACACAATACAAGATACTGCACAGATTACCCATAACGCTAGTAATACTGAATAAAATGGATTGTAAGATTTGACCTCTTTGTGTAAAGTGCCGTGCAAGCCTGGGGACGTACTTTCATTATTTTTTTTATGAGTGCAGAGCCATATTGAGATTTTGGAAATGTATAGCTCTTGTAATTAGCAGAATTTTCAACATAAACTAAAAAGAGACCCCAGGCGATTTATTTTGGGCTTTCCCTCCTAAACAGTCTCATTGTCTCATACACATTACAAGTTGCTTGACAAGCTCTTACTCTTGGCAAGGAAATGTATCCTTTATACTTGGATAAGAGAAACGCCCCCTTCTGTTACTCAGTGGTATAGAGAAATATTTAAGATGCTTCCTCATGAACGACTCGCTGCAGTACTAAAGGGCAGTGACTTGTTGTTTATGAAAATTTGGAGACCATTTATAGAACATTTGCTCCTGAACTGGTTGATACTGTTTTAAAAGGTCAGTACTCTTTGGAGTGGAGGTCCCCCCTAGAATCAGGTGGTACTTGGAAGTGCAGTAAAGGGATTTTGCCTAGCTCCTAGTACATTCGTATTTATTTATTTTTCATGAGGATGGCTTTATTTTATTTTATTTTAGTGTGTATGTGTTTATTATTTATTTATTTATTAATTTTAAGAGGATATTGTATATATTTGTGTGTTTAGATGTGCTCACTGTTTACAATACATTGTAATATCATTGTAAAATATATAAAAACAGAACACATGATGAGGTATTAAAAGGTGATCTTATGAGGGTTAGTATTTCAGCTACTTCTTCTTTTTCTTCAGGGTGTTCTGCGGATTCACCTGTTGGAGGCCCAGAGTCTTGTTGCTAAGGATACTTTCATGGGAGGCATGGTGAAAGGCAAGAGTGACCCTTATGCGAAGATTCGTGTCGGGGGGCTGACCTTTAAAAGTCGTGTCATAAAGGAGAACCTCAGTCCCGTCTGGAACGAACTTTATGAGGTGCACTAAGGCCTGCAAAATCCACATTTTGGTGCCTGGTTGTTTTTGCAAACTCCAGCTATTCATGTTGTATAAAAGTCAGCTCTCAGTTTGCCAGCTTCTTGTAAGAATTTTCCCACTCTATATTAATTGTTGTAGCAGTAACATTCTAGAAAGTCATGCATTATTATATCTGATGCACCGTTTAAGAATGGCCAGGAAATGTATAATTGAAGCTGGTAAATAGGAAACTTAATTCAGCCTCATATGATCCACATGCTTCTCTTTTATCTTTGGTCAGTCTGTATAAAGATTGCTCTAAAGTTCTTGCTGATTCCATTCATACAGTCAATCACACATCAGTTATTTTACATTTTAGAGGTTTTTGTGTTTTTATGGTATTCACACTCAACGTTAATGCAGCCATTCAGTTATTGTGGCATTGGGCGTATCTGCAGTGACTTGTTCCAGCTGTTGCCTCATGTGCATACTCTATATAAAGAAAGAAACAAATTATGGTATCACACAGCCATGGTTCATGTTATATTCCACCCTACATGTTCAGAAGGTTTAATCTCAGTAGTCTAGTTTGGCAAACTAAAATATGTTTGCTGATTTGCATATTTGATTGGTCCAGTAAGGAAGTTATGCATGGCTATCTGTTCATTCTCACTGCAGGTGATCCTCACAACACTCCCAGGACAAGAGGTGCAGCTTGAGCTGTATGATAAAGACGTGGATCAGGATGACTTCCTCGGCAGGTGAGATCGCTGGGTTCACTTATTTTATTACTACTGCTAGTAGTTCCTAGCTCATAAATGTAAATGACCTGCTTTCATGTGTACACTACTGCCATATTAGCTAGATGCTAGCTTGAAATGATTATTTGCTTTTTCAACAAACATAGAGCATGACAGCTAAAAACGATGCAGGCTGGTTATACAGTTTAAGATTTAATGAGTATGAGTGTGAAATCTATGATCAAAGCAAAGTCAAGCACAAAAGACAGACACATACTCATCTCTTGCCATATTTAGGTGAGGATACAGGCTCCTCAGAGGTGGGTATACACTGTATACCTGTGCATACTCCCCTCTACTCGAGTGATATTCAGTGGCTAGTATGTATTTTTGGATAATCAGTAGGGCTAGGCAGAATAGCTTGATGTCTATTTAATTGCCTAGTAATGGAACAAAAAACTGATCCACATTTCATTGAGGAAGCAAACGCACATCCTCCAGCTGTCATTTACCTGCCACAGAGCTGAGAGATTTAGTTGGGTACACAGGCATTCAGCCAGACATGTCTGCTTCTTTGGGACGACCATCATAATTAAGGGATGCAAAATTGTATAAACCTGGTACAAATCAACAGAAATACAGCATTTAAATAAAAAATAAAACAATGAACATATATGAAATGATGCTTGTTCTCAAATACAAATACTGCTTTATGGGTAGTATTAAGAATGAGCTTTTAATTACACTGACGTACGATCAGACACACTAAGAATATAAAGCCTGGTAAATGCTGTTTAGGTCCTCGCTAATAATCAGTGATTTGCTTGCAGATTGAAGCTGAGTCTAAGTGACCTTATCAGCGCTCAATACACTGATGAGGTGAGTCTTTCCGTTTGATCTGTATTTGTTAACTGACAGTGATCCGTGATCTTGAATGTAACACAAGCAGACACCTGGAAATTATGTTCAGAGCGTGGCATCAATATGTGTTCAATAATAAACAACCTTTAGCTTGACAAGATTCATATAAATACATAAAAACAGTATTTCATTTATCTTTCTACTCACTTATTGTTAAGAGAATTTGTGAAATAATAAATCATCTAAAAACACAATTTGGCAAAATTAACACACAAATGTTGAATAACATTCGAATCAATAAGTTCTTGTGTGATTCTGGCACATGTCTTCAAAATGTACAGTGGTTCATGCCTGTGTGTGTTTTTACATGTTTGGTAAAATGTCTGCGTGTTGTAGTGGTACACCCTGAATGATGTGAAGTCAGGACGTGTTCATCTTTCATTGGAATGGCTGCCAAAAGTGTCAGATCTAACCAGATTGGAACAGGTAATTCTTTGTCTTTTTGGGTTTTTCTCCTTTGGTAAATACTGTCATTCTTCCTATTCTATAAATCAACCAATATTAATACATCTTGTTGTCCTAGTCAGATGTACTTACTGACTATGTGTTGTGTTCAGATTTTGCGCTTCCAGTCTCAGCAGACCTATGGGAATAAAGCAGTGCCCTCTGCAGCTATGCTCTTTGTGTATGTGGAGCGAGCCCATGGCCTGCCTGTAAGTTCATGTCTCTGGTATTAGTTTGAAGTTGGCACAGACTGTAATGCATTTGAGTTGAATGCAGATGATGAAATGTGGGGTTTTTTTGTAGTTGAAGAAGAGTGGGAAAGACCCAGCTGCTGGAGTCGAGTTGTCACTCAAAAATACAACCTACAGAACCAAAGTAAGACTTATGTTAGTGCAGCTTTTGGTCGTATACAGATTGGTAACTAGACAATAACTCAGTTGTGCTCAAGTGCAGTAGATGGTTTTATAAACAGTCCCCTTCTATGATTACCATTAAATCGTTTTATTAATGTCATTATCATTTAAGGATTTAAACAGAGTCACTAAATAATGAAGCCGCATCTGATTTATTCATACAGCTTGCTGATCGCTCTACATCTCCACACTGGGATGAAGCGTTCTGTTTTCTGGTGCCTGACCCCAGAGAAGACATACTTACTTTCAAAGTGAGAATCTGTACAAACATCCGTTTGGTAGTATAACCCTGCAGCAAAGCCTATGTCATAAAGTAACTGCAAGCAAACAGTATTGCTGCTGTATTTGTAATTATAAGATTTTTGGATGTCATATGAGTCATGACTCTATGGTTATTTGTGTGTATCTGTGTGTGTGTGTGTTTGTAGCTCTCTCATGGCTGGGGCATGCCACTGGGTGCAGTGGTGCTGTCTGTGAAAGAAATACTGGCAGAGCAAGCTTTGGTGCTGGATCGCTGGCTTACTTTAGATGGAGCTTTGCCTGAGAGTCAGTTACTAATCAGGGCTGAACTAAAGGTAAGAGGACATCACATGCACACCCTGCTGTGTAAAAGTACCTCTCTCTTCTCAGCTGATGTACAAAAGCTTTCACAGAAGTTTCAGGAGTCAATCAGACACATTCTGAGGCCACATGTTTTCTTCTCTTCCTGATGTGCTTGCGTTTGAGGGTGGGCTGCATAAAATACATAAATAATGGGTGGAGCTATTATATGTGTAGCTAATTATGTATTCCCTTTGCTTTATTAAAGTTTTGCTTTACTAAAATATTGCTGTGGCCAGATCTGTGTCAGTTTCTTGGTGTAATAAGAACATTTATTAACGCCATCTGTTCATCAATGATAAAGTGCAGTCTTAGTCACATCAAAGCACATTTTGCACTACTTTAAGACTTTTATCTTTAATCTGTGGTTCAGCTTTTGGACTCTAAGTTGGTGCACTGTGGTGAAGGAGGTAGCGGCACTGAAGAGGAGGAGCATATAATTCCCAAGGCAGAGACGGTACCTGCATCCAGTCAGGAGCTCCGACACAGGACAGTCCAGGGGTGGGTCAAATAGAAAACACCATAAAAACAGTAATGCATTTTCAGTGAAAAAGAAGAGCTATCAAATTAATGAGATGCCAGTTTACTGATACTAGTGTATGTGCATGTCATGTTTGTTTTTCTGTATGTAGAGGTGGAGATGCAGGAGACAGTGGGCGGGGTCAAGTGAAACTAACCTTAGCTTACTCTGCTGAGGAGAACAGACTGGTCATCACTATCCTTGCCTGCAGGTGTGTTTAAAACACATTTTACACATGGATTTTACGAAGGAGGAATTGGGTTTGGTCTAAGTTTGGGATTGAGACTATCCTCGTCATGATACTATGAAATATTATGTTATAGCTAACATTTCAAATAAAGTTTACTGGTTTCATATATTGTCTGAAAAATGATCAAGCAATTTGAAATGTTAGCTATTCTAACATTTCTGCAAGTGTTTGGATGTGAAATGGTAATTGTAAAGAAGCTTGCCAAATCAGATTTCTATACAGTGGTGGTGATAAAAGCCAAGGATTATAAATCCCCACAAACATTTTATTTACTATTCAAAACGTCCCGTTAGCTAAATATGTAGGGACTTTGAGGACCTTTTTACCATACAACACCTGGCATTTATCTCTCTGCCATGAATGTATTTTAAAATGTTTTAAGCCAAAACCTTTGGTAAAGCAATGTCCTGATTCACTGTTTGTGTGGTGTGAACATTTTTGTTGCACTTATGTTAATTGACTTTGTGAGCAGCACAGCAGAGCTTCCCACTGAAGGGGCAAGGTATTTCAAGAAAATGTATTTTTTTAAGGAATATACTGAATAAGTTGTAAAAATCTATTAAAGTGAATAAAAACCCCACAAATTCTTACTTTTATGGCCATTAAAAAAAAAAAAACTAGTTAAGCACTTTGTGCTACAGACAGATCACTATTGCAAGTTTTGCACCACCCCCTGCTGGTGTCAGGTAAAGGGTGTAATTATTTTTATTGTAGGACAAAAGCCATTACCACGGTGCAGTAGTTGCTTGGTTAACAGGATAATAGTATTGTAGATCATTTAAATGTTCTTCTGAGTGCTGCAGAAAACAAGGTTCTCTCTAAGAATGTGCATTACACTTCAGTTCCTAATGTAGACAAAGAGTACCTTGCTGTTAAAGAAATCTAGCTCTGCCGAATTAAATAAAATGAGATGTGATGTGATAACACTTTATTGTGCCATTATTGTGCTGTAGGAATCTGCCACCTTGCTCCAAGGATGGCTCAGATCCCTACGTCTCCTTCATTCTCCAACCGGACAAGAACAAAAGCACCAAAAGAAAGACCAGCATCAAGAAGCGAGACCTGAATCCTGAGTTCAATGAGAGGTGAATGACAGATTTACAGCTTTTGGAGGTTGGAGCTTTTGAACTATTGATTCTATATCTCATGTTTTCTCCTGTAGGTTTGATTTTGACTTGTCCCTGGAGGACGCCACACAGAGACGCCTTGACCTGTCCGTGAAAAACAGTGTTTCCTTCATGAGCCGTGAAAGAGAGCTCATTGGCAAGGTGTTGTAAAGCTGTCATATTTACCATATGCTGAGATAATAAGCATACCGTATGGGTATAGATGACTAGAAATGTCAGATAGCATTTCATAAATTATTCAAAAAAGAAAGTAGCATTACCAAGTAAGTAGAAGACAACACTAAAATGTGGCATCCTTGCACTGCACTGAGGCCAAAATATTAATTCATAGTATCAGGACAGAGTATCGAGTTGGTTTTGGCGGCAGTAGCAAATAGCCAATCTGCCAGCTCTGTAAAAACATGTTGCTAGCACATAGCAAGGGGCAATGCTGCTGTGTTCACATGTGTGCAACGCCAGTTTATGTCTGAGCAACGCCAGTTTAATTTACCTGGGGTCATTTTGATGCAACAAAAGTGTTCTTCCACAGTTTGCTTGCAATTTCACCGAAGAGGGCTTTAAAACCCATACATGTTCAGTGCTGGATTAAAAACTGTATTAATAGAACTCCAGGAGACATTTTAGGGACCCATGTTCGAACCCTGTTCTTTCTGTCTTGACATAGACCCAAAAACAATTCATATTACAGTCTATAAACCTAAGCAGGTTTATAGACTCACTGTAGTGCTGAAGAGCTCTTTGTGGATGTTCTAAATCTGTGATTTGTATTGTATGTTCCAGCTTCACTTAGACTTGAATCAGCTGGACCTCAAGGCAGGCGTCTCACAGTGGTGGGTACTTTAGATCTGCCCTTATCTATTTCAGTCATTTCGTCAAATGTACTTCACTTCCTCTACCACACAAACCTCTATTGTCTAGCTTATTGACCAAACAAGCATATGCCTGTGTTTTTGTTAATCCTTTTTCAGGTACGACTTAACCGAAGAAACCGGCTGATCTGGCCTATGTATGTTCACGCAATGATGCCTTCTAATTCACCTCCCAGGCTGCACAGCTGCATCTGCATGGCGCAAGCGTTGCATTACCTGTATATCTTAGTGCAGTGGGACCAGTGATTGCGAAGATGTTTGTGATTTCTGTTCTGTACTTGCTGTAGTATTATCTCAGACAATACCAAATGCATTTGAAAGAGTCTTAATGTTACACTCGGTGCACGTCAGCCGAATTTTGCAAATTTGCACTAAAAAAGGTTTTAAAATTATTTAAGGGAACAATCAAAACATTGTTTTGAGTCTCCAGGGGCGAGAAAAGCACTTATGGATGCCTGATGCCTGCTAAAAAGACTGTAACACTGTTCCTTAATGATGGTCTAAAATAATTATTTCCTCATCCATTGCTCATCACTCTTTATCGTTCCAGCATTTCTCATATATTATATATTATATTACATAAGCAATGGAGACACTGTATTTTTTTTCCTTTTAATGATTTTTTATAGCTTTGATTATTTACAAGAGCTTTATTTTAAAAAAACAACCATGTGTTTTTTAAAGAGGAGTAAAGGAGTTCTTTGCGCGGAGAATATTGCACACTGTAGCTTTAAGAGGATCTACAAGAGATGTTCAGATCATACAGTCATCTCCTCTAGGCTTAATTATGTTACATTGTTGGAGTTTTGTGTTGTTTTCTTATTTACCTTGTTGCCTGACGCACATTTTCTTACAGTCTGGGAAAATTCTTTCCTCTGTGGTCTAGATGAAGGAGTTTATTCGCTTTTATGTATATCATACATGCTAAAGTTTGCCTTAAGGCTGTTAGACATTTTCTGAATCAAGGTAATTGTAAAACCATTGCTTTTCTATTGTATTGGTCAATCAACCCTTTTAAAATATCTTATTTCAGTTTCAGAAGGCTTTAACATATCAAAACGTCAATCCCTGTGCTGCTGTGTCCATTCCAAGCAGGTGCGTTTGTGATCGTTTGACTCTGAAGGATATTTCAGCATGAATATTCTTATTAAAGTGCCAATGGTCTGAGACCAGTTCAGTAGTTCAGAGTTTGAAATGTGTTAGGAAGTGTTTGAGAGAAATTGTCTTAGTTAAATGTTAAGATGGTGACTAGTGGAGAGGAATCGGGTGATCATCTGTTGATGCTGTTGCTGAAAGTCTGTAATGCAGCTGTTTTATTAAAGATGCTTTTTGCACTTTACTGTGTATTTTTTCCTGTACCTCGGTTGTGGCACTGTAGATGTAACTGATAGTAGCTGTAGTAGTTTAGTGTAAACCTTGGATCTTTTCACACATGGATTTCTCTTTTCACTTTGGTTTGAGAGACAAGGGAGCTACACCAATGATGTAGCCCACCTGCACTGGATGATAAGTTGATCCTGCGGTAAGGCTAACTAAATGTGTAGTTGTGCCAGAGTGGGTGGAGCTGGTGAGTGCGTATTCATTCAGAACCACATTTCAGTGAATATTTAAACTGTTGTATAAAAACTATGGAGAGGAATCGATCCCAAATTGAAATGCAGTCCAGTACAGTGGTAAACGTAAAATACACATTCACTACATGGCCCAATCGTGCTAAAACGTAACACAAACCCTCTAAACCTTGTTTCCATGTGGCCCAAACGGTAGAGGAGGATTTACATGTACAGCTCAAAATACTAAATTTGTGTCAGAATTAAATTCAGCTGTTTTGCTTTTCACTGTGCGGTGCTTCATACAGCGTTAAATGTTATAAGTGATCACACTAGTTAACGAACTAGTTTGGGCATCAAAAATAGATACAGATACAGATCACCTAATGTGACTACATACTCAGTCTGCACATGTAAGAAAACAACGCTGTCTCAACTACAGCATGCAGCATTCAACATGGCACCTGAGACATAGCAATACAACACACTGGAATCAACCACATGCTTGACTAAAAGATTTTTTGTTAGACCGCCTGAATGGCTCTTCAACTTAAGAGAGCCGTTTTCCTTACTGACTGACCGATGAACTTTGTTATAACGCACATAAGCCATGGCTAAGGGAGTCCTTAGGTTGGTCTAAATTGTCTGAACACCACTGTAGTGGAAAGTAGTGCAAAGACATACAGTGGTATGAGCGCGTTTGTTTCAGCTGTTTTGGTGCGTAATCAACAGTACAAGATCTGGAAAAGTACCTATGTTAGCTGGAAGCTATATTAAACCTGGCTCCCGACTGTATTTAAAATGAATCGGAAGCTGAGACCTGCTACTTATTTGCTGGTGGAACTAAACTATTCCACTTCAAAAGGCCCTGCAGTCTTATTATTAAGCCAGCACACCTTTAAAAAGAACGGACTGTTAAGACTGGTGTACAAATACACTGTATTAATCAAACTAAATATTTATTATTAAAAACAGATAAAACCATTTTACAAGGCTGCCATTTTGTTGCGTCTCTTGAATATCATCACTGTACCATACACAACCCCACTCCTTGTTCATAGACGTATATATGAGTGGACAGTACAGTGTCTGTGAAGTTCGGACCTTACTTTATAAACCCTGTCCCCCAGTCCACTCTTATATACAGGCTGTGGTTTAAATGTGAAAAGAAAGAGCAGTTTTCCTAGTTAGTTCAGAAACGTTTTCATGGAACTACATCCAGTAAACACGTGCATATACATTCAGTACTTGATTTGTGTTGTGTTATGTTGGTAATAAGATGTTGTTATTTTCTCAGTTTCTCAATGTTCAGTATACTGTACTTTCATGTAAACCTCACATATGTTATTAATCACATATGTTATATGTTATTAAGCCCATAACAGAGAATATGTTTAAAAACTTTTCTATATATTTATGTATATAAACAGATGTGTTTTAGGGTTGGGCAATATGGCAAAAAAATTAATTTATCAAGAATTAATTTTATTTATTGATTTATTTATTGTAACAGAAAATGGAACAGTGCAGGGCCACATTAAAAGTCCAATTAAAACTAACCTAAATACAATTATTTTACTTAATATTTTGTTCACTGTGTCGCAATAAATCCTGTAATAACCCATAAACAACATCCTGTGGTGACAGATACTGAATAACCTAGTTCATAAAAACTAGTTCAATGAACTAGCCCGACTCATTATTGGTTTACAATAACAATCATCTCACTTAAAGGTTGTTGCTGGTGCATGTTTCAGTTGAAGATGCTCACACATGGTTTTAGGCTACTCTGCCCTTCTCAAAACCCACCCGCTCCACAATGAAGCGACTCTCTTTAAGATTCCAGGTTGAACCTGCGGCGGGCTGCCACCAGATGGCGCTGTTATGACTGTAGATTTCTCCCTATAGTTACTCAAACTTAGCCTCCTGTCTGCTTTCCTTGATTTTGCCAGATGTGTAGCACATGGCTTCACTGGATACCTCGGCCGAGCGTGTGGAGTGATAACACATGGATACTCGATCAGGGACAGCAGGCGGGAAAGGAAGTTTCATTCAGCTATGAGGACGCAGCGCGAGTGTTTAGACTGAGCGGAGCGGCGACGCCTCCTCAGTAGGGAGGACTCAGCTCAGGATGGGTGGGCCAAACGCACGCAGTCTGTTTTCGGAGGAGATGCGAGATGTACACTTCTCATCGGGAGCATGCGACGCCAATGAATGGAGACGAGAAACAGTCGGGAAAGTTTAGGAAAGTACAGAAAAGGCTACTCGGAGAAGGAGACGGCGTTGATACAGCGACAGCGGAGTGCTTGAGATGGATTGGCCAGGTAACTGTGGACAGCACTCTGGGAAAAGCAGCGCCTCGACACGGGACGGGATTTTGGAGCAACAGATGCTGTAGAGGACATTCCCAGATCCACTACCCAAGTTTGGAATAATCGCCGGACCGTTTTCTTTCATGAAGCCACTCAACACAGGCCACTGACCAGCGCTGGGATGTAAAACTTACCTCTGCTTTAAGCCAAAGTAAAAACCTGAAAATACAGAATCTGAAGTTTTGCCTGTGGATGCTGTAACAGAACTCCAACATGGGGAATATAGAGAGTGTGGACGGACAGTGTGAGATGAAGCATCATTTGATGCCATTAAAAGTTCCGATGCCAGATCCAGCTGAGCTAGAGGAGCGGTTTGCTATAGTTTTGGTGAGTATAATGAAACATGCCAGACATCCATCCCCAGCTTCAGTAACCTACCAGTGTTTGTGTGTTTCTTTGTTTTTAATACTTCTTGTGTAGTTTCTATAAAAAACCGAGGAGATCCTAAACACGTGGTCATTCTTTCACCACATTGTAGCCTGTAACATCTTTCTGAGCTGACTTTAACACCAGCAAACAGCCGAACGGTGACAAACCCCTGTTGATATGAGTGATATCAGCAGCCCTCCTGCGTTACCAGCTTACCTCCATAATAAATAAGTGGCGGACGCCGCGCTGAGCCTGGCTGAGCTCACTGTCTCCCTCTAGCGGTTCTCCAGGCTCACGCTAAAACTCTCAATCCTAAATCCTTTCTAATGTCTCAAAAAATGCGATCAAAATGTGAATTACGAGCGAAAAACTCGCCCCTCCTTTTCAGCCCTCTGCTCTGGCCCTTTAAACCGGCTTGGGAAACCTATAAAGTCATTACAGTACTTGATGCCACTACAGGCTCCGATGCCAGATCTAGATGAGCTAGAGAGAGGAGCGATTTGCTACAGTGCTGATGAGTGTAATGGAGCATGCTAGCCAAGCAGGCTCTTCGTTTCAGCAGCATATCAGCGTTTCTGTATTTTATGCTTCGTGTGTAGTTTCCATGAAAAAGTTGAGGTGATTCCGGAAATACGGTCAGTCTTTCCTCAAATTATAGCCTGTAACATGTTTTATTTAGAGACCCCTCTAAATATGAGCGAAATCCGCATGAAACCAGCAGTTACCAGCTTACCTCTATAATAAATAACTGGCGGACGCCGCGCTGAGCCTGGCTGAGCTCACTGTCTCCCTCTAGCGGTTGTCTTGACTCACGCTAAAACTCTCAGTCCTAAATCCTTTCTAATGTCTCCAAAAGGCGCTCAAAACAAAGAAATTCGACCAAGAAAGACAGACTTTCGCCCTAACACGAAACCGTAGTGTTCTGCCTCTCTAAACCGGCTTGGGAAACTTCTAAAGTCACAACAGCATTTCAGACTTTCCCGGCAGCCTCTATCGCGCAGAGAGCAACATTGTCTGAATTCCCCTAAAACTCCTACGCACTAGAGCCCCTCGCCATGAGCCTTTATCTGTGCCAGCGCAGCCAGCGCTTGGTTATCAGACAGCGCTCTGGCAGTAAGTGAGACCCAGCAGTGATCGTGGCTTTACGACTGAAGACGATCCTTTATGTTTAATGTAACATGATGCGCAAATGTTGACAACACGACGCATCTGGAAACTATCAAGCTCGCTCTCAGCATCACAGGCTTCATAGCTGTGAACGAGCTGAGAATGTGCTTCTGTCCCGAGGCCTGTGAAATACCAAGTGTTTCTTTCAGCTCAGAGAAAGTGCAGTTAGTTTGTACCTTATCTCACTGGCATATAGTGTACTGTCCCAGACGGCATGCAGATGTGGGCCACATCCGGAAAAGCTATGGCACTGGTGGCCCACATATTTACAACATGCATTTGGCCCACTTGTCCTAAAACAAATCTGGTCCACTTCTGGCAGAGATACGGCAGTGCTGCCTACTGGCAAACTCAATGTGAGCCAAATAAGGCCCACATAGATAAAAACTAATATGGCCCATATGTTGCAAACAAGACCTGGTCACTTCTTGCACAGATACAGCACAGTTGCCTGCACATTTGGTGCATATGTGGCCCACTTCTTGCAACCAGGAACAGTACGCCCAAGTGCCATCGTTCAATGTGGCAAACAGGCCAGAAGAACATGGGCCACATTTGGGCCAGAATAACTTTGCTACTGGATGTGGCATCAGTCTAGTGTCCTGCCTTTTTAATGGACTGCCTCACATTAAATGACCTCCTCCACCAGCTTCTTTTATGGCTGTGTGCCACCTTGCAGCCGATGATGCCCAAACAAGATGTTCTCCCTTCCTGACAGACGGTGCTTTGGAAGTTGTTCTCTGTGACAACACCGACAGTCTGTCAGTCAGCTTGATTGGATTCTCCTCCCCCCACTCTATAGACAGTGGCTGGAAAGACTGACCAGCTCATGGTAGAACAGAGATGCAGCTCTAGATGCTTTTCCACTGTCCACCCTTTTTGAAGTTCCCTCCGGAGGTTCAAATCTGTGGGAAAGAAAAACACACACTCTTATCGGTCACTGGCATGTGCCGGACCCTGCCCTGTGTCTTGTTTGGAGATAGACGCACTTCAAAGTCATCCTCTCAGGATGAGTTCTGTGCTCAGGAAAAGCAGGCTGGAGCTCCTGGATCTTGATTACAGTTCGGAGTGGGGTTTTAATGTCTGAGGGTTACATGTGACTGGGGCTGGGTGTCCCTCAGTTGTTGATACCGATATCTTGAGTTTGTTACTCTGGGTGGATTCCTGGTGGGCACGGTTTAAGCCAGAAATGAGTGTGAGAAGATGGAAGAGGTGCCATTTACTGATCACAACAGACTACTTACTAATCAAGAAGCGCTCCATTAATGATGTGAGTATGGGAAGTATAGCTTATACAGCCAGTCAACAGTCTTTCCAGATTTTCGGGAGGACCTATCACCGGCTCACACTCACTGATATATGACTAATTAGATACTGAGGTTCGGTATTAAAGGTCACTTAGTAAGCTAATCTTTTTTGTGGTTATAATTTTAATACTTGAGGTCCACTAGAATATATTTACATCCTCCATCCTCCAATTTCCCCAAAACACATTTTTTGAATCTTTATTCACCCTCAGTGTGTAGCGCTTGTTTGGAGCTCCTGTGTCTTTAAGCCCTGCTTTCCAGTGAGCCCTGTGTGCTCTGATTGGTCAACTCGGCTACTCTGTTCTGAATGGTCCACACTTAGAGCTGCATCCTTATACAAGCTTAGCCTTACACACCCCAATGGCATCAGGTCTGGTATATCAGTTTGAGGCAGACTCAGACTCAGTCAGGTAGAGTCAGGTAGAACAAGATCTGGTTGGTTGTTGGTTGGTGGATAGCGCAATGGATAACCACTTATCATTGAGCTACCACGTCATGTGGGAGATTGGGATTTGAATCCTGGTCTGGGTGACTACGCTGTGCTACACCAATAACAGTCTTTGAGCAAGACTCCTACACTTCATTGGCCCACCTGTAACATGATTCATCTTAAATGTAAATCTGATTTACCATTTACAAATATAGGCTGGAGCAGGAATTACGTTAAGCAGTTACATAGAATATGACCAAGACTTCCAGGTACTACCCTGGCCCCAAGACTTGAGCACGTGTGAGACCATCTTGATCATTGTGTTTGCTCTATGGACCCTCCCCCATGCACTCTTCAGCAGCTGTGGGATGCAGTGGAGCCAGCATGGTGACGACCTACCAGTCACTCCCAGCCCGTCTAGCTGCTGTCTGTGCTTCACATGGCAGTTACTCTTAATATTACTGGTCATAATAATGTGACTTGACTGTGTTTGTAGCTTCCAGAGCTAAATGGACTGTGTAGCCTGTAATTAGAGCTCTATAAAGCCAAAAGAAAATGATTAATACACAAAATAATGAAAATCAGATCATATCTTGAGCTCAGAATGGAAAACTGCACTGAATTTGAAAATACTGCATGTGTAATGTTGCTCCCCATCAATAGGACTATGCAGTATGTCCATAGCTCATGTTGTAGCTCATAGAGCACACAGCAAGATCACGGTAATGACTGCATATAGTATGAGGCCCTACCTAAGGATTGTATATAGGCCCTGTAAAATCAGCTTCTATAACAGACTGGTTTGTATATCCACATGATCCTGGTTTAAGTAGTGTAAGTCATCATCAGCAGTGGCGGCCTGCCAGCAAGTGACGTCCCAGTGCCTTCCTCATCCCTAGCGGCCCATATGAGACTTGTGGTGGATGTGTGTTTGTCTGGTACGGGTTGTCTCTCCTCCCTCAGACGCTGCTCCCAGACCACGAATGGCAGCACTTTATGATGTCATGGGTGCGCTCAGTGCCAGCATAGTAATATCCATGTACTAATGACTTTAACAGAAGCCCAGCGGAAAGGGAGCAGCGTGTGAGTGTATATGTGGGCATGTGCAGGGAGTGTGCCGAAGGATCATGGTAGCGGACGAGGCCCCTGGGCTAAATTAGACCACTTCATGCGCTTCAGTAATAAAATGCTTGGTCCGGGTCTAACGGAGCAGATGTGCTTTCTTCATTGTCTCCCTACTTTTACTGCTGAGTGTCTGCACCAGCTGTAGCTGGGGACCCCACATTTTTTTTGTTTAGAAGAAAATCAGGCTGTGGCTATGGCTGTGGTCAGGCTCTTCAGCAGTATGCTGTGTGTTTACCAAGCAGTTGGCTTGGGTAGAGTTTCCATCTAGTTAGACTCTCAGGGCTGTATGTAGGTTTCTGAAATTTGTCCATGTTGTTAAGGAGTTGCCCTCTTGCGTAGCCAGATGTGATCTTGTAACGACCATGACAAATTTCGGGCTAAATGTGAGTGGGAGCATAGCCTCATGAGGGTGGGAGCAAGCTAAGTGTGACATTACGAAACCAGTCCAACATCTCGCAAAGGTAGATCTTAAAGAAGAGGGTGACTGGTCCGATTGCCAACATTACCCAGTGGACAAAAAGCCTGTCGTTAGCCCTAAATGCAGTTTAAGTTAGCACGACTTAAATAAAGTCCCCCTGCAAATCATCTACACATGGAATGTCTATGCACCCAACATACATATTAATGTTACTTATTTAGTGCATTATTGATGGCACTCTGGACATTAGCAAAGCTCAAGCTGAGGGAATTTGGTGGGGGTTGTTGATCTGTGAAAAATTGGCTTCTTTTGTACTAGTTTTGCAAGCAGCTACACAGTCACCTAATATCCAGAGTGAGCACTGGCAGTAGCTAGACGAGCTGGGAGTGACTCAGTAAGGTCCTGGTAGGTTGTCACCTACCTGGTAGGTATCTGGAGCTATGTTGACTGCCTGGATTAGGATCCATTTAGCAAACACGACGATCAAGGTGGTCCCACAGATGCTCAAGCCTGGGGAATATGGGAGCCAGGGTAGTACTTGGAAGTCCTGGTCATGCTCTTCCAACCTACGTTGGACATTCCTAGCCGTGTGATATATTGCATTGTCTTGCTGGAAGATCCCAAGCATGTATGGGTGTACATGATCTGCAAGGATGGACTCATAACAAAATCGGTTGAAAGGGTGAACCCATGAGTGAACCCATGTAGGAAAAGCAGGAAGTGGTCATAATAATGTGACTTCACTGTGTATATCTGCTAAAGAAGCACACCTCAGACACAATCATGCCTCAGCCGACCCGCTACATTTGACATGGGGTAAATTTGATTTTGCTGTTCTAGTCATTGTAGATCACTCAGTGTGAAACAGCATTGAAATGAAGTGCTTCTTTCCATTTGCCTCCCATTGATCCCGGTGGATCCCACGCTACCCTGATTAAACACTCTGTCTGTGAAGGGTTGGAACAGTACACTCATAAGGGATATAGACTGGAGCTCATTACTCTTTAGTTTAGCATGTGTCTGAATCTGAAGTGAGGCTTCAGCCTCAAAGCTAAACTTCTCCATATGAGAGACTGGAGGTGGTGGTACAGTTTTGCAGAGATGCGGCGATGGCGCAGGAGTGTATGTGTGTGTGTGTGATATCCTCTTTCAAAGTGGCCCTGCTTGACTGCACCGCGGCAGATTCCTGCGGTCTGCTCTCACTGAAGGCCACGGGAGAGCTTTAGAGAGGGAAAATTCCCTTTGAACTGGCTGCCTGCCACTGCTCTACGCCTTAATGACTTTACCAAAGCTTTAGAAGTACACGCATCAGAAGAGAGGGATTTTTGCTACTATTTATTTACTCTCTCCGTTTTGATGAGCCTGTGTTGTTAACGTGATTACTTTTGAAATCCTGCCCACTATATAGCCTTTTATCTGGCAGTACGGGTCTTAGCCACCGAAGGACAGACGAAATTGATGTGACAGTTTGGGATAATTGATTGAGATATTGTGTGTGCACAGTGTAGATAATCTGCTTACTTCTGCTTTATTTATTCTTAAGCAAACCTGAAAGGAGTGTGTGTTCTTTGTTTTGATCATTTGTCGGACAGAGAGGGCTAGAAAACCAAAGAAAAGCAGGGCTTACCTGGATCGCCATTAAAGGTGGAGGAGAACAGGGCACATGCTAACAGGATGTAAACGGTAACATGTAACAAGCTCAAGTGGAGCATCCTTTTTGCCATCTTCCTTTTTTCCCCTTTGCAGCCCTATTCATTTTCTTCTTGTGGTTCAAGTCCTTGAAACCTTGAAAGTATTGTTTGATCACTGTGTGTGTAAGGCCGTGTTCAGGCTGCAGGATCATCAGATTCGTTTTTTAAATCATATCTTTTGAGAAGGCTGTCTGGTTATTTGCAAGTGATCTGGTTGGATTTGTGTGTCTAGACATCACCAAGCTATCTATCTACATGAGCTGCTGTGGTATTGACTTGGGCATCAGTATCTATTTAGCAAATTCAGTGCTTCCATGCTGTAGCATGGGCCTAGGCAAAGAAAACAAGTATCTCCAATATGGCAACTTTACAGGAGGCCAGAAATCTAATCAAGTCAACTGAACCAAACTTTTTTCCAAGCAAATATGGATCATTTCTGGTCCATTAATCATGAAATTTCCACAAAATGTAAACTGTTGTGTTCGAACGATGCATAAAACTAAAAATGGAGATTTATGTTTTCTTTGGATAGCGACAATATATGTATAGTGTGTGTGTATGTGTGCATGTGTGTGTGTGTGTATGTGTGTGCAAGAGTGTATGTGTGTGTGTGCATGTGTTTGTTAGTGTGTCTGCATGTGTCTGTGTGTATTTGTGTGCATGTGTGTGAGTGGGTATGTGTGTGTGATTTTGTGTGTGTAAGTGTATATGTGTGTGTGTGTGTCAGTGTGTGGTTGTGCGTATGTGTGTGTCAGTGTGTGGTTGTGCGTGTGTGTGTGTAAGTGTGTAAATGTGTGCATGTGTATGTGTGTGTGTGTGTGTGTGTGTCAGTGTGTGGTTGTGCGTATGTGTGTCAGTGTGTGGTTGTGCTTATGTGTGTCAGTGTGTGGTTGTGCGTGTGTGTGTGTAAGTGTGTATATGTGCGTGTGTGTGTGTGTGTCAGTGTGTGGTTGTGCGTGTGTGTGTGTAAGTGTGTATATGTGCGTGTGTGTATGTGCGTGTGTGTGTGTGTGTGTGTTTATGTGCGTGTGTGTGTGTAAGTGTGTGTGTCAGTGTGTGGTTGTGCATGTGTGTGTGTGTGTGCGTGTGTGTCAGTGTTTGGTTGTGCGTGTGTGTGTGTAAGTGTCTATATGTGCGTGTGTGTGTGTGTGTTTATGTGCGTGTGTGTGTGTAAGTGTGTGTGTGTGTGTGTGTGTGCGTGTGTGTGTGTGTGTGTCAGTATGTGGTTGTGTGTGTGTGTAAGTGTGTGTGTGTGTGTATATGTGCGTGTGTGTGTGTGTGTTTATGTGCGTGTGTGTGTATATGTGCATGTGTGTGTGTATATGTGCGTGTGTGTGTGTCAGTGTGTGGTTGTGCATGTGTGTGTGTGTGTGTGTGTGTGTGTGTGTGTGTGTGCGTGTGTGTGTGTATATGTGTGTGTGTGTGTGTGTGTGTGTGTGTGTAAGTGTGTGCGTAAATCACTTTGGAATGCCTAGTCAAACACTCTGGGAGGGGAAGGAGTGACCCCTCCAGCCTCTCCGCTTGTCCCCCTGACCCCTGAACATGGTGCTGGCGTCAGAGTGTTTGATAGACACCACTGAGCTGGAACTAATGCAGTCAAGCTGGGCGCTGTGTTTATGGGGCATTAAGGGCTAAATCTTTTTCATTGCGACTGTCCTGTGTTGGTGAGCCTGTGCCGTGCGTCTGGCCACTGAGGGCCTCGGTTCTAAAGAGCTGGCAGGTGGGGAGGAACTAGTCTTTGTTTGTTTGTTATGCCACATACTCAAACTCTGGGAGGCAGCATCTGTCTCCCCAACAGCACTGTCACCACGCCAGATCAGGGCGGTGGAAGCACTTATCCTGCATCCTCTCATCATGCATATGCGCACACACTCACAGACAAACACATGCAAGTTTGTGTTCTGTCTTTATGGGGTACTACCATTAACTGTATCACTGTAGCTAAATGTTGATGAGGGATTCCAGCCCTTAACTAAACCTCATTAACTATTTGGTTCCCTTTAGTTTTTCAATATAAAAATTATATATCGTCGTTGTCCAAAGAAAAACAGGTATCTTCAAAATGGCAACTGTAGAGGTCAAAAACCTTATTTAATCTGAAAAGAAGTCAATGGAACCAGACGTCTTCCACAGCAGTTTTGGACCATTTCTGTTCATCCAATCTTTATGAAAGTGTAAATAGCAGCTCATGTGACCAAATTAGGCATAAAAGTAAAAATTAACACAAATGGAGATACATGTTTTCCTTTGGACAGGATGATATACTTATTAAATCTTAAATTTTGTTGTTTTAAAATTGCAACTTACCTTGTATCAGAATTTCATAAAAAATAACTCTGGAAATACCTATTCTACTGACCTAGAATGAAATCTTGTTAACTTACAAATAACTTTTTACCTTGAGAGGGCCAAAAATGTCCCCATGTGGTTATCGTTTTCTGTCTTCCGGGCGGGGGGGAACATTTTATGTTTGCAGGCTGCTAAATACACGACCACACACATTTACGTGCGCATGGAAGGTCTATGTGAACGGCGCCATGTTAAGCTCAGGTGTTTAAAAGCTTTTGGGGTTTAACTGCATGAGTCAGATATTATCTCTCAGTGAGGAGGAGGGATGTTATGAACTGTTTCATTCTGAGACCCATCAACAGTAGGTGGGGAATCATATGGACATTTTCATATGCAGATTTAAAAGGTCAAGATTTGTTCCCCATAGATCACAAGCGCTAAAATTAAAATGCACCTTCAGGAAAAAAGGCCACCTGTTGGGGCGTAATTGCGTTGCATAAACCACACAACCTTCTTATCAACTCTAATAGGATGGGCCCATATGCCTTCTTGGATTACTGACAGGGAAAGAAATCTGTAAGACCCATAGTGGAGACCGAGGGATATAACAGTGAATCAATTTCAATTTTGTGTACACTTTTTTAAATAAAAAAGGTTCATACTATATTAAAAATGTTCTAGCTTTAGTAAATACGTAAGTACTGTAGTGTTCCTCAGACTTCTCTGAAGTGTAGTAAAGTTTGTTATGAGAAAACTACCCTGGATTATCAGCAGTCGAGGAGAAGCAACCCAAAGGCCTAGCTCTATAATCAGAGAGAAAGTGAAAACAAGGCAATGATATTGGCATATATAAAGTATATGGGTAACACTTGACATTAAGTGTTGACCAGCCAACATGAAATAATACATTAGTTAACATGAAATAATGCATTATCAATTAATGATCAATTATCATTAATGTTGTTATCCACTGTAGTTGTTACTTGACATGCAAACATGTGGTTGTTATGTTAAGTAAACAATGTTTAATTAACATTAGTTAAAGTCTTATAACCATATTAACTAATGTACTGCATGATGTAATACATTAGTAAACATAAAATTGTGCCTTACCAATGGTTAAGTAATGTTAAGTAAATGTTAAACTGTTCATGTTTACTTTAAATATGTAGTTTACTTGACATTAGTGAAGCATTATAACCATAGTTAATATATAATTTCATGTTAAAGATTTGAATTACCATATGGTAACTAATGAAATACCATTTTAACTAACTGGCTAACTGTCAAAGCTTGCTTTATGGTGTTTCCCTTATTGGCTACTAACACTGCCTAACAGTTAAAGGGTGCAGCGGTTACATTCTAGTGCTTTAGGCTGCACCATTTCAGGTGTTCAGGTGTTTTAGCAGTATGCATAATGCTATACTAATCCTACCACTCACTCTTAAGTGCAGTGACTGTCACCAGCTGTGGCATCACATACATACCATCTATGCTGATAGCTTCAGTGTCAGCTTTCCAGGTATACTGTAGCAGGCTCTTTATACCCAGTCACAAGACCTCAGAACAATAAACCACAAATAAACAGAAAATCAGAGTCTGTTGTTGAGTTGTTTGTGTTTACTAATAATGATATATGTGTGTTAAATCATATGACCGTGACTGGTGTATTTGGTATTGTGTTATCATGCAAGACAAGAGTTTGATAGTACAGGTTATGAAACTAATGGCCGGTGGAAAAACACCATTGGTGGATGTGTAATAGGTTTTGGAGGCTTCCTCACTTGAAAGAGTAAAAAATGATCTAAAGAAAGATTAAGTCTGATGGTTCCTATGTAATTTTCAACTGGAAGGGCTACGAAGGAGGAAAGGATGTCTTCCAAGTGAAGACAATAGTCTCGGCTCAAATAAACAAACATTACATGGCGCTTCCATCTAATCGCTCATGCCTTTCATTGTTTCATCGGGCGCCTCGGTGACTGTGTTTTCTGCTTTCTTTCATTAAATATTTTAGCCTTATATTAGGAGGCCCACGCCCCTCCAACCCCCAATTTAGATTACAACCCTGGCTCGAAGTAAGCAGTGTAGCGTAGACGAGGGGGTGTTTCCGCACCTGCGTGTGTGTTAGTGTATGTGTGCGGTTGCAGCTGTGCTCTGACTCTACTCCGAGCGCTGGTTTCCTCTTCAGCACAATGGAGGCTCTGTCAGTGTGTTGTTTTAAAAGCTTGGGCCTCATCCCCTCCGAGCCCTTTGTGCTTCACTCCTTCACTCTGCTTTTTGCAGGAACTGCTGCTAAAGCTGCTGGAATTCCTCGCGCCTGGCAGATAAAAGCAGTCTGATTTACATGAACCAAAGGCAGCGGCCCCCTGCTAGTTTTTTGGCCTGAAAGTGATCACCTACGCCCAAACCATTTTCCTTGCTCCTGTGCAGTGACAGTTATGTAACCCCATAATGTCATCCTTTTCTGTCGTTTCATTCTTAGTTTTTTTGCTTTTGTTTCGCTTCCGCTTTCTACTGTATTCCAAGGTTATCTCCAAAATCACTGAATGTTGTAGCGCGTGCTCAGTGCATGTGCTCATCCTGTCTTGCGTCAGTGAGAGACTAGTGGTCTTCTCTCTGCACAGCCTTGTCTGCAGCAGGCTTCCTGTGGTAGTCTCGGCTTTATACAGACATGGCGCTAGATAGAAAACCCAAGAGTATCTCTTTATTTATATACTCTTCTCAGATTCATTGTTCTCAGGTAAATCTCTGATTGCTACAGAACGTTCACAGTATACAGAGGTTACAGAAAGCCTGGAAGCCTTTTCACGCCAGCACATTTGTAGAAATAGTTCTTTGAGCAATAATTGATGGCTTGAGGTGTAAGCATAGACACTTGGAGTGGTTTGATATGGAATGGTGCACAGTGGGGAACTGTAAAGGGCGATAGGAACCAGGGATCACCATGTCTACAATATACCTCTGCTGTCGGAACCAAAGCTTGTATCTCCAATTATTTTTAAGAAACAATGCAAAAAACATACTTTACTCTTAATGTAAGTCACTGTAACTAGATTCTTTGTGCCATTTACTTTGGTCCATGCATCATAAAATGTACACACAATGTAACGAACAACAGATTTACATTATCTAAAAAACTGGTGGAGGGAAAAAGTGGAGGGACTAGGTTTGGGTCCGACAGCAGTGCTAAGTAATGATAAATAATAAGTGATAAGTAATAAATCATCCCTGTCTATAAAAAAAGATGTATCTCCATTTTTGTTAATTTTAACTTTTATGCATCATTTGATCACATGACCTGTCGTATACACTGCGTGAAAGTCTCATGATGAATAGACCAACAGAAATGGCTCAGAATCGCTTGGTTCCATTGACTTCCATTCAAATTAAATTAGGGTTTTCCCTAATTTCTTCTTTCTATTTCTTCTTTGCTATAAAATTGCCATTTGGAGATTTTTTTCCTTTGGACAGTGATGAGATATAATCCACAATATAAAGTTTTCTATTGTGGTGCTGCCACTGGTTTGGGTTGGGCCTACTAGAAAGGCATAGGCGAACTCAGGGAGGTCTTTTAGAATGCTGTACGCCTTTACACAGCCTTTCTTAAGTTTAAATTAGTTGTTGTAAATGTTGTTGTTTGTTAATTGAGCTACGTGTGCATCTTGTTTGGGTTTTTCATGCTCCTGTCATGTTATTAGTGCTGGTGGAGGTATTACATGCTATTAGGTACGATTCGGGCACAGGCTTTAAATTTGTGGGGGTGCGTTGACTTTTAGTTCTATAAATTAGAATATATGAACATATAAAATACTTTCTCTGGTGATTACCATTTAAATGTGCACATTATATGCTGTATAGAGATCATAAATTTAACTTGCACAGAAAATACGGTACACAGGATCGGCCGAGTTCATGTATCAAACCCGGTACATAGTCAGTGCATCCCTCTCAGCCTGCCCTCAGTGAGCTACGGTTGAGAAACAGTTGATATTAGATCACAGCAAGCTTCTGTGATTGCTAGCAGTAAGTAAGCGAGGTAGGATACTGATGTAGTGCCGTTGCCCTCCAGGACTGTCATACCCATTATCTAAACGATCACTGTGCCCCAGTACATCACTTTACATAGTCATTAAACATGAATGTGCTCAGTTGACCTTTTGAAAGCAGGTATGCAGATCAGGTGCTATAATAGGAAAAATCCTGTGTACATTGTCTGTGCTGTAGTGTGTGCACATCTGTAAGTGGAAGATTCTTTGGTGCCTGCATTCCTGGCATGATCTACATTTGTCCACCGAAACCTCTTTGGCCCGCTAGTCTCCTGTGTGGCTGCCTGCGGATACAAAACAGGACATCCTCCTCACTAGAACCTACCGCAGCGCCTGATTCATCACCGATTGTATTAATGCTCTGTTTACGTTTGATTCGGCGTGCTTCGCATTCTTGGAGCACAATCGCTCCGGTGACGTAGAAAAGTGCCCAAAAATAAACCCGCTCGCATGGGGTTGGTATGTGGCTGTTTTTTAAGAGCTGTTGGAAAGTGACACCTTTTTCAGAGCATTAAAGTAATTTATGTGTTGCAGGCTTCGCTAATGGCCAGGTGAAAGGGAAGCTGCACTGTCACTGTTTTAGGAGCGGGTAGATTTAAAGTGCTCCCATCTGGCACCCTCATCCTGACCCCGACTAGTTAGCATGCCTAAGAGCCCTGTGTTTTTAGGAGGCTTGTTTTAAAGCGAAGCTCAGCTCTACTGACAACGGCCTTCGTATTGGGCCCAGCATGGCATTGGCCTCGAGGTGGAGGGGGTAGAACTGCAGACGGAGTGGATGTGTAAACAGAGGGCCTTCTCTATGGAAAGGAACACTGTAATTGCTGTCTGTCCTTTCAAAGACACGAGAAAATAGCAGTTATGTGCCTGGTCTGTACGCACCCAGTTTCCAATGAGCACCCACTTGCATTGGTAACTCTTACACAGAGCTACCAACCAGCCTGAGCTCTTTATCAAGTCTCTCAAAATAATTCAAATTTTCAGGGTTTTATATATTATCTGTCCAGTGCTGAATGGATTTAGACTGAAAACGATGCGACAGACTACTTGACCCCCAACCTGACCTGTTTTCCAGTCCTTGTGTATGGCCAATTGTCCATTTTTTAGCCCTGGATGGAGGATTTCTTTTCCCGAACTGGAGCGCTGAGAGGGTCTTAAAGGGATCTCCAGGCTCTCAATTGCTGATAAGCTCGTCTGGAGAGAACAGCACTGCACATGTACTGCTGTATGGACTTGCTGTACTAACCTCCAAGGCCAGCTGTACACTGTGTAACTGTTAACAGCCAATCAGCATGGTCTCTTGGGGATTTAATTGGTCCTTGTGTTCATATTAGCATTTATCCCCCTAGTGATACTGGGGGATTTGAGCAGAGGACAGATTTTAGCCACACGTGTGTTGAGGCCCATTTTGACAGATCTTTAGGTAGCGCTTGCATTTCTGCGCAGCCGTATGAGTGACGTTTCACAGCGGATAAGGAACTTGTCGTTGAGTTGATTGAGCACAGCCAAAAGAAACTGACACTGCTGGCAGTAAGTAGTAAAGTATGTACAGCCCAGATGTGAAAGGAGTAGTGTGTAAGATTTGTGTTTTAGCTTCGTTAGCTTAATATACACTTATATACACTCCTCACCAAAACAATAGTTGCAGCCAGAAGGAATCAGCCAACAGAAATAAAACTTGATGGGTAGGTTTGACATTGTGAGACTTCTGAATGATTTAAGTTTCATGCTCAGCTGTGCGTATGATGCAAGCAAGGACGAGCCTTATTGCTGTACCTGACTAACCCAACAGCCACGATTGTGGACATTCAACACCATTAGCAGACTTGGTGGAGTGACCAACGAATTTTTTATGCGGAGGCACCGTGGTCAGTACCAACATGAACTTGAGCTGTGTCACATGTCCAGAAGGCCTGGTGTCACCCCACCTCCCCCCCTACGACAAAATCTGCAGGAACCGAGTGTGGATATTTAAGCTGCATGGGATGGATTATCACAAGACACCATTAGCAACTACAACTCCATGCTGAGACATGGCAGCCCAATGCCATACTGAGAGACACTGTTTCTTTTTGTGTAGCTCAATAAATATTTCTCATATCAGTGTAAATTTATCATCATTTATTGTTCCTGCTAAACTTAATCTTCCTTCCCAATAGCACCGCAATTCTGGGTGCAGCTAGTCCCTTTCACATGTTTATGTTGTATCAGCAGCTTAAATTTGATGGTGCAGTGGAAAGAAGTAAAATTATTCCTAAGATGTTCTACCGTAGCGCATACTTATCAGTAGCTCTGTGCATAAAACTCCGGCTAGGTTATAATCCAGGTATGATTTTACAATGCTTATTAAAACTACGAGGTTCTGCTTTTCATCTGCTTCTTGTTCGTAATTCCCATTCCGCCTTAAATGGTACAATATGGTTTGATTGGTACACGATTAACGTCTTAGACGACCTAAGCTTAGCCAGATGATGAAAGATATTCACTATAAATATCTGAAGTCTACAAGTCTAATACGACTAACATCTACAATTTATAATAATTTACAATAATTCAAATACTGCACTTGTTCATTTAGCCTAAAATACATTTCATCATCAGTGACATTTAAATGGAACTGTTATTACAAGTATATATACAAGTAATAAATAACTGTAAATAAAAGTCCTGGCAGCCTTGTCGCCTCGGAGCACAATAAGCCACACCTTCTTCTAAGATGGCACTGACATTAAAAGGGCAAAAATGCCCTAAAGAAATAAAAAAGAAATGATCAGGTGTAAGCAAAATGCTCGGTGCACAACGTGCGAGAGGAGCCTGGTAAACAACTGACGCACGATAAGTCTAATGTGTAAGTAGTGAGCCTTATCCAAGCATCCACCTCCGTCCTCTCCACACTGCCTCCGACTCCGCTCCATCACGTAGTTGATTCAAGTGAGCTATTAAACAAAGTTGGCTATTTAGGTAACACTTTTTAATAGGGTACAGATCATAAGGCTAAACGATGCCTACATGAATAGCTCATGACTCAAGTTCTGCCACACAACATTTTGGGGAACTTTCACATGATGTCAACTTTATGACACTAAAATAACTGAGTGAAAAAAGAGAAGATAGGGTTCACAGGTTTGGGGGCGGGGGGGCGGAGAGTCTGTCATATTAAACATGTTGTCAGATCTTATGTATTTGAAGCTGTGGCGAAAAGAAACGCCAATCTGCATAGGTGCATAAACTTCTCAGAGCTATGCTGGAATGCATGTGTACACGATTAGAAGTGGACTAGTCCTTTATCCAACTCATGTAACTGGTTTGTTCCAGTTTCCTAAACTGTATGCATGTAAACATAGCTATTATCTCCTGTACGGATCTGTTATAGTGCCAAAATCTCTGAAGCTATAAACCTCTTTAAACTCTCTTTAAAGTTTCAGGCCTCTAACGTCCGGGAGTTCATGCACATTGCAAGGTATTGTTGAGTATAAGTGGAAGGGGAGTGGATAAAAGCATGATTAGGAAACAAATATGTGTGATGTCATTATAATTTTTGTGTTTTAATGTCGTTGCATTAATCTGGTAGTTTTAGGGCTTGTGGGACAGAAAGCTCTTGGCTTTGAATAGTGAGCATATGGCTCAGTGGTAGGGTTTGGAGGAAGTCGCTTATGTAATGCATAAGCAAACATTCAATGTTAGGTTTCAAGCAGAGCACAGGGAACCAAACCCAGAGCAATGACCACCATTCAGCTGAAACAAGGGAAATTAAATATAGCAAGTTCAGCAAAGCCTGCATGTTTACTTCTGCATGGGCCTGTCATGGACAGCATTGAAATAATTCATTTGAACTCAAAACTCAAAAATGAATTTGAACTTCTGTTTATGAGTAAGTTTGTAGGAATCCATCTCGAATTACCATTTACAGATAGGCGATTTCATCCTCCAGGAATCACATGCATGTGTCATTGCTTAACGTGTTCCAGTTCTTTGTCGAGGAGTGGTCAGTCTTAAGTATATGGTCATTTAGAAGAAATTAGCATGTGAGTGTGAACGAACCACATTCCTTGATCGTTCGTCATGGTGATTGGTTCGGTTGTCTTGTGTAAACAAGAAGCAGTGGGTGAAGGGGGGCAGCGCGGGGTGTGGGGCTTCCAGCACACCAACACCTCAGGCCTTCTCCCCTGGATCTCTTCTCCACTGGGGAGCTAGTGAAGGCCTTTTGGATGCCACTGCTTTGTTGTGATTGCCTGGCTCAGGTTACGGAGCTAAAGCCGGTGGATCGGGTGACGGTGCGGTGAAAGGAGCACAACCTTTTCTCACACTTTCATGTGGGATTTGGAGAACAGACCGAAAACAGTGAACACCTATAGCCCTGCATCTTGGACAACAATCTTATTTGCCCCAACAAGCATGTAAACTTCCAGGGTAGAATTTTACAAAGTAGGATTTCTCAGTTAGCCAGATAATGGAGCCCGAAGCCTGCAGTGTCGAATAGGAAGAAATCTGTGGACCATTTCTGTTGGACAGTCTTAGCCAAAGTGTTATTTGTGAAGTCCTGCTTTGTAAAATGCCCCCAGTATCCATTCATTAGGGAGAAACAATGAAGCTGTTTTGAACGCAGAGTAAAGGAAGTCCACATGGTAATATGAAACTGGTTCTCTGGTTCTTTCTCATAATGCATTCAGTCTTCAAGGCACAAATAAGAGGAACAATAGGTTTAGTAACCTCTGTGTTTGCGGCTACATGTGGTTTTCTGGATTTAAGTAATTTCCTTTTGTTTAGAGAGTGGGATTCCCATGTGCTTGATGACGTCCCTTCAGGTCATTTTCCTGGAACAGACACTGCTCATTACAGCTCCATCAGTGTCGTTTGACATTGTCAATTGCTCGCAGGATTTGCAAAGTGCTCAAAGCTGGTGCACAACGGAAGCCAAAAGCCACCCTGAGTACACTTAACAAGTGATAAACATCTTAGCTGAGCACAGATCAGTTGGTCATCTCTTGAAGCCGGAAGGATGTCCTCCAAGATCTGGTGTGCTAGGAGGCGTTTGTTTTGAAGCATATCCAGACCTCTTGGACACACAGAGCACAGCCCAGCCTCATTCAGCTTTTCTCACCGGACAAGCCCAAGATATGCTGAGTAAAAATGTGCAATGAAAATATAGCCTGTCTGGGGCCTGCTGTTCTTTTCCTCTGTGGCTTTGATTCTGAAAGAGAGGAATTGTATAAAAGGTTTTGTCATCACTGTTCCATGTGTCATATCCACATGACTTGCATGTCATGTCTTTTTCTTCAAAAGAAAGTTTCAGGAAACAGCTTGGCTGAAAAACGGCCTTCGCTGTGGTGTGGAATATGAACATAAAATGTCCCGCTTTACAAAAATCAGGATGTGAAAGTTAAAAGGCTGGGGCTCCAGTCATCGTGAAACAGAATCTTGTGATCAGTCTGTTAGCAGGACTTTGAGCTGTGTGTGTCTCTTTCTTCCTGTTCAATCCCCTCGTCCACTGCTCTCCAACAGAGCAGTGCATTCCTCCAGAGCAATGTTTTTGCACTCAGTGCCTGGGGGCTTTTCAGTGGACTCACAGCGGAGACGATCTGACATAGCAGGCTGGCTATGAGCGTCTGGAGCTCTCGTGCTCCAAAGCTATGGCACTCGGACACATGCTAGAGCCATTGAGAGGATCAGAGATCCAGACCATACGGGAGCCCTTTTAAGTCTCTCAAGGTTTTTTTTTTTTCGCAACACAGTCTTGACAAGAGGTGCTGTCTGCTAAGCCTGGTACAAGATGTTTGAATTTCCATTGATTTTTACTTTTCTGCATCGTTTGAATGCAGCAGCAGTTTTTTTTTTGTTTTTTTGGACAGCAAAGATTTATTAAAACACAGTGGTGACGGCCCAACACTTTTTGACAGAATTCAGGGTGCTTAGATATAAGATACTAGAATATATGCATATATATATACATGACATTAATCATTTTGTGTTGAGTGATGAGACTGCAGCTCACAAAACTGGCATATGTTTTGGTAACACTTGCATAGAGTATTGAGTAACTAGCCTGAAGTAAAGCATCAGTTAACATGAAGTAATACATTTACAACGGCTCACTAATGTTGTTAACTGTTGTAGATGTTGTGTTGCATAACATGCACAGAAGTGCTAGTGTTTTTCTACATTGTTCTGGTTACTGAGCATGCATTTATCTGCACAATGCAGGGAGGAGGTGGTGCTGTCACCTGTAGGCTCATGACAAACACAGACAATGTTTATGAGTAGATTAATTGGGACATGCTTTAAACGATCTGTGTTGTCTTTTGTCAGTCAGTCAATTGAGGAATGATGGTTAGCCCAGCTTCTCAGCATTTAGCTGCTGATGAGTCACACTGCCCCACCACCTCCTTGTTTTCTGTGCCAGGGTAGAGCAGAAGTCAGGTGAGTATAGGTGGTCCATGTGTGATTTTGGAGGTATGTTGGTGGGTAATGGCTAACATTATGAAGTTAATTAGCTTGTTTTTACCATCGGTGAGCTCACTGGGTTTTGCAGTGTTGAAGATCACCTGAGCTCGAAGCCCAGTGAATTCCTGTGAAAAGTGAATTCCAAACATATTTCATTTGTGCTCAGTATTGATGTGGCCTTACTCAGGCAACAACGGCAAAGCCCTTCCTGGTTTGGTAGTAATCGTGGAACCGTTTTGTTTAAGATGAGCATTTGTGGGAGTATTTGCAGTTGTAGATTTGGGAAGGCTTCGGAAGCTGTTTATATTGGACATCTCCCAGCATCCGGACCTCATTCCTGGGAGCAGACACCCAGACCAGCACATGGATGGCGCCCAAACAAACCTTATTTGCATTGTTTGTGTTTTTAAATGCAACGTGGGCCGCGTGATGACATGAACTCCCTCTGGCCTCTCAGAAAAAGACCTAAAGCCAAATAAGGCCCCCGGAATGCACTCTTCTATTTTAGAAGCATCATGACTGGATCTTTAGTTTGTAGTATACCACATAACCAGGATAGAAGGGGAACGATGACGCTGTGGGGCGGTTGTAATTAACAGTAACTGTATAACTTACTTCAACACTTCTCAGAGTCATATCAAAGCTCTTGTTAAGTGTTGGTGTGTGATAAAAGGACGTGGGAAACTTCCTGTTGCCCTTTCACTGTTTTCGTCCTCCTGCTAAACAGTTTATTTGGGAAGTCTGGCTGTGTTGCAAGTCATAAACGGACTCCATGTTATTAATTGGAGACCATTCCTCGCCTAGCTTGGGCCCCGCCCCCACCTCTCAGAGCCTGAGCTTTTTGCTGTGTGTGGTGTTATTTTCTGGGATCTGTTCCTGCTGCCTTGGTCTCTCTTCTCTTCATCTCCTGCAACTGGACACCCAACAAACACTTGAGCTACTGTTTTCAAAGATCCTCTGTGTGTGTATGTGTGTTTGTGCCCCACCACCAATTTCCCATTTCTCTTCTCAGTGCTTGTTTCATTGGAGATTCAAACCTGTGCTTGGCCCCTTTTCCTTTCAGTTGTCTTTCACAATTGTACACCACCCTTTCACATATAACTGTACTTTCCACAGGGCTTTTTCCAAAACTTTTTACAAATGTGTGACGCTGTGTAATCATGGGTAAATTATGAGTCAGAGGCAACATACCTGTGACTCAGATATTTCAAGATGTAAGTACCTGGAAAACTTTCCGTGTGTTATGATCTTTTCTCATATATGTTAACATCATGTTAGGATATTCATGGACATCGTACAGTATATGGATGAACTATGATTACATGATGTTTCTTTTTCACTGTTGAAATAATGTGGCTTCATAATATAAAAAATGCAATAAAAAATAAAAAAATAAGTAAAGAAATGATAAAAAAAGCATTGTTGTTATTATTATTTTTATTATTATTATTATTATTATTATTATTATTATTATTAGATTAATGTTTTAACATACTCACATTGTGATATAGACTCAACTTTATATAAATGTCTTTTCCACTATTTGAAATGGAACAAAACTAGCAAAAATTATAGAAATAAAAAGTGCTACTACTTTTACTACTTCTATTACTACTAATATAAAATAATTATCAAATTATGATTATTATAGTAGCCATTGTTATTATTATTGCTCTGAATGATTAAATTATCTGGAAACTTTAGAAAACAAAGGCTACACTTCTTATCGTTGGAGCAGTTGCAGGTGTGACGTAAGTTAGTGATGCAGTGTCTCTTGTTGGAATGTATTAGAACTGTTTCAGCTGTTGAAAACAAACGCCCCCAGCACCCCAGATTCTTGGACGACATCCTTCCGGCTTAAAGAGATGGCCAACTGATCTGTGCTCAGTTAAGGTGTCTTTTTGTTAAGTGTAGTCAGGGTAGCTTTTGGCCTCTCGTTGTGCACCAGCTTTGAGCACTGTTCATGCACATGTATGGGTTTTTGGAGTTATCACAGCATCCATGACTAGGGGTTGCACAGACTGGTCGCTAGTCATGGGTCAAGCGATTATAACACTTACCTTGGCACTTCATTCGAAGATTTCTCTGCTGACCTACAGTGCTTCTGAGATCCGATACTGGGTGTTGTTATTTCGATTGGCCAAAGATCACAATGTAAAGTTGTGTATTGTTGGAGATGGGGCATAATGCCATGTAATCTGTTGTTTGCAGAGTTAAACACTATGCCACGAGGGAATGTGACGCTAGGCCGTCTATGATGAGCTTTAGTCCGATTTTTTGCAAGATTACAGGGTCCTGATCTCCGGATCCCCTGAGGGCTAGCAATGCGATCCTGTTGGAAAGGCCAGGTGAGCTGACCTGTGGAAGTTGGCTTCATCACAGCTTTTTAAAGTTGGATTGGAAGTTGCTTGTTGTAAAGCATTCCCTTCTTATGCAAGCACTAGCCAAGATAGGCAGAGCCCCTGCAATGGGGTGACATCATACTGGTGATATCTATTACGCCCCTCAGAGCTTCCTTAAGAGAAACGCCTGAGGAGAAACCCTCCTTTAAACTTTGTAATCCATCTTAAGATGTTTTATGCAGAAAGCATGTGTCTTCATGAAATTACATCACAACTGAAGTTGAAATGGGCATTTATAATAATGTGATAACAGCAGGTGTTGCTGTATTGGCCAACCCCATAGACACTAATGCAAAGCTTTTTGATGTCTCCTATTTACAACAGATCATCTGGCACACTTGTCCTCAACCCCCATAGTCTATTGTTTAGCGTTTGCTGTTTGCCAACAAGAGTAGCTACGGTGCTTTGTTGTGCCAGCACAGACTCTCTTTTCATGGACCAACCAACTGAGATCAAAAAGCAGAACTGCGCTTTGTCCCTGATGTGGCCTGTGCCACTCTATTGTGAAGTCAAAGAGCTTTTTTTAGGAGTCGATTTGGAGTTTTGCGTTTAATACTCTGATGGAGAGATGTTATATGTGGTCTCTTTAAAAGTCCTTTCATAAATCCTCTCTCAGATGTGGGACGTTCTGAACTCCCATCATGGCAGGAAAAATAAGATTTGATCTCCCGCAGGAGAAGTCAAATGTGATTACTGAAATTAGGTTACGGCCCACCAATTAGCCCAGCCTTGTGGAAAAGTTGCTTTGCCATGTTGACCTCCAAGGGCACAGGCAAAATGCTTCCCCTCCTTCTGCTTGACTTTATTTTATTTTCCAGTTTATTCATTTTCCAGCTGTACATGGGCTTTCGTGTGGAGTCAAGAAATTTAGTGCTTAGCTTGCAAGATGTCATTTGTCTTCACTGGAAATATTTGCGTGTTGAAGAAAGAACACGACTGGACACGAATAATCTTCTAGTTTCTACTGGCTGGAACTTAAAATTGTTGTTTCAGAGTATAGCATTCATAGTTGTGGTCTGGAGTGCCTGACTAGAACTTTTGAACCCAATGCCACAGCTATCTAAAGTTCCACAAGCCTCACTTTGATTCCCACATGGTAACCTCCAGCTCCAGAAATGAGAACCGTGCAAGATGCACCACGTAATTTCTTTCTATATGTGCATGACCAGCGAATGGGAATATTTAGGGGTCCAAGCACTGACTCTTGCCTGTTGCCTTTTCCATTTCACTCCATGAGCTGTTTTAGTTTCTAAGAGTCCTAACTAATTGTTTCCTTTCAGGAAGCTCCCAGGCCCTGTATAAAACCCTCGTTGAACTAATGTTGCGGAATCCTGGCCTTCAGGCCTCTGCTTAATCTGCACAGCTGAGCCAGAAAACAAAGCAGGACTTGACTGATTCTACTTCAGATAAAGAGTCTCCATCTCTTATCTGCTCATCCTATTACTGACCTTGTATCAGGCTCCAGCTCAAACAGAGGAGCAGACAGGAGCTTGCCCATTTACTAAGCCCCGTAATTCAATTTCAGGTCCGTAAATGACCACTTATTGGCCAGTCCATGGCAACCTAAGGGCAACAGGCATTTGTTGGGACTCGACTCCTAAGCTATATTGGGCCCATCTTTGGGGTCATTATGTGGTTATGAGTATTGTTATTTACCAAGAATGTTAATATTTTAATGCTGATGTAAGATTAGGTGGTGCCAGACCTGCAAGACCAGGCAGACCCCAAATGCTGTCACCATTAAATAAATAACTTCCATCTTAGTAGATAGGAGAAAATCCTGCTCTACTCTTGCTCCAGATTTGCAAATATCCAGAGGTGTTTCTGTCCATCCTTCCATTGTGAGAAGACAACTGAGTACTATGGGTCTGAAAGAATGTGTAGCTCATAAGAAGCCATTGCGAATTAAAAATTTGGTTATTAAATGAGGAACTTCTCTGAACAGAAAAGACTAACGATCAAGAAAGAAGAACTTTGTCACACTTTGGTCATGAGAAGGAGAAAATGCAAGCTAACAGTGTAATCCTTGGCTTGTTGGAAAAGACACCCTATGCTTTATTGACATGTGTAGTTTGGCTTCATCACAGTCTTTTAAAGTTGGATTTAGAAAGTTGCTTGCTGCAACGCATTGCCTTCTTCTCTTGATCCATACAATTGATACGTCATATTGGTGTTCTCTTTTATGCCCCTCAGAGCTTCCCTATAGAGAAATGCCTGAGGAGAATAATTGAATAATTGTACTTGATGGAAACAAAATAAATGAAGGGTGGTCTCTGACATACGCACAGTACTGTAGTTGTCTCCAGCCCAAGTAACTTTATGTGCTTCAACAATTCCAATTTGATTAGAACAGTCTGTCTTTATTGTTCTCAGACGTTTGTTAGGCATAAGTGTTTGGAAGCTCTGAGCTCACCAGCGAGTAGGCTGCTGTTTGCATTCTTCACAAACTGGAGAAATGCATTGAACTACAGAGAGTGGGAGGCACCCACTTCATTACTGACATTTCACTTAGGGGAAAGGGAGAGAACACATACATGCAGGCCTCCTCCAAATGTGAGATCTTCCATGGCCTCAAATGACGGAGCAAAAGAGTGCTGTAAAAACCCATTCCATCTTGCAGCGAAGGGGAAAAAAAAACGTGAGTGAATTTATAGCCAATTTGTAGCTATTATAAACAGGACGCATTCCAGTTGTAGCGCTGGACATCTGGAATGCAGGGCAGCGCTTTCTTTGAGGTGGAAAAAAAGTTTGGATACGGATTTTTCTCAGGAAGCGGTGCTGAAAGAGTTCTCCAGCGCCTTTAGATGCAATCAAGAGCCAAACAACATTCTCCAGGGCCTTGTCTCTGACAGTTAATTTGCTGGGCCTCTTTACCAGACATTACAAACTGTGGTCATTGCAGATGGTATGTCTGTCTGAGAGCTGAATGTGGTTTTCACCAAAGCTGAATCAGTACAGGGTCGTTTTGACGCGTCACCCTGCTGTGTTTGACATTTGAGCCGGGGTGGAGCTGCCCAGCCATGCGACCACGCTTCATTCAAGTTTCACTCAGATGAAGGAGCGACAGTAGGTGGAAGCTAATATTTTCCCTAGAGATTCGTCCATGCAAGTGAATCATATGGCCTTATGGAAAGTCGTAATCTTTTTACAGTGGAAAGCAGCATACAAATGCTCCATCACCACAAATCATGGAGTCACCACTGGAACGGTTCGCTAGGGGAGCATAGCATATTCTTTGTTAGTCATTATTGTGTTACAGGTCTTTACAATAGGCCATTGTAAAGACTAAGTGTACTATGAGCATGCTGAACAGCTCAGATGCCACAGTTAGTGTCTCTGGGTATTTTCAAGTAATCCAATAAATGTCAGTCATTTTGCTTAAACCTAGTGCCTAAAAGATTTTAGATTGAAATCATTGAAATTTGAAAGAGCGCAATATTCTAATCGCAAGAGCTGCTATTTTAATTATAGGCTATTTCATTAAATATGTGTCGTATATAGGAAACAGTAACATTAGATCTGAGCTTGTAAACTACCTGTATAGGTCAATCACATGCACCCAAACAACTAAATGCTGTGACATCACAATCGCACCTTGTTCAACCAACTGAGGAAGGGCTTGCTCTTTTCTTTACTGACCAAGTGACAGGCCTGGACTTCAGTTCCCATGAAATGACTTCGATTTAAATCACTGTTGCAATACTGATCAGATCTATCGGAATTAGATATTCTTCCCAAATCATTCCGCTCTGCTCAAACCTAATGCAGGCCAGTTTGCCCTGTGTTTTAAACACGTGGCTAAAAAGTATTTGCAGTATTTCACCATTTTTCACTCGTCTTGATGTGAACTAGACGGTCATAGTTTTAGGCAGCGCTTCCATGAGCATTTCCTGAACAGTCACGAGGCTGCCATCTCCACCCAGTTTTAGAGCGTCATTGAAGTTTAGTGAACTAAAACTAACCCAGCATAACCTAAAGCTACAAAGGCTAGACCACCTGTTCAAAGCTGCATGTCGCCCATTCATTCGTTTGTTCATACATAAACGAGTTTGTTTTGCCTCACTGAGTGCATGTACTGCTTTCTTTCTTATTGGAGATTCAGATCAAGGACAGGATGCCATGACACTTAACTGCCCGGGGAAGGATGCCAAGCCTTTTTAAATTGGTTTAACAACTAAAACACTGCAGCAAGTTCAGATATAATGGGCACAGTCTAATGCTATATGCCTTAAAACTGGGGTCCTTAAGCTTTTTCACAGTGAATGGTTAAAATATCTAATCTTTAAGGTACTTACTGATAGACTCTCAGGCACTGGCCAGTCATGCTCACTTATTTAGAATGGAAGTATAAACTATTTTAAAGTTTGCAATGTTTATTACCGGCCCCCCTCCCAGTATCATGTGGTTCTGTTCGCTCAACCCACCGAACAGGTCTTGGCAGTGGCCTGTGGGGCTATTTTCATAGGTCACTCTGTCTCGGGTGGGCGAGTTTGTATCTCACTGCGGAGACTGAGCGGCTGCGGGTGCCGGGGCTCGGAGACTGGTGTTGATGTTGGTATGAATGGCGTCTCCAGAATAAACACCATTTGTTTTTTCACCCTTGAGTGATCCGTTACATGCCGGGGCACTCTGCCTGCATCTCTCTCTCCACCTGTTATGTTATTGTAAACAACCGGGTGTCTGAGATAAAGGGTTTCTTTCAAAAGTGCGCCAATGAAAAGAGATCCTGCCGTTTGCTGTTCACAAACCATTAACAAAGATGAACGAGCAGAAGGCATCGTGCATAGCATCATATGATGTATGAGTGGTGCTTCAGAAGTTGGATGTAGCTGGGTGTGTCTGTGTAATTTAATGTTTATGTGAATATTTATATTTCATATTTATGTTTTTTAATTTCAAATAATCAGAAGAAACACTGAAGGTTTAAATATTTCTCTGCCACTTTGGTTTATGTTAATCGCATATTATGCTAAAGATACTGTACATGCTTTTGTTATTCTAACTGCTTACCAGTTCTGATTCATGTAGTTATTGTCGTTGTCACTATAGCTATTTAAGATAAATAGATGAAAAAATATTCAGAAGATTGATTGGATGACTTAAACATCAATATTTAGAAAACATTCTTAAGGTAAAAACAAAACATGGTTTTAATTAAGAGAATCGTGCAAGTTTTTCTATTGTATGAAGCAGAAAGAAAGTTGTAGCATGACGTGTTTCATTTGTCTTACTAAAATTGCACGTCCTGTGATGTGAGTATTACTCATCTGCACATCAGGATGACAATGCTGAAACAATATATTGTGCCGCCCGAAAAGAAGCTTGATATAAATGGTATGTTGCAGCTGAATCTTCTGAGTTTCATATGTAAAACTGATAATCATGAAGTAGTGACAAATCTAAAAATAATACCAAATATTTTCTTTGTGCTGTACAGCATTACAGCATTGCAGTCGGTTTTTATACTAGTAATCTTTGGGTTAGGCGATATCAGACTATATTATCTGCCTTACTAATGTTAATGGGCTACACCATGTACAACACTGTTTTCAGTGCTTCCCAGTTTAATCCAACCAGCACTTCAGTCAATTTTAGAGTTTAAAAATGTTGATCCACAAACATTAAATCATTTTTACTACTAAGTGTGGCTAATTAGAGGGTACTTTGTGGAATGTCTGTTCCAGTTATTGCGTTTGTCCTTGTCACTTTGTTGTGGCTTTGTGGGAGGCCAATATTTCTGACTCTAGTAATTCCATATGTGTTACTTCTGAGTTGTAGTATCGTCACCATTATTTTTAAGCAAGGGAAACATTAAAACGTAAGGTATACCTTTTCATATGACTGCATGTTTGGGTGTGTTGAGAACTGAAGACTGGTCCTGTATATGCTGGTCCTTTATTCATGTTATTTTTATGTCATTGTTGTTCTGCCAGTAATCCGCAATAAGCTCTAATGCAGTTATGGCTTTGAGGAATAGCCGTGTTTGTTATTGTGGAGATGAAGCCCTGCTCTGTTTCTCTAGTAGTCTGTGATATAAACTGATCAGCTCAGTAGAGGACACCTCAGGACAGGCAGATGATGTCATGAGACAGGATGCTGCTCACCACCAACGCAGGAAGCGGCAGCCCGGATTGGGGACATGGAGCCATGTTGTCCGGAGAGGCATTTCTGAGAGATCGTCTCCATGGTTATGGGGACGAGTGTGCACAACTTCCTGTGTTTCGCTGATGCATGTATTTTTTTCTGTGTTTCAGAGCTCGATGAACCTGCCCCCAGACAAAGCCCGACTCCTACGCCAGTACGATAATGAGAAGAAGTGGGACCTAATCTGTGACCAGGTGGAATATTTTACTGTGGCTGTATTCGAAATGGCATACTACATACTATATGTGTACTAAATCTGCCTAAAAGTAGTATGTAGTAATCGGTATGCGACCAAATTGAAATAAAATATACAAGTCTGAAGATTAATAAAAGATAATCTCCCTTTAGAGGTTCAGTTTTAGAGTGAAATAGCCGAGTGTAGCTAACAGCTAGGCTAACCGTATTTCATCTGAACTAAGCAGCGTTAGCAGCAGCTAGCTCTAAACAGTGGATACAGTAATAACAGCTCTGAGGTAAATCTGAGATAACTGGTCATGTGACTGTATTAGTATACTACACTGTAGGTCAAAACTTGTTACTGTTCTGCATACTACACACAGGGGGCAGTGTGGAGTACATACTACTGTAGTATGCAGTACAGTAGGGCCATTTCGTATATATCCCCTGACTGAGGTCAGGCTGCATGATCATGACTAAATATTTATCACCATTATTTTACTCAGTAGTAAAACTGTGCTTATTTATCACACTTAATTCTTCAGGAAGCAAAATAGTTTCATTGCGCTCATTCTCAGGGAACAGACAAAGCATACTTTCCCTCCCCATGATACATTTTGGGCTGTTTTCCTGAACAGGGATTAAGCAGAGTCATGTACTGTACTTTCCTTTCAGCGGAAAATCTCCATTTAAAGTCCATGACTAGGCTTAATGCATTTCTGGGAAACTGGCCCTAAAGGCCTGTATTTGTTCAGGTTCTTACGTCTTTAAATCAGAATAAGTCTTTAGTCATGTAAATTAAGTCTCTTAAACCCAAATAAATACGGAGTATAGAATAACGTTTGCCTACATAGAACAGACAGTTACATTGTACTATGCTAGAAACAAGCCAGCATGACATGAAACTGATACTGATATCTATATCTAAGCCAAGTTGACCAGTATCCTCCTCAAATATGTTTATTTCATTAAGGAATCTAAAAACTGTGATCAAACTGCTAGCCTACTCTTTAGGCAAAAATGGTTCTATATAGTTCTATAAAAAACTTTCTTTAATTTATAACAGTAGTGGAGCCCTTTTAATGCTACACAGAACCATTGCAATTCGTAGCATTCATATACAACTGGCTTTCCATCACTAAGAGGAAACATTTGACCCTGCAGAGAAACATTTATGCATTCCTATTGTTATTTGAGTATTCATGGTTCTATATAGATCCATTGCCTGTACTAAAGGAGAGCCACTTTTATAAAGAGTAAGCCCTACATGCTACATGTTGTCCTCTGCATATAACTTTCTGAAGAGAACAAAGCACAGTATGATGAGTCACACAGACAAGCAACAGATTGAGTCTTGTTCCTGTGTATGTTGTGCCAAGCCATTTTCCGAGCTGCATTTAGAATTGAATAAAACCGAAAGATTGCTTTGGATAACGACATAATAAGCTCTAGTGAGCCAGAAAACAGTGAATCATTTGATAAATCTAATCTGTTACTCGATTACTAAATTAGTGAGGCTGAATGTAAGAAAATCCATCACTAAACTGCATTTACAGTCGAGGGGATGACTCAGCAAATGTGATAATTGTTAATTAATGTTTGTCTGTCTGCTTATGTTTCTCTATACTGTGTGCTAGGAGCGCTTCCAAGTGAAGAACCCTCCACACACATACATTCAGAAACTGAGGGGCTTTTTAGACCCAGGTGTTACTCGCAAGGTAAGGCAGGACTCTCAATTTATGCATATTATGTTGTATTTTAATTATGGCTGTGAAAATTAACATCACACTTTGATTATTTACATGGCAGTTTATGTATTTGCCTAGTTGGACATGGGGGATGCTCATGGGAGACCTACTGATAAGTTAACAAGTAGCAAACTAATAAAAGCAACAGCATGGTGGAAAGCTCCAGCTTCCCTCTAAAGCAACCATAATGACATTATAGTTAATGGCATAATATATTAACATGGGAAACTGATTTTGAAGTGTTGTTACCTCAGTGGACAGCTTCAGAACGCCCGCACCTGTACAAGTTGTGAGGTGTTATCCTGTGAGTGAGTGAATTATCAGTGATTAACCACGGCATGATAGAGGGTGCGAAATGAATGGGGCATTCCATTTCAGAAGTTGAGTGGGCATTTAACATTCCTTGATCCACAGTGTCACATGTGTATTATCGCAGACCCTTACTGAAATCACATATATTCAATATTCACATATATCCATATTCAATCTAGCAGGCCTCACATGCACATACTGCAGGTCAGTGCAGCGATATTCCAGAAGGACAATGCATAGTGCCATTGGGCCCAAGTTGTTGAGAATTGGTTCAAGGAGCATTCCCGAGAGTTCCAACAAATGCTATGGGTGGCACAATGCTATGGGTGGCACAATCGCCCAATTAGTCCACTAGCATGCCTTGTTTGAACTCCTGTAATTCACTTTACCTTGCCATGAGTCAGGCAAAGGATAACTCCTCACAACTTACGTAGTTACAGAGGCTACAGGTCACGCAGCATTTTGAAGCATTGATTGTATGTATTATATATGAGTCATTCTACTGAATTCGTTAATAAGTTAATAATTCTGTATACCTAATGCTATACCATAATAATGTTTAATGTATTAAAATAATAGATTAAACCTTTTATTTTAAAGTAAATAGTGAAGATTAACTACACACTGTAATGTAATGTCATGATTTATTGTCGAACAGACCCAGTGCCTGTATTATTTAGTGAGAGGACACATACAAATACAGAGCTTGCCGTCTTTCTCAGCCAAGTGACGGTCTCCAGTATAACACAGAAGTCTTACTATGTTTGTTACAAGCCAACTGTTTTCTGACACAAGGCTCCTGCAATCATAACTGTTTCTGTTTGTGCGCTGAGGTCATGTCTCTCTCTTCTGGCTACTATGTGGAGATAACTATTGCCATTGTGTTTCTAACATTCTCCGAATGCGCGGCTCCATGGTGTTTGTAAAGAGAGTTTTTTGTTTTTTTGTCTGATAAAAATCAGATCTTTCTCCCTCCACAGAAATTCCGCAGGCGGGTTCAAGAATCCACCAAAGTTCTGAGGGAACTGGAGATATCGCTGAGGACCAATCACATCGGGTGACTTATTCTCTCTCTCTTTCTCTTTCTCTCTCTCTTTCTCTCTCATCTCCCAATCTGCCGACTCCTTCTCTCCAAGTCTCTCCATCTTGAACTGATCCCTTTCAGAGGTCACTGAAACACAGTGTGTCTTCAGTCTGACTAAGGCAGCACCCTCAGGCTCACAGCACTGCTTCAGGTGGTTAACCAGCTCCAGTATGGCCTAAAGGATTAGAAGTGGCACTGGGAATGAAGATGTAACAAAAACATATACTGTTTCTCACAGAAAGGAACTGACAGAGGAACAAAACTGAAAAACGTTACTATTTTAAATGGGAATTAGAAAGGAAACATTCCTTACTTTAAGATAATGCTCCAGTGTTCCATGCCTGCGCTCCAGTTGGTAGCATGCAGTATGTATATTAGTGTAAACAAGTCACTGTTACATAGAAAGCGTCCACAGACTTTTCAGGATTTATATATACTTCAATAGCTGAGATATAAACAGTCCCTCAGAGGGGTTTGATATGAAATGGTTAACTGTAGAGAGACTTACCAAGTCTGATTTTTGTACAGTGGCGGTGATAAGAAACAAAGGGTCATGCTACAGTTGTATGAACCTTACCAGTCAAACTAGATTTGTTCCTTCTACATTAAACTTAAATATAGAAGTTTCCTGCAACTTTTAGCTTCCAATTCCTCCTCATTTGCTGAGTTCCACATGTTACATATATGCATATATATATGAATACATATGCATACACATTGTATACATATATATTTACATATAAAATCTGCCTTTTGCATCTAAACACCATGTTTATGTTTTATTATTTGTTTATTTTTTATTATCTCCTCCAAAATATATGATATATAGTAAATGACCATCTGCATATAACTATATATAGTGTATATAGTGTTGATCACAGTAAAACCCTTTCTTTGGGGATTGTTTTGCCATATAAGCACCTATGTCTACCCGTCCATCATAGGGGACTTGATGGGTTCTGGTTTTCATTCCATCTTAACCTTTTCTAATCTTTGCTTTCTGCCTGTCACTGGGTAGTAGCATTGTCAGTGCTGTGTTGGTAAAGTAGGTTTCTTTTGTTGAGGCTTTTCCTCTTTCAGGGATCATTATTTCTTTGTCCTTCCTGTTGTAGAGCGCAGGCCGGAATAGTTGCCAGTGCCCAGATCCCGGTGGTTCTGCCAACCTCCCTGTGCTGCGAAGCTGTATGTGTGTGCGTGCATGTGTGTATGTGTGGCTATGTGTGTGTGAGCGTACTTTAGCAGTGCCCAGATGGTTTTCATTGTGTTCCTCCACCAGCCGTTTTAGCCAGCAGGAAGCTGTGCTGTGCACGCTGGAGAGTCAGGAAGCACGAGCGTCCAACAATGGAGTGTGTGAAAAGGCAGAAAACATACACACATGCCCTCATACGCTATTGTGACTCACACACACACACAAGCAGAAAAAAACACACAGAAAAACAAAGCATGCCACACACGGAGAAACACAACGGAACACTGACACAGTTTCAGCTCACACATGCAAGCACATGCTGTATACATACAATTGCTGGAATAAATGCAGTTTGACCTCAGATTCTTGGCAGATCCTTACAGTAGGGGTGGGCAACATGACGACACGTGATAAATAAAGACATTAAGGATTTATAAGCACATTGTCGCACATGCTGTCTGAACAAACTAAATGTTTCACTTCCAATACTCCTGTTTCAGTGGAAAACACATTTTTATTATATTGTAGTATGTTTTTGCCATCTCACCCATCTGTGTCTTGTAGTCCTGTTGCTTCTGTATAGAAAGCTAGAGTGGTGTTCATGCACAGTGTTGGGGTAGGTGTTCCATCACAAATGGCTACTTACTTTTAGGGATAACTTTCCTGGGAAAAGTTACTTCCTGGAAAAGTTATCTTACTACTCCTTACTTAACTTCTGCTCTCTAAGACCTGCTCAAATCTACCAACTGGGAAGACAAAGGGTTCCTTATGTACTACATTTAGAAAGAAATAAGCAATCAGGGTGAACACAATTGGAACAGGCGCGTTAGCATCCCGTCAATTTCTCTCTGAACAAGGCCCAGCTAGTTGGGCTTGAAGGTAGTAAGTACATCCAGATGCCTCCGACCTTTCTTTAGTTTGGTCCATTGTGACAGGTGTGAACACTCCACTTGTAACTGAAGGCCTCGGCTCACTTCCAAATGAACGAATAAATCCTGAATACCCTTACTATGAATCCTGTATTCATAAAGCACTATAAATGAGAGCATGCATAACATCATATAGTGCTTGGCATAAGCTTGTTTAATGTCTCTTAAGTAGTTATAGTGACATTCATAATACTTAATAATGGAAGAGCATGCGTCTTTATAATATCTGCCCATGAGAACAGTGTAGACACTAATGCTATAATGCACCATAACACTTTCTACAGTTTTATTATGAAAGCAATTACGTTACTGTAACATGTCACTTTGACCCACCAGCCCTCTTCATGAAGTACATCATACCCTGAAGAGCTGTGACATCAGACACATTAAAAGCTCAGCACTTGCCTGTACCTCTGAAGTCTGAATGATTTGGGAAAGTGATTTTCTGCTATTGGAATTGTGACTTTGCTTTTTGGCTATGAAGACCAGCATATCCACTTTTTTCCTGGCTTGAAACTTGAACGTCGAACATACGCCAGTTAGTTGTGGTTGTGTTGTCATGTACACAGCACATGGTTGCTTGTGATGGATCTGACTCATCTCATCTCCACAGTCTCTGTGCTAGCTGTTAAAGTTCCCCGTCGATGTTGAGCATTTAGTCTGTAATTACAACGGTAGCTCTTGTGAATTGAACGTTGAATCGTGTGATTTTGAATTTTTATGCCCTGCCTAATCAACATGTCTGTCAGTAACACAGTTGACTATAATGGACAGTAGATGGAAAGAGCTGGTCTAGTCTCAGATACGCCAGGTGTAGGATTAAGCTGAAAATGCTGGAGCATTTCTTTAGTGATTCATCCAGTTTACCAGACCAAGACGTGACTGCTGCTATTGTGTTAGTAAGGCGGTAAATAATGCCCGCGCTCTTTTCCCTCGTCAGTAAAAGTGATGCATTTCCCATAGAGCACGGGGAAAAGAGCAGCCAGGCTATTTTCAGACGCTTTTCGTTGTGGTGGGGTGAAATGGAACAGAGGTTATTGCTCGAAAATCTGAAATAGCATCTGGCAGGAAAAGAGCGGACGGGGGGAAAAAGGGAGGGGGAGGAGTGGCAGACAGGAAACTGATGATCAGCTCGGCTCTCTACCTTTTCAATCTCAAAAGTCTGTTTGTCTTTCTCTGCTGCTCCCAGTCTCTCACTCGCTCTTTCTCTCCTTCACTCCCTCCGTCTTTCCCTCTCTGTCTTTCAGTCTGTCTCGTTTTCTTATTCCCTCTTTTATTTCTCTTTCTCTGTTTCTCTTTTTTAATTTTCTTTCTCTCTTAGTCTCTGTAGTTTTTTTCTAACTCTGTATTAGCTTCGTTCTTTCTCTCTTAGCCTTTCTCTCATTCTCTCTATGATTTTGGTCTGTCTCTCTCACTCTCACTCTTTCTCTCACTCAGTCTGTCTTTCTTCTTGTCTCCTTCTCTCTTTTGCATTTTCTCTTCTAGTCTTTCACTTCCTGTCTGTCTGTCTATCTCTATTACTAGTCTTTTTGTCATTCTGTCTCCTCCTTTCTCTGTCTCTTTTTCATGTATTTGTTGTGTTAGGAGAAAGTGTCTTTAATAAGAAGGGAGTTAATGTCCTACAGGTTTTAGCTTTCTCTCTCTCTCTCTCTCTCTCTCTCTCTCTCTCTCTCTTTCTCTCTCTCTCTCTCAATCTCTCCTTCTTTGTTCTCCTCTCTTTTTCTTGGTGTGGTGTAGCTTCCTTTCTGGCTCACCAATAGCAGTAGTGCAACTCCACCAGTAATCATTCCAATGTGACTCGGCATGTGTGTACATCTGTATGTGTGTGTATGCGACTGAATGTGTGTGTTAGTGTCAGGGAGGCAGACTAAATTCACTGGATGTCAGGAGATCAGCCTCCTCTCCACGCTTCTCTCCCCGAGCCATATGCCCTCCACATTCTTTAGCTGAGTGCAGTGGGAATTCCTTCAATGTTGAGTTACCCCCGCCCCCCCTTAAAGAAAAGTTCAGCTAAATGGAGGATATCTAAAGCTGGCTGCTGTTTTCTAGACTTTCCATCTCACTTCTGCCAAGCCAGGCATTGGGGAGCCCACTGTAGGCTGCCTTCAGTTTGAAAATGTCGGAATATTTTCCCTAAAATTCATTTTCCAGAGATCATTAGTCAGTGATTACTTTCTCTCGCTGGTCACCATGTCTGGATAACTCGTTCTCATCCTCACTTTTTCCACATCACCTGCTTTCTCTCCCTTGTTTCCTTTTCTTCTCTGGGGGATTGGAGATATGAGGGCATCACTCTAATCAACCTATCCAAGTCCCACCTACTAATGGGTTCTTTCATAGCGATTGTTGTCAGGTTAGACAAACTGTACAGAACTTTGTCAGACTAATGAGACTCAATAGCTAACAATCAACCTTAAAAAGGGAATTCCACTAATTTCTCAGCATCTCATCAGTCATTCAGTATAGTTGGATATGAAACGAACCAGGGATTGTAATTACTGAGCCGCTATACGTGTCTTCTCTGGCCTTTTATGTGTAACTTTGTAGATAGTAAATGATACGATGCTGGAAAAAAATGCTGTCGCCTACCTCCCCAACTATAACCAATTCAAACATTCCAGATTGACCCTAGAATGACCCACACTGATGTACCTATGTTACATCTGAACCATTTAAATAATGCAAACATTTTGAAAAATTACTGGAATTCCCAACCATCATATCTTAGGCTGATGGTTTGTCTCCCAACTGCATCAATCCAATGCTTAGCAGAAACATCAGTGTTTTAAAAACTTGTCCAACCTTCCAACAGTATGGCTATTTGCGGACGACCCACAGATAGGTGGGTTCACAAGTCTAAGGCTTTTAAATCACTTGACTGTATTTTGGTGTCTTTTTGTGGCAGATGGGTGCGGGAGTTCCTAAACGATGAGAACAGAGGCCTGGATATATTGGTGGAGTATCTGTCCTTCGCCCAGTGTGCTGTCATGTGAGTCCGAGTGCAGATCTTCACACACAACATCCTTTTCATCAGTCATACAGAAAAGCAAAGGTGTTAGACTGCACACACTTAGAGAGCTAAAGTGGAACGATACATACATTTCCAAATATTCACCGTTAATAATAATACAGCTGCATTTCAGCCTCCCACAGCCTGATGATTTACTGTGAAACTAATGAGATTGTGTCAGAACTCGCCAGCTGTAACGTTAACACTAACATAACACTGCGATGGCTATCATGAAAACAGGTGACACGTTATTTCCAGAACTCTGAGCGTTTCTTCACAGTGTGCTGTGATGGCTGGGTTATTAAAATATGGCTTCACAGCCAGTGTGCTGACAACAAAATCAGATAACGATAATGATCACAATCAAAACTAGTAAGAAAGCTTACTGTAGGGTGGAATTAGGAATTTGTGTGTTCTGAAGTATGACAAGTGTTCTGTTGAGCATGTTTCAGTTTCTGCAAATTAATTGAATTTATTTTATTTACTGAGCGTAATTTATCAAGGGCACAGTATATATAACTCATATGTGCAGCTTTCAGTGAGAGTCAGCAAGAGTCAATGATAAAAGCCTTCAAGCTGGCTGACAAAAGCAAGGAGGTCATTCTTTGGTTTGATTGGGCATGAAAACTTGAGAATGTATACACAAGTAATCCAATTTTGAATTTTGGTTGCACGAGTCAGTGGCTTGTTGGCCTGAATTCAGAGAGAATGCAGCCATATTGTCGCTGTCTAAAGAAAAACATGTATCCCCAATTTTATTGATTTGAACTTTTTAGGCAGCTGCCGTTTACATTTAGTAAGAGGAATGGACCAACAAAAATGACAAAAAAGTCTGGTCCTACTGACTTACCTTAAGAATGAAGTAGGTTTTTGCCCTCTCCTATGAAGTTGCTATTTTGGAGATACTTTCTTTGGACAGCGACAACATGCAAAAACAGTCCAAGTCAAATGACAAGTTAACACTAAAGTTAGCACATCCTTTATAGGACAGAAACTTAAATACGGGTTTCTAAACTTTTCTAAACATTGTAGGGCGCAATTGCCCTTTATAGGCTAAATCTAACATATGGAGGGAAAGCATAATATATGAAATATGTCACAAGCTATATGTTATGTTTTGGTTTTTTTTGCAATCTTTTAAATGCAGTAAATAAGCTGTTAATGCATATTAAAATGTGCATAAGTGTGTTGTCTGTAGGGTCTGTGTACTTATTTTCCCTAAGAAAATCAACAACATGTCATTTGACTAGGAGCACCCAGGTTTTTGCATACGACTACTGCATCTGTCTTCCCCTTTCTCATATTGCTTATGCAGCCATGGAGCGTCAAATACCGCACGTGTCCAGAATTGGTCCACAGAGCTGGCCAGGATTCATACTTCCAGTATTATATTGTCTGCAATATTCATGTGCTTTGTGGGTGAGACATTGTTTTGCTGGTAATAACCTGTTGCGGTAACCTGCAGGGCTGTGCTGGACTGAGTGCTTTGCTGAGTCCTGCTGAGCTGTAATAATCCTGAATGGTGCTCAACTGCTGTGCAAAATAACCTTGGAGCCCCCTTAATGAGCTTCGTCGCTAGCGCTCCCCAACCTTACCCCGTTCCCCTTGTGTCTGTGCTTCTGTGTGTCTGTGTGCACGGCTCAGGTTGGATTTTGAAGGGCTGGAGAATGGGGAGGATGGTTCACTGGACAAGACGAAGTCCTGGAGCAGGTCCATCGAGGATCTGCACCAGAACGGCTTCGGTACACTGGTGCGCTCAATGCGCCACTCCGTCCCGCGGTAGGTGTCATGGGTAATGCAGTTACGCAGCAATGCCAGCACCTGCTGTTATGCTCTTCTCAGCCTTCTCACTGCTTTCTTTAAAAAGACCTACCCAGCTTTGGATATACAGTCGTATTCAAAAAGCAGTACCTTTGCGAGTTTGATTCTTGGTGCAAGTTCGATTCCTGGTGATGCCACAGCTATTTGTGGCCAGGTGTCCAATAGAGCACAACTGGCCTTTCTCTCTGAGTGAGTAGGATGGCACTCTGTCTCTCCCAGTTGCTCAGTGCGATGCTGGTCAGCCTAGGTGGCTGTTAGAGCATATCGGGGAAAAATGTAAAAAACACAGTCAACACTTTTGCATACGACTGTATGTGTCTGCTTATGTGTCTCACCTGATAAAGCCTCTAGAGCAACAGACATTGTACTGTATATGCTCTGTGAAAACTCTAAATGTGTGGTATTTTTGCACCTGTTGTTTCTTACTCAGAATTCAAAATGTAACTCACGGAATTGTCCTCAATTGTGGCCAGGTGTTATCGACAAGCCAAGACATGCTGGCTTTTTCAGTTTTGTACTGGAGCTGTGAAGACTGTAGTTAAGTAATAGAAGCTAATACCCTACCGGATAGTATTATACATGCCCAAATAATCATACACTTAGTCTCAGATTTGGTGGAGCTGTATAGTAACCTCAGATACAGTGGTTTATGACACAACATGGGATACTGTTGTCTATACAAATGGACAAAAGTACATCATGAAGCCTGAATTCTGTCCATACGTTTGTCTATTTATTTTGCTAGCAAGATATCGAAGGGTGGAAAAGACTTCAGGGTGGCTCTCTACATGACTGGCATGTCCAGTACGGGTGTAATGGTACACAGTAGTCACAGTTTGGTTTGCACCATGGTTTGGACACAACTTGACCTCTGTATTGGACTCATCTGTACAGTAAAAATGCCCATACGCACATTTAAGTGAACACACACACTGAAGCAATGAGCACACTTGCCTGGAGCAGAGTGCATCCCTATCCATAGCACCCGGCAAGCAGGCAAGCAATATTCTGTTTGAATATCTTGATAGCTGTCTTTCTCGCCTCCTGCTCACTGTCCAGTCACCTCGCATCTGATTATGAATTCTGAAATTTTGACGCTGCAGCAGTTCATTTGGTCCTGGATTCAGTGGAATAATCCTCCACAGCTGCTAAGGATGCTGCAGAAGATGCCCTATACCTAGCAAAGCTCCATTCAGACACCAATCAGCTTGAGCTAAACCACAGATGGCTAAGCATAGCATGAGATGTTGCTAACTGGCTAATGCACCATGGTTTGGACACAACATAATTTGACCTCTGTATTGGATTCATCTGTACAGTAAAAATGCCCATACGCACACTTAAGTGAACACACACACTGAAGCAATGAGCACACTTGCCTGGAGCAGAGTGCATCCCTATCCATAGCACCCAGCAAGCAGTGGGGGTTCGGTGCTTTGCTCAAAGGCACTTCAGAATCAAACCAGCAACCCTCATAGACTGGTTCCCTGATATCCAACACATGACTGACCCTTATAACGTTAACTTACGTTAATTTGTGCTATTTATATTTGAATATCTCTATAGCTGTCTTCCTCACCTCTTGCTCACTGTCCAGTCACCTCGCATCTGATTATGAATTCTGAAATTTTGACGCTGCAGCAGTTCATTTGGTCCTGGATTCAGTGGAATAACCCTCCACAGCTGCTAAGGATGCTGCAGAAGATGCCCTATACCTAGCAAAGCTCCATTCAGACACCAACCAGCTTGAGCTAAGCCACAGATGGCTAAGCATAGCATGAGATGTTGCTAACTGGCTAATGCACTTGGTGAATTTGGTTCACGTGACATTCATCAATCTTCACACATAGGCTACATGCACCAAACCACAATGCCCATACCACGTTGGTTAGCGACAAATACATGAACTGTTACACCCTTAACTAAAAGCTTCCTTGTAGCTTATTCACCCGTGAATATACATATATTAAGAAAGCTTAACATGGTCTGAAGCTAGGTGTAAGAACTCAGGCCTGCAGTTTGCAAGGTTGCAAACATTAGCCTCGTAGGTTCAGTACATAACTAATGACGCGCACCTCAGAATTTCCGATGCCAAACATGTCTAGGCTGTTCCTCTACACTGGAGGATGGAAAAAAGTGAAAACTGTACGCTTAGATTTTTGTTTATATTTCACATTAAATCACATCAAAGCCACTTTCAGTCATAGTGTTGTAAGAGCATGTAAGACAACTGTGCTCAGCATACAGGAAGCCTGTGACGTGCTCCCTTCATGCTCTCCTCGAGGTGCAAAGCACGCAACAGGAACCGCATTGTTTCTCAGAGTGTGTGTATGTCTATGGTTGCCATCACACCAATCAAACCCAGATTCCGATATGCAGACCGCTGAGCTGAAACTGCACTTCCTGAGAACACGACATGCAAATGATGAACTCCTTTTTTGATGTAGCATATCATCACTGTCCAAAAACATGTAGCACCATTTTTCTGACCATAATTTAAGCTACTGTGATTGTGTGAATATTTCGTGAAGGAGTCCATACAGTTTCTGTTTACAGATTACAGTGTTTTACAAGATTACAGTGTTTTTAGCTTCTCCTGGTAAAGTTTAAAAATGTTTTTTGGACAGTGATGATATAGGTGCGGTTGTTACTGAATTACACATCCCACCCAGAATGCTTTTCAGACGTGTCAAATAATGTAGGTTTGAGTTCACCTGGTGTCTCTGAATTCCTCTTTGATTAAAGGTGTTAAGATGAAAACTCATTCAGAATGACTTGATGTTCAGTGATCTGCTCCAGAGAAACTCACCAACTTACCAAGTCAGACTGGTGGTGAATGCTATTTTGTGAAATTATTTGTGAGGCCATTGAAGGGCAGTGTAGTCCCCAGTGTAAATCTATTTTACATTTATAGCGCTTTTGAAGTACATATGAAAACTCAGATGACAGCTAGGCTTACCCGTCATTTTGGATAGTAAATAAAGTGGCTACATTTACAATGACTTCCTATCATCAGTTTCTCTGCAGTGAACCTTTTCATATCAGACCACTCTGAATGACTCTGATGAGTCTTCAGACTTGCTTCATGTCACGCCCTGTATTCTCCATTGCAGCTACAGCTCTGCAGCAAACAGCAAAACCATCAAGAACTCTCGACTAGTCAGTCAGAAGGATGACGTACACGTGTGCATCATGTGTTTGAGAGCCATCATGAACTATCAGGTACTTCACACCATGTGAGGAGCAAACGATTGTTGGAGAAATGGTGTCACCCAACACTTCCTCTCCCCCTGCTGGTTGCACAGTAACACAAACACAAGCATGATATTCATGGATTAAAGCTCACTTCCCATTCAATCCACTGACAGTCAGTTTCACTTTGTGGATCTCTGAAGTGATGGAATTATGTCATTGGTGCTGATAGCCCTAACCCCCCCCCCACACACACACACACAGATGGCTTCTTGAAAGGTCACTGTTGAGTAGTTTGGACGGTTTAAGCTTACTCTAGGACTGCTTGTTTCCAGCGTGTGCTCTAAAAGCTGTCTTGGAACACTTTCTGAATTCAGTTTAGATCCTGTTTACTTATAACTTTATTTTTTACTTTATTACTTTCTTAGATAAATATAGCATTGATTCATACATACCCACCAAAAAACAAAACACACAGTAACGACCATAAAACTAAAACGATCCTAATAATTAACTAAAACATTAAGTAAGGCAAGTAAAAGTCCTGAAACATTAGTGAGGACAAACATTTGTATCTCTTGAGTAGGTTCTTTTTTATGTTAGCATTTTATTGTATATCTCATTATTCGACTGACAGCTTGAAGTATTTCAGATATGGAGTGCATGAGTTTACATTACCTGTGGTCAATCTTTTTGGATTCTCTCTGAATGACCAAAGCGTGTAAGGTGTTACCAGTTTCCACCGCTGTAGGAGAATTTCACTCTTGACTTGGGGATTTTCCGGTATTACTAAGAGAAAGTATTTTGTGTCAGATTAATCCAACAAATTTGCTTGTTCATACTTTTTCATTTAGATATGTTAGATATGGTGGTGAATAATTTCTAGCTTGCTATTGCTTAGTTTGCCTGTATTGTATTGATTAATAACTTGATGTAGCTGTAATGATCAGCATTTGAATGCGGTACATTTATTATACACAACAATAAAATAAATGAGTACGGAAGATACTTTCGAGCATTGCATGTGTTTTGACTGCTATACAGCCTCATAAGGCTCAGCTGACAAACAAATATAACCAGCATAAAATAGATGAAAAATCTGAAACAATTTTGTTTACCAGCAATATCTTTCAGACATCCCCAATATAAGCTCAGCACAATAGCAAGCAGTGCTTCAGTGGTCTATTTTGATGGTTCTCTAACAAACTATGTGATGAAGTTCTTATATAGAAACAGCATTAAGGACTGGGGTAAAGATTCTGATTTAGGGGTAGGTATTGATTTAAGGCTAGCATTAGTGTTAGTGTTTTTATTGTTTGGGTTCAGGAAAAGTCAAAATGAATAGATTAGACTAAAGATATTTAATTGAACAGTGCACCATCAAAATTAATAACCTTTACAGTACCCATATTGCCAAAGGCTACAATATTCAAGGTCCCCTTATAACCATTCCTTATGTTTTCCCCTGTGTGCCGTGAGCATCTTGACCAAGCACTGTTCCGATTAGTGTTTCTGAGCATGTCGAGGTATTCAAGTGATGGAAGAGTGTTAATTTGAGGCTTTTAGCTGTATAACATTATGGACTCTCTAGTGCATTTTTAATATATTGCAATATTTTGCAGTATTTAGTTATACCTTCATTAAAATAGTAGTTCTATCCTGTGTAACCTTAGCCCATACTGTAGAAAGTGATAGCTCTAGTGAATTGCTCCAATTGCAGGACACTTGAACTGACGACTGTAATCGTATCCCTTATTCTCCCTTTCTCTCTTTAGTATGGTTTCAACATGGTCATGTCCCACGCACACGCAGTCAATGAAATTGCTCTGAGTCTGAACAATAAGAACTCACGGTAAGTAAGGCCTGCTCCTAACACCTTTGAGAATTTGTTGAAAGGATATGATTACCAGGTTTTACTGTTTACACTTCCCATTGGCCTCTGCTTTCAGCTCAGCATGGGTTTTACAGATTAACAGCCTTTGTAATGGAGGCTTAGCTCTAAACAAAGCATGGAAGAGTTGTGGAAGGCTTTGTGTGGATTTCCTCCAACTTTCTGCAAAAGAATCTTTCTCAGCGCCCTTGCTAAACATTAATGTCACTGCTGCCTCACAGCTAGAGAGCTGTATGTTCACAGATTTCCCCCATCCATAAAAAATGGCTTAGATTCCCACTGTGAGCCAGTCTGCTTCTCAAATATTACCCAGATAATGAAGCCCAACCCTGAGACAGGGGTTAGCGATCACCTCTTCAGCTCACGTTACTGATTTTGAAAATTCTTAAACAATGGATACAAAGCAAGGCTTTTTTCCCTGAAGGAGAGCCAGGCCAGCGTAGGTGGATAGTGTTTAGTCTGATGTATGACTGGTAATGTAAGTCCCCTCATTCTCAGGGTCCTGTGTGAACGCTCACGGCTGCCATTGTTTTGTTTCTTAGGACAAAGGCTCTGGTCCTGGAGCTGCTGGCTGCTGTTTGTCTGGTGCGAGGGGGCCATGAGATCATCCTCTCAGCATTTGATAACTTCAAAGAGGTACCTTGCCTTACACACCTCGTGCTGCCTTACGTGTGCAGTGTGAAGTCTGGGCAGTCTTGTTATCAAAGCATTGATGGTTGATGAGGGTGAACGGTGGCTATTGTGTTGAGGCTCTTTAAGTCATATAAAGTGCTGCAGATCTTTCGGAATCAAACAGGATGGTGGGAAAGTTTGATGCACACCCAATGTGTGATAGCAATCAGGGCCTGTAGTGCACATACATTTACTAAGGTTCCCTGGTTCTGCTTGCGCAGTCAGCTAAATGCCGGAAACCAGGCAATTACCCTGCACTCTGCCCCGAGCACCCAGGAGAGCTAATCAACTCAGCAGACAAAACAATGTGGGAACCAGTGCTGAGAGAGACGGAGTCATACAGGGCAATGTGATACCCCAGACCAAAACCACCCAGTAACCCACAGTCTGCACTTTACCCACTTAAGTTCGTCACACCTTGTTGACAACACCTAGCTTGTTTTCTTTGCTATTTGCAATCATGTAACATGGAACGACAAACCGGTTTTATTTTAAGGAACATAAATAAATACATCTGTATGAATCCTGATTCCCGGAGAATCGGAGAATCGACTCTTTTTGAGATCATATCCTGTACCACATTTCCAGATAAGGGTCTCGATGAAGTGATTCATGTAATTCAGTAAAAGTAAATTATATCGCTTTACATAATGTAGACCATTAACCACGTTACTGATGTGGCATAATGTGTTGCAATGTCTATTGTACTATGTAGCAATATAATATAATAAAAACGTTTTGTACATTTGAACACCCCATGCAGGACATTTTTTATTTGTATTTATTTACAAATATTTTTATTACAACTTTTATTTATTTATATCATTGTTGAGGAATAAAAATAATCACAATATTTAGAAAAGCAGAAAAAGTAAGAGTGAAATAATTCATAAGTGTTTATTTCATATAAAAGGTGAAAGTGTGTGATATAAAAAAAATCTAAAGTTAATCTGCTTGGTAAAATCTCACTTTTTGCATGAGGAAATTCTTCCCCTTTTTGATAAACGTATATTGTTTTTTCTGTTTTTTTATTTTTTTATAATTTTCAAAAAATATTATTGTATTCATTTTTGTTGAAATATGCAGAAATATTCACTTTTATATGTATGAAGTTATTTTTCTCAAAATAAATCTGTTCTGTCTATAATAATTTATGTTACTCCAAACCAAGAATATACATATTTGTAAAACCATTGCAATCTGCTGCAGTACATTCCATTTCCATCCATCTACATTGCTGAGTGGAGCATGTGGGAGGCTTTGGCTGGATCTCTGTGTTCCCTATTACTGGCTTTGAAACTTTGCTTTTCCCATGAATATCTATAATTAAGCCACTGATTTTCTCTGCTAATGGCCTGTGTTGACCTCTGTCTCAACTCTGAGCTTGAGGCAGTCTGTAACCTGATAGCCTGATGTTTTTCATATCAGGCCACCGCAGGAAACTCTTAACATGCTGCTTTATTTGTGTGTTTAACTGTGGGTGACAGATCTTCCAGGTTTTGAAGTACATATTTTGGAAATCTTACGGATTTGTATAGGAGCCTCATGATTAAATCTATAAATGCGTGTGAGACATAACACCTGATTCAGAGCATCTGATAGTAATGAGTACTTATGTTTACACTAAAGGTGTGCAAGGAGAAGTATCGCTTCGAGAAGCTGATGGACTACTTCCGCTGTGAAGATGGAAACATTGATTTCATGGTAGGAGAATGTCTTTGCTGAACGGTATTCTGAAACACGTCCATCCTATTCATCTCTGAAGCCTGGCATATGGTCTTTGTGTTTCTCAGGTGGCATGTATGCAGTTCATCAACATTGTGGTCCATTCTGTGGAGGACATGAACTTCAGAGTGCATCTGCAGTATGAATTCACTAAACTGGGTCTGGATGATTTCCTGGAGGTGGGGACGTCTAATTCAATCTAACCTCACTGTTTGATACATATACCGAACTGAGCGACGGTTTTAGGCAGTGGAAAACATGATGTGTAAAGCCATTTGTCTGGACTGTTAGTATTTATTTATTGTACAGACATTGGAGTAAATACAAATAATTACCAGATTATGATTCAATGTGTATCAGTACGTTAGTTTAACCATTTTATAAACTCTCCACAAGGATGTTCAGTATATGTACTGAACCAAGTTTATTTGATCAATCACTTATTAAGTTAAATAAGATGCGCTCCTGATTATTAACCCGAGCCTTGGCTGAAGACCAGCGAGAAGTCGGAATTAGTTCTACTAGCTGTATTCTTCTAATCAAGAAATTATTTGTTAAAATATTATTTTATAATGGTAATAATATTTTTTATATATAAATGATTATTGTTTTTACATTTCACAGCATTTGTATGTATTTATTACGTTATTTTGTATCATTTTTTAACTGAACAAAACAAACCTCAACTGGAAAAAAGACAAATCTGAGGTTTGTTTTGACAACGTCAGTAAATTTATACATGGATTATACATATTGACTCCATACAAAGAAGAACAACTTCTCTCCAAAACAGCATATTTAAATGAGAGGGCCAAAACCTTTAAGAAATTTAAAGTAAATCAATGGAACCAGATATTTTCAGCAAGCAATTCTAAGCCATTTCTGTTGGTCCATTAATCATGAAATTTTTACACAGTGTAAACATCAGCTGCTGTGTTCAAATAATGCATAAAAGTAAACATTGACGAGTGGAGATACATGTTTTTCATTAGACATTAGGTGATATATTAGCACTTCCTTTAAAAGAGGCCATTTGGTTTCCTGTGGCCTTGTAAATGTAAAAACCCAGTTCTAAATGTAATGCAAATGAGCTGATGCACATGCGTCTCTTACTGCATTTGTGTTATTGTTTACTTCCACAATTTTTTACTCTTTCTTAACCCTGTCCTGACAGAAATCCAAGCACACAGAGAGCGATAAGCTCTCAGTGCAGATTCAGGCCTACCTGGATAATGTGTTTGACGTGGGAGGATTGCTGGAGGATGCGGAAACCAAGAATGTGGCTCTGGAGAAAGTGGAGGAGCTGGAGGACCAACTATCACATGTACGTAGTACATTTAAAACAGTGTTTGTGTACAAACATTGTTTGTAGATTTTAAATAATTTAAATCCAAATAATAAAATCAAAAACTATTTTATTATTAATTAGTTTGAAGTAGCACAGATTTGCGTTTTGTGATGTGGTACTACCTGTAGGGTTGTAGAGTGTTAAAGCGCTTTGAGCATGATAGTCTACTTGTAGATGCTCATCTTCAGTGAATTGAGTTCAGTTGCATATGGCTAATTTTAAAGCCTGGTAGTTTTTAAAGAGACATTGGTGTTAGGTATTGCTTGATACTCAAGATTCTATTACAAATAATGTAATTAGTATCAGAAAGGAATGTACTGAAGAAGTGATGTCCTGTCAACTCTAATTTGGAATGCTGAACAAAGCTGTATATGATTTCATAAAAGCTGAAAAAACTATATGGTGTTTGTAATTAAGTTATTTTACAATTAACACCCTGAATGACTAAATCTGAATTGTTGAAGGTATGAAAAAACGACAAAACAGATTTTGTCAAGTGATTCCATCTTTTGAACCGTGGTGTATGTTTATTTATGTGATAGTAGTCTGTGATCATCATCTCTCTGTCTGCTGATGATGGCTGAACTGAATGAAGCAAATGAGTTCTCTGTAACTACATTCAGTATTTAAATGGGATACTTTTTAAAAATAACCGTCTTTATTTTATCGTGATGAACTATAGTGAAACGAGGGTGTGTTTGACCTTGTGTGATATCTATGATCCGCATGAAAGATGACTGTAAAGGCCGGAATGTAAACAACCCCTCAGATTGTTGGTGCAGCCCAAAGCCCAGCAGTGGGCCACCCTGCAGGCCTGAGATATGCTTATAGCAAAGGTCACACTTTGTTGCCCGAAGAATCAGAGCAAACTTTGTGCTCTCTGAGGCCTGAAAAAGAGGGGAGGGGAGTGTAGGAGGATTAAAAGTAAGGGAGGGGAAAAAAACAAGAATTCCCCAAATATTCCTTGAGTTGTTTTCCCGGCGAACTCAAAAGTGAAAGTGCTGCTGTACTGCCAGCTCCTCTGCTGTGTCATACTGCTCTGCTCATCTCACACTATTGATCGTAAACAGGGATAGAGAGAGAGAGAGAGAGAGAGAGAGAGAGAATGAAAGTGAGAGAGAGAGTTACAGTAACAGCAGTGCTACAGTAGCAGCAGTGAAACAGTTATGGCTTTACTGCCTAGGCTATTGTTACTAGGATCGATAGCTGGCTCATATCTTCAGTCTCCTATTCTCTTTGTCCTCATCCTCCCTTTCGTCTTCTCTCTCTTCGCTGTACTGTGTTTTCCTCTCACTTCCTCTGCCTGGACCAGGTGACAGAGAAGCTTCTGGAAGTGGAGAATGAGACGGTGATGAAGGTGGCTGAGCTGGAGAAGCAGCTCCTCCAGAAAGACAAGGACCTGACAGTCATCAGGGTAGGACTGTCTTTTTAACATCCTTCTACACACAGCATTACCTCACCACCAAATGACCTTAATGTAATGTAGTTTACAGTAATTTACCTGCAGTGGTTTCCTAAAGCACTGTTAGACAGGGCTGTGTAATGTATAGTAAATAGGAATAGTGTGGAATGGCTTGATATGTTGTTAATGATAATTTGCTTTGGGTACGTTTATATGAAGTTGTTCCGAGTGGAGAGGTCGTGATTAGAGGGCTGTGGCTGTGTATGCAGTATACACAAGGAGTGTTGTGTATATATATATGTATATATATATACTTAATACATAGTATATTCATAATTTGGGAACAGTCACATTAGGATCTGATAGTTCTCTGGCTAGAGGGCTTCTAATGCTACACTCCTACAAATCTAATTACGTCTCTCAGGCACTGCATAAGTAATTTGATCTATTCTGTCATCTGTGCCATTAACATTTTTAATTTTGATACTTGCAAAAATAGAGCCTAATGTGCTGCTGTAGTGTTTGAGTGTTTAAAGGAACATTTGATTTTTTGATTTATTTTAATATATTTTTGATATTTGTATCCAGTATTACATCATCAGTAGGAGGGTTTTAACATCTTCCAGCATCTTTGCCTCCTGACTGTCTTTCCCCTGCCCTCCACACACACACACACTTAGGAGACATATGAGTCTACAAGCTCACAGGTCCACACACTCCGGCGGATGATCCAGGAGAAAGACGCTGCCTTCCAGCGACACACCAACATCGAGAAGCGGCTGCTGGAGCTGGAGCAGCAGGGTACCATCCGTCTGCGCAAGCAACCCGACGGAGACATCTCCATCGAAACTCTGGGGGGAGGTGGAGGTGGTGGTCCTGCTGGGGTTGCTATTAGGGAAGTGGGCTCAGGGATTCCTCTCCTGCCTGGGAGTGAAGATCTTGGGAGCGGTACTCCTGCTGCTGTGGAACCTCCAGCTCCACCTCCACCACCTCCACCGCCACCCCCTCCACCGCTACCTTCTGCTGCAGGTAATGCAATATTAGTAGGATCAAATGGGTGATGGATGCTATAACCGTAACAGTTACTGTTCACATTGCAAGGTATCATGTGTGGGTTTGAGGCCACGGTGTACGTCCTGCAGAGGAGGCATTCACCTGTCTTTGATTAATAATGATTAAATAAAATCGAAGAAAGCAAACAATTGCAGACATTGTGTGGAGGCTTTGCTCGCCATCTTGCACAAATGGTAAAGTCCTTGGAGGAGCACACTAAGTCCTGAGGTCGGTAGATGTGAAAGAGGCGAGCCATCATTCAAAGGTGCACCAGCCAACATAAAACCAATTAATGTATACCAGCCCGGTAAGCCTGAAAGATGGTTTCGGCTTTGTGCAGAAAGTATACCAAGGCCTTAAGAATAATGTTTTATGGTTAAACCACCTTGCTGTTTCACAGCTACTAATCAGCAAGACACCTAGCAGCCTGATTTCTATTTCCTGTCTGTCCAAATTACGGGAGTGTTTCTCCGCCCAGTCCTCAGAGACCACCAGGTGGTATACTTTTGGCTCTATCCCAACTCCCAACACACCCGAACCATGTCATTAAGAAAACTGAATACCTGATACAGGATACAGACCTGATACAGGTGTGCTGGGAGCTAGTTTGGAGCAAAAAATGTGGACTGTCCGGTTGGTTCTGAGGACTGGTTTGAATTACAGTGTATAATCTTGGTCTCAGAAGACAATAGACAGTATACTAACTATATAACTAATGATCCAAAACATTATGACCATCTGCTGTTGATGAGCCAACCATCTGCAACATGAGCCAACAAAACAGCTTGCACCATGCCATGGACCACAGAAGGTACCACCTCTGCAAATACCTTCTACCAGACGTGTGGACTCGAGTCACATGACTTGGACTCGAGTCCGACTCGAGTCACTAAACTGATGACTTGTGACTTGACTCGACAACATTACTAAAGACTTGCGACTTGACTTAGACTTTACCTTTACTGACTTGGACTTGGAATCGGACTTGAGCTTTAAGACTCGAAAAGACTTGACAACCCTACTTTAACATAATGAATAAGTAAAACTGAATCACGTAACTGGATCATTTTATATTAAATAGCGCTGTAACGCTAGGGAGCTGAGCCGCTCAGCCCAAATGATCAGTAACCTAGCAACAAGTAAAGCCGTAACCGTACAGCCAATCACGGGAAGCTTTGAGGGGGGCGCCAGTGTTGAATTTGTGCGGAGAAGACGAGCAACATGATCCCAAAAATAATCCTGTTCAACTACAAAGATTATAATGTAGTAAATAAAAGACGAACTGCGGTATGCAAGACATGTGGAGTCAAGATCACAGATGGAGATGCAACCACTTCAAACTCGACATTTAAGGCTGCACAAAGAACAGTAAGTCTGTGCCGTGTATATTTCGCGTATAGCAGTTAGCAAGCTAGCAAACGTGGCGACATAATAATTGTAAATTATATATATGTAAATGTATATATATATATATATGTATATATATATATATATCGTCGCTGTCCAAGGAAAAACAAGTATCTCCAAAATGGCAACTTTACAAGAGAGGCCAAAAACCTCGTTCAATTTTAATGTAAGTCAATGGAACCAGACGTTTTTCTAAGCAATTTTGGGCCATTTCTGTTGGTCTATTCATCATGTAGATCTCACAGTGTAAACGACCGCCGCCGCATTTTCAAATGATGCATAAAAGTCAAAATGGACAAAAAATGGAGATACATGTTTTTCATTGGACGGCGACGATATATATATTACAGGTCCATACATTAACGCTTATGGGTTTAGAATGTGATGTCATTAAAAATTCCTGTAGGTGGAAAGTGTTCTACTACTTCATTATAGTGTGGTGTTCCTCAACCTTGGCCTTCGAGGCCCACTGCCCTGCACATTTTAGTGTTTTTTTTCTGCTTCAGCACCTATTTTAACTCAGTAATGGGCTGGTTATGAGGTGATTAGTTGGATCAGATGTGTTGGGAGAAGGGAAAACAATAAAAAGTGCAGGGCAGTGGGCCTCCAGGGCCAGGGTTGAGAAACAATGATGTAGTGTACTTTGTTAGCCTGTTTACAGAAATTTATAGCATACGGAAACAGCTCATATGATATCATGAATCATATGATATTCTTGTCCTTTCCTAATTTTTTTTAATCCATAAACCTTGACTTTTTGTTGCTGTAAACTGTGGTATAATGTCACATTCATTTTTCCATACTGCGTTTAGTACATATCTATTAGAGATTACAGTAAGTACTTTGTACTTTGTTTACTGCACAGTACTTTGCAGGTTATTTAATCCTCAAATTATTTAATTAACGATTTGCACTACTTGTTCCTGTTAAGTAAAATAGCACTTTGTTGTTTGAACTGTTTGAGATGATGCAAGTTGTTTTTGTTATACTAAATACAAACTTTAAAAACATTTATGATTATGTCAGTTTAATATACTATGAATCAGCTGCATCAGTTATGTGAAATATTGAAATGACATCTGGTGACATGACTAGGACTCGAAGTTTAAGACTTGGGACTTGACTTGAGACTTGCTTGTATTGACTTGGGACTTGACTTGAGACTTGCTTGTATTGACTTGGGACTTGACTCGAGACTTGCTTGTATTGACTTGGGACTTGACTCGTGACTTGATTGTTAAGACTTGAGACTTACTTGTTACTTGCAACTTAGTGACTTGTTCCCATGTCTGCCTTCTACTACCTGGCACCAAGACGAGCCTTAAAGTCTATCACTTCCCCAAGTAAACATGCTCATAACTGGCCGTCCACGTGATGTGAAATAAGACATTACCCACTGGACCAAGGGACCTTCTTCCATAGCTCTAGGCTCCAGATCAGATGCTTGGGGTTAGCAGGGGCTGACCCATATGTCCTATATGCTCTGTGTTGTGGCACGTCCCTCCTGTAACCCTCATTAAAGATCTTTATGACTTGTGCCAGAGTAGCCCTGCTTTCAGTTTTGGCATTTCGGAGATGCTCCAATCACTGGACTGGTGGTTGAGATTAGACCTTTGTCAAAATTGCTCAGGTCGTCCTATTTGGTCATTGCTCCCGCATTCAACATATTACATTTAATATGAGAAAGGACTGTTTGCTTGACTACTTGTGCTGTTGTTAATGTCTTCATCTGTGAGTGGTCATGGCTTGGCTCATTGGTGTATAGAGTATGTACTTCCATATTATCACTTGTCATTTTCAACATTTAAAGTGATAATTTTACATTTTGAGGAATTACCGGTCGGCTAGCCGGACGTAATAAAGCTGGACACACGAGAATAACTAATCATGCAAATTAGATTCCAATTTTGTAATGACATTACTTTATTTTTGTTTTGCTTATAATATCTGTCTAGGATTTAACACTGATTTGTGAGGTTAAATGAACTCCGCTAATATAAGTATGTATGTTAAACAAGCTTACCCGGTCATGTTAGGACCTTCTACAGCTTGATTTGTTTTTGGACACACTTTCTTTAGCTTTAACTGTTGTTTACAGTTTTAAAGTATCCTGTTAATTATTTTAATCTTGGGATGTTGCGTAGGACTGGCACATTACAATCATTTTCATGCACTTTTGTGCAACCAGTTTGATTGCAAGTTTCTAAACAGCAGTTCAGTGGGAATGCATATCAGTGATGTTGCATTTAATGGTCTATAAGAGCAAATTCAGATCTCACCCATTAACCATGCAAACAGGACGGAGCAATGAAGAGTACTGTACAAACCTCAGGACTCTCACAGCTGCTTTCAAAGATCACAGGTTTTCATAGAGCAAGCTGTGTCCAGCCTTAAGCGTCAGGAAAGGGAAAAGCGTAGGGAGTTTCCTTTGGCTCTGGAGAGCAGACACACTCACCCTTTCTGCGTAGGAAACAGCTGCGCTGCAGCTAGATTAATGTCAGCGTGATCTCTGGCCTTGCTGCCTGATAATGGACTGTCCCGTCTGACACTGTTAAAGTGTGCACACTAATGAGTGACATACTATCAGATCAGAGTAAAAGCATGACATGTGTTTTACAGGTGACTGCCCACCTCCTCCCCCTCTGGCCCCTCCACTTCCTGGAACATCACCGTCTGTCATCCTCAGTGTTGGTTTATCAGGTGAGGAGACACATGCATGAGTACTGCATTATCATTTAGAGAAACTCTGTTTTGCTCCAATGCAAAACTGCACTTCCAAGTGGAAATGATTTTTGTCACAAGTGGAAAAGTCATTGACATGTTCACATATTCACTCAGCTTTGCTGTTCTAACCTATCCTGCCTTTGTCCAGGTAGCCTAACCTTCAAAGTATCCAGGTTCATTTTCTGTTGTTGACAAAACTCTTTTTTTATTATATCCTGAGACTGAAGTTTAAAGACACTGGGCCTCATTCAACAACTGTTCTTAAAAAGAAGTCTTTTTTTAAAACCCACTGAACAGCCACGCATGGAGTTTTCATGCAGACATTCAGCAGTGTTTTCTTATCTGCCATTTGTTCTGAAGTAAGAACAAAATCTACACACACCCAAAAGCACACCCACGGGTGAACAGTTCTGAAATGTTGCAGATTGGCTTTGGCTTTTTTACAGGAAATTCTCTATAACAAATATAAGAACTCATTTAGGAAGATGTTGGTGAATGAAGCCCAAAACTGATTTCCATTCTGTCTCCATTCTGAAATGCCTCAGTAGCAGTGGGTGATGTTCGAATTCGATGGTATGCAAAAAGAGTTGCTCAGAGGATGTTTTTCATTAATCATTATTGATACACATCATGTGATAAACTTAAATATACAAAGTTTATGAGTATTTTATAGGTCTTTCTTTGGCCATTATGAAACCCTGCATTGTTTATTTCACCAATGGCCAGATCTAGACCCAGATTAAGCCTCAACCTAGACTTAATGGAATTTCACTTAGCGATTAAGTCCATGTCTGGGAAATTTTTACATACAATTTTTACATTTCCCCAACATTTTTCTGGTTTCCCAATGCGATTAAGCTTACTCCTAGACTTAAAAGTGGGGATTCAGCATTGGCACTGCAATTAAGCTAGTTCCAAGCTAAGAAGGATTTAATTCTAGTTTGATATGTGTCATCACCTAAATTTCCCAAAATTTCATCACTTGCAGTGTGAATTTGGCATTGTACAGTCTGTTCTTCTTTAAGTGAAGAGAGGGAATAATTCCTGCAAACACATTGAAAGCTGTTGCTAGGTGGAGGTATATGTGTGATTAAGTGCCTCTGAGCAATTCTTTTCAACACTGTGTTTGAATAGTAGGTTGTAAAGTAGCTGTGCTACCAAGCTCTGTTGTGAAGCAGGAATGCTAATGCTGACTACATGTCTAATTAGTCCTAGTCACCATATATCCTCTCATTGCATATCATTGTGCTCTCTGAGAGAGGGTTTCAAGTTACCTTCTTATGTTAAAACAGAATCAAGACCAGAATTAAGGCAGCTCTCTCCCACTATTGAAAATGCTTTCCAGTCCTTCCTACCATGTACTGCAAATGGTTCTTTCTGCAAATGCCATTCATAGACGTCCTCTCCGAGAGACAGGGGCAGCCCAGAACTGAGACTGAGCTGCTAAACTGGATTAATTTGTCATTTTCTTTATCTATCTGTAGCCATCCGCATCAAGAAACCCATAAAGACAAAGTTCCGTCTGCCTGTCTTCAACTGGACTGCACTAAAACCCAACCAAATCAATGGCACCGTCTTCAACGAGATTGATGATGAGCGAGTGCTGGAGGTGGGTCCACTTCAGCAAGAGTCACAGCAGTTCAATGAGCTTGACATAATCATACCTCAAATATAATTACATCAGTTAAATTCACTGTATATATAAAATAAAGAAGCCTTTGGTGTAAGTGTAGGGCGGTGTATGAAAACTGAGAACTGTTACAGAACTGACTGAATTACTTAAATACCAGAAAGGTCTGTCTTATTCAGTGCAACATTTCAGTGAACAGTTGGATGAGCCAATGAGCATGCTCCAAAATCTATACAATCTGTCAACACAATGAATCCGCAGTTCAGTCCGTAAATATATACACCTCACACTGACTTGTGGTTTAAGTCACGCCCACATGTATTTTCAAAGTTCAGTATAAAATAAAGTATAGTATAAAAAAGTATGAAATAAAAAGTCCAGGTGTTGATACCAAAAATCTCTCAACTAATCTTATAGTGTGTCATCATGTAGAAATGTGTCAGTCATGCGGATGTGCTCAGTGGAAGCCACGGTGTGTGTTGTGTTCTGTGTAGGAACTGGACCTGGAGAAGTTTGAGGAGTTATTTAAGACAAAAGCTCAGGGTCCCGTGGTGGATCTCTCCTGTACGAAGAGCAAAGTCACCAATAAACCAATGAACAAAGTGCAGCTGTTGGATGCCAACCGCTCCAAGAACCTGGCCATTACCCTTCGCAAGGCCAACAAGAGCACAGAGGAGATCTGCAGAGCCATCCAGACGTGAGTGCCGCTCACATTCAACACTTAAAGCACAGAGGGAAAGAACATTTGCAAAACTAATAAGGGGTTCTGTTACTGTTAGTATACATCCTGACCCAGTATTGGCCTTGAGAGATGGCACAGGCATTACTGACGGTCACATGAGCATGATGTTAGTTTTTATAAGCTACTTCTCTATTGTAACTTTTTAATTTTTTTAAAATATGTAAGCAGAGAAATCCTGTTCAAAAGCTTTTAATTGATACCATATTCAACATTTTTATTGTTTTAAATGGAATGAAAAGTTTTAGATACCAATAAAAGTAATTAAATATGCAATTAATTATGTAATAACGTGTTCAAAATTATGTAATGTGAATTGATGGCACAGCATAACAACAATAATTAGGCTTCCAAAGAATGAAATAAAAAAGTAAAGTTTATTTTTGGTAAAAACCTGACAACTTCTCTTATAAGGTCTAATGAGGGTCTTATAAGATGTACAGGGGTTGGGCAATTAAACTGAAACACCTGTCATTTTAGTGTGGGAGGTCTCATGGCTAAATTGGACCAGCCTGGTGGCCAATCTTCATTAGTTGCACATTGCACCAGTAAGAGCAGAGTGTGAAGGTTCAGTTAGCAGGTAAGAGCACAGTTCTGCTCAAAATACTGCAATGCACACAGCATTATGGGTGACATACCAGAGTTCAAAAGAGGACTAATTGTTGGTGCACGTCTTGCTGTCGCATCTGTGACCAAGACAGCAAGTCTTTGTGATGTATCAAGAGCCACGGTATCCAGGGTAATGTCAGCATACCACCAAGAAGGACGAACCTCCACCAGCATCACGTAGTGACCTGGCCACTATCCTGCAAGAAGAATGGCTTAAACTCCCTCTGACCACTGTGCAGGACGCAGTATATGTCATTCCCAAGACGAACTGACGCTGTATTGGCCGCAAAAGGAGGCCCTACACCATACTAATAAATGATTGTTGTCTAAAACCAGGTGTTTCAGTTTCATTGTCCAACCCCTGTATATATTATATACAGTATTATATACAGATCTACTGCATGTGCAGTGAGACGTCAGCTGTGTTTGTTCTCTTATATTAGCTTATCTAGACAGTGCAGATCAGTAATATTCATGCGTGTGTATTGGTTTGTGGCAGGTTTGATCTGAAAGCTCTACCAGTGGACTTTGTGGAGTGCCTGATGCGGTTCCTGCCCACAGAGGCAGAGAGTAAGCTCTTGCGACAGTACGAGAGGGAGAGGCGGCCTCTGGAACAGCTGGCTGAGGAAGACCGCTTCATGCTCCTCTTTAGCAAGATCGAGCGCCTCACACAGAGGATGAGCATCATTACCTTTGTTGGAAATTTCAACGACAACATCAGCATGCTGACCCCGGTGAGCAGCACAGTGCTAAGATATATTAATGTTAAATAGTCATATACATATTAAAAAATGTAAATAGTATTGTAGACTAAGCCCTCAGACGTCCAGAGGAATCATCATCAGATTACCATAGTATTTAAATGTCAATAGATAAATTAATAGTTTATAGAAAATTCAATGATAATTAATATCAAATTACTCTGTACTATTTTGAGCAAGGTCTATTTTTTATATCACCAGCAATGTCAGTGATTTATTAGGGGATCATTTGGGAAGACCGTTATTGTTGAATTTGCATTTTGTTTGAAATGATTCTCTTTATTCCGTAGCAACTCAATGGCATCATTGCTGCATCAGCCTCAGTGAAGTCCTCTCCAAAACTGAAAAGAATGCTTGAGGTAAGAGATTTTATGCCATGTTGCATCTAGCTAAAAAACCTAGTCATCTCTGTCAAGTCTGGCCTAAATGTATTGCTTACAGTTAACAATGTAGTTCAGTTCAGTGGCATACGTTGAATACGTTGAATCTTTTCTGTGTCTGTTTCTTTACACAGATCATTCTGGCCCTCGGGAACTACATGAACAGTAGTAAAAGAGGATCCGTCTACGGTTTCAAGCTTCAGAGTTTAGATTTGGTACGATAAATGACGCAAATGAGAATATTGTTTTAGAGAAAACTCTTTAGCCCTTTAAAGTCCTCACCAAGTACTTAATTTTAGGTACTAATTAGCTTAGCATAGACACCTTTAGCATAAAGAAACGATAAGGCCGTTTGGTAGCACATGCTTCCTGAAAATTATTTACCCTAATTAGACTTCTTTTTGTTTTATAAGGTACATAATTCCAAACCACCAACTATATGCTGAAAAATAAGCTTCGTTTAATTTAGCTTTAGTGGCCTCTAGTGAATTTATTTAACCTACCATTCCTCTGCCAATTGGTAGAGATGGCACAGTCAGATTGAATTAGGTTAAACACCTTCTTTATTAAGATATAGTCACTCAGAATGTGCTCTATTAAAAAGGTTGAGCAGATTGTTATAGGGTTGGGAAACAATTCTGCTTTATGTACATGGGGACTATATCTGTTACCCATTGTATGTCATTTTATTATTTAACTGTCTCTGTCCTTTGTTTATAATCTCCCAGCTGCTGGACACTAAATCCACTGACCGGAAGATGACATTGCTTCACTACATCGCTCTAATAGTGAAGGAGAAGTATCCTGAGCTTGCCAACTTCTACAACGAGTTGCACTTTGTGGATAAAGCTGCAGCAGGCAAGTATTGCCTGAATGTGACTACTGAATGAACAGCCAGAGTTTACTCAGTTTTAGTTCATTGGCCTTGACCAGGTGATGTATGGGCTGACGACTGAATCTGTTCATGTATGTGTGTATATACAGTTTCTCTGGAGAATGTGTTGCTGGATGTGAAGGAGCTGGGTAAGGGCATGGAGCTGATCAGGAGAGAGTGCAGCCTGCACGACCATGCCGTGCTGAAGAACTTCCTGCAGAGCAGTGACCCACAGCTGGACAAGCTGCAGAAAGACGCCAAAACCGCAGAGGTAATACCCAACACGGCAACACCCAACACGGCAACACGGTATATGTAGTGAAACTAAAATAAACAACGTGCCTGTGACCTTCTGACTATCCCAAATTGTGTATAACTGGCACATTATATGGTAGATAACTTTTTATGAAGGGATTAACTTGAATGAGGCTTATTATAGCCGACAACCAATGTCATAGATACACTCATCATCAAAAAAATAGTTGAAGATGTCCCGATGCCATTCTGCCATGACACCATTGCAGTTTTTGGCAAGGTTGATGTGGTATTAAGGCCAGTTGGCGTAACGGCCCATGTGCATGTAGTCGTGCTTTGTGCATCTGTAATTCAATGGTGCTGGCATTATCAGGATGACTTGTAGAGGGCATCACTGCTCACTAAAGGTCTGCAGTCGTGACTGTTGGGTCAGTCAGGTACAGTGATAAGGCCTATTTTTGCTTACGTCACATGCAGAAACCTTGAAACTTAAGTCGTTTGTGTATCTCACAATGTCAAACATTTACTACGTTTCATTCCTGTAGCCTGATTCCTTCTGGGTGCACCATTTGGGCAACTATTTTTTGATTACATGTGTATGCACTATGATCAGCTCTACTATGATCTGAAACTGGATGTCATGAAAGCACTGATTGAGCTATCTTCCAAAGGCACATAATGGCACCATATTCAGTTTCTCTTGGAATAGCACCTCTCTTTCTCCTAATGTCCATGCAGGAGGCCTTCAACACTGTGGTCATGTACTTTGGCGAGAGCCCTAAGACCACTCCTCCATCTGTCTTCTTTCCTGTGTTCGTGCGCTTCATCAAAGCCTACAAGGTACGTACCACAATAACATTTACCACATCACTTATACCTAAACAGTTTTACTCATACACATATACAAAGCTCACTATCAAGTTATACATTTGATGATTTGTTGTCCAGTATCTGGCCTGATACGTAAGTTATTAGACATAAAGGTATGAGAGTGGGGAACTGAAGTGTGGACCCACGTGCTGCTCTTGCGTGTTGTGTTTTTGGTCAGTATTATCATAAGTAAAAACTCTTCATAGTTCTATAGTAGAACATCGCTGTAGGGGGACTTATGTGAAGGCTTGGGGAGGGGAGTTTGGGGCGAATAACAGGAAGAAGCAGCTGTGTTGAGTTTAAAGAGGACTCACTGTGTTTAGGCTGGGCTTGGGCCCTCTCAGCACTGACCCGGACACACACACAAGCACACACCTCTTCCTCAGATTGTCCTTCACTTGGATTTATGGGATTGTGTGAGGAAACGGTGGGGCAGCTTTAGGGTCTGTGTTTTGTTTGTGCGTGTGTGTATGTATGTGTGTGTTTGTCACAGTTCTTGGATTTTCATTTTCTTTGAAAAGGGCCATTTAAGATCGCATTTTTCATATTTCTTGTTTACCTTACAGTAAAAAGTCTGTTTCTGTCCCATAAGTAAACTTATGTGAGGGTGGGTGTGTTGGATGTGTGTTTGTGTGTGTGTTTGCAGGACGCAGTTGAGGAAAATGAACAGAGGAAGAAGCAGGAGGAAGCTTTGCGGGAGAAATTGCTTGCTCAGGAGGCCAAACAGCATGACCCCAAGGTATGACACTCTAACTTCCTGTGAATGGGAGCACAGCCCAGTCTAAAAACACTACCAACAACAGCACACACCAACAGTAATGTTCAGTGTTGACATTTATTCTCCATAATTTCAACATGGAAAGTAGCTAGCTGCGTAATCAGCCCACTCCCTTGCTAATTTGTGCTGTGGTGAGTGAATGATTAGACTACATCTCCCTCCTGTCCCGTATTGACAAAGAAAACAATATCATTTATTGAAAATACCCTGCCTGGCCAAAAAAAGGTCCCTTTTAGATTGATATAGGCAAATAATGTAGGGCTTGGCAACAAACTGATTCAGCGAGAACCTTATCAATATTACAGTTTTTCAAAAGGGTCGAATTATTGGGCTGCAAAGAAAACAACTAAGAAAAAAGGTGAAATGACTGAAAAAAGGGTCATGTGGTTGCTTCAGTCGGTCAGGTCCAGACTTAGCAATGTTATGTGGCACCTGACCACCTGAATGTACTGAATGACCAGGGCTGTATTGAAAATGGCACACTACTATACTCCATACAGTAGTATGTAGTACATACCTTATGCTGCCCCCTGTGTTTTGATCTACAGTGACCTATACTAATACAGTCACATGACCAGTTACCTCACATTTACCTCAGAGCTGTTATTACTGTATCCACTGTATAGAGCTAGCTGCTGCTAACGTTGCTAAATTAACTTGACATATGTTTAGCTTAACTGCTAGCTACCTTCAGCTCTTTTACTCTAAAACTGATGCTTCAAGGTGAGTTTATATTAAAAACTCTTATTAAACTTCAGACCTGTATATTTTAACTTTCTGAGGCTCATTCTGATGAAAACATACCCCACTACAATCACTACACCCACATTAATAATCAAGAGCTGGCTGTGTTTTGCTTTTGTTACCCACTGTTGTTTTCTTTGGCTGGAGCAGACTGAGAGCTGGTGAGGCCAAGGAGTATAATGGGATGTAGTACACCATGAAGATAGCTCCCCCTGTATTCTAGAAACTCTGACTGAAGTAGAACACCATCCGAGTATCTTCAGTGTACTATATATATTGAGTTTGGTCACATACTGAATACCACATACTACTTATAGGCAGATTTAGTATGCGAGTAGTATGTAGTACAGCATTTCGAATACAGTCCATCCCATCAATGGATTTTTCCTTCCTGATGGCATGGCCATATTCCAGGATGACAGTGCCAAGATTCACTGGGCAGAAATTGTGAAAGAGTGGTTGAGGGAGCATCAGCAATCATTATCACACACGAATGACCACCAGTTCTGACCTTAACAGGTTGAATTTTTTTGGAATGCGCTGGAAAAAGCTTTGTGGAGTGGGTTGGGTGTCAGAGAGAGAGACAGAGATACATAAGGTTAGGGAAACAATGCCACAGTGAATGCACGACATAATCAAAGCTAAACCTTGTCTGACAAAATATTAGAGTTTGCCATTGTATTGGCCAGGCAGTGAAACTCAAACATGAAGTACTGACACCAGAATGTGTTTTAGGTCATTTATTTGAGGATTTATTGAGGTACTTTATTAGTCATTTTATTGCCCTGGCCTTGAGTGTAATTTCAGAAGTGAACACACCCATATCCTTTTCTCCTCCCCCTCCCTCGGCAGGTGCAAGCTCAGAAGAAAAGGCAGCAACAGCATGAACTCATTGCTGAGCTGAGACGCCGACAAGCCAAAGACCACCGGCCCGTTTATGAGGGCAAGGATGGCACCATTGAGGACATCATCACAGGTGGGACACACAGGACTCAAACTGTAATTCCCATCAGCTGCGGGGCGAGGATCAGTGTGGTGGTCCGTTGCTCGTCACGTCGGCAGTGCACCATTTGTTACATGACCCACTGTCCAATACAATACCAGTTAGACTGATAGTGTGATTTAGTATAACTGAACTCTCAGGGAATCTGCGTCATGAAGCCATACACATGTAAGGGAACCAAAGAGGTCTTAAACCACCTCTCGTGTCACTGCAGTCACCAAGGAGACCCATATTAATCCTTATTAATGCTCTGGTTTTCATTTGTCTAAGCTGTTTTTTTGTCTGTGCTCCGTCTCTAAATATGCACCATGTTATTAACATTAAGATCAGAAGACACTAGCATATAGACATACTTCTGCAGCAAATCAACCCTGGCTGTAAATTCCACAATGCAGTCTAGGACTAGGCTTGATTTGTCTAGAGAACTATTTATTTGAGACTTGAGTTAAGGTTACTTGCAGCCAATGAACCAGACAAACATCTTGAATCTTGTCCAAACCTGTGACTGCTACTGTAGTCTGAGGTGCAGAAAATTCCCTTGACCTTAACGTAACCACCCGTAACATTGTCTTTGTGCCCTCCCTCCCTCCTTCAGCGCTGAAGAGTGTGCCGTTCACCGCGCGCACGGCCAAGCGGGGCTCGCGCTTCTTCTGCGACACCAACCTGTATGATGAGTCCAACTGCTAGCTACCCCCCCTGCCCCCCAAAAAACCTAGCCCTAATGCTGAAGGTTGTCCAGTTCTTTTACGCATCCCCCCCAAAAACCCTGCATGCTCACGGGACACGTGCATGAACCTGTTGTTTTCTTTTACAGTGCACCAGCACCACCTTACTAACTGGGGTTATGTGTGTTTCAGAGAGTGCAGGTCTGGGGTCAGCTGTTGCTTGACAGGTTCTGGATGTATGTAGCTGTATTGGTCAGGCAGGAGCTGATCCTAGATTAACACTGGAATGCTGATACATCTGGTGTATGAGTGTGGGGATGGAGGTTGTGCATGATCATCTGGATGCTGGCATAAGGACTAGCACAGCCATTCCACTGGGATACAAGCAAATGGACTGCTAAATTGGTGTTCTTATTTTATTGATGAATTTGTCCCAAGGCTAGAGTTTGGCCCAATATATATACACATATATATATACACAGTTTTGCACTGGAGCTATCAGGCTGTTGTGGCTAATGGAAATAAAGGGCGTAAGGGCTGGGACAGTAAGCAGTTTTGAAGAGTTGATAAATTGGGACCCAATAACAGATTAACACTGACGTTTCCTTTAAGTAAATCCGCAAGTACTTTACAGCAGGCTTCAGTATATTTAGGGAATCCGCTTGCACCAAAAGAGGGCAACAAAGTCTTAAGGTCTTTCAGTTTTTAATATATACGTAGTAAAAGGCAGTTCCACCCAGTATTCTACACTATTGTATAATTTAAATGCTGAGATGTAATCAGTCATTCAGCAGGGATTTGATGTGAACTGGTACCTTTAAGGGGCTTTACTGTGAATTCTTTAGAGTGGTGGAGACAGATACTCTGGGGTTGCGCCATTTTATTTACATTTCTATATGTGAAAAGGCCTAGCTTTACTATTATTTTTTTTCCGTTAGAGTGCATTGGAGGAAAGGTTTCAGCATGATGATCTTTTCCTCTGGAAGTAGAGTGATGTTCACTTCATAGAAAGAAAAAAAACCCAATAAATTCTAAGTATTGATTTCATGGTCATTATTGCTGATTATTGATAAATTGGCTAAGCACTCCCAGCCCGTTCAGATTCATTTCTGGCTTACTGTGTCAGAAACCACTTAAGGAAATCTGTTTTAGATTTACTTCCTAACTTGACGTGAGTGATGGTTTAGGAATGCACTCTAAATCTGGCTAATTACTTACCTACATTAACCTCCTAGCTCCAGTGCAAGTCCACAGAAGCAAACTGAGTAAATGTCCTGCCTGGTGGACGATGTTTGGTGCAGGAGCAGAATTGTACGCTTAAGGAAATTCATATGGTTGTTGCTGTAATTCAGACCTGAGGCTTACAAAACAGCACAACAGTCCTATTTGCTGTGTGTCACCGCTGAGGTTTGGCTTGTGAGAAATCCTTATAATGTTGTGATGGTTTGACCTCTTCTAACCTACTAGTTTCATTTCTTCCCACGGCTAATGGTTTCTCCTGCTTTTCCAGCAGAGCAGAGGATTGAGCTGAGTAGATATGGGCCTTTACTAAACGGAGGGTAAGAGGAGGAGCTTTACTCCTGTATGCCTTCCAGCCGACAGCAGCAGTGCAGCTGCTTAAGCTACTGCTGCTCTGCACAGAACGAACTACTATGCAGCTTATGTGTATTATGTCTTTATCCAAAAAGGCTTTTTGCTAAAATAAGCTGTTGAATCATTTGCTTTTTGCACATGACTATATGCATAATGTTTATATACACAGATTCTTATTAGAATATTATACACACACACACACACACACACACACACACACACACACACACATATACACATATGTGTAACTTGTTTTGAAAGTGAGGGTGAGTCTTCTAAGCCAAGTGCGGTGAACTGCGGGCCAGAGTCCAGGACGGTTTGATGATTTCCCTTCTCTAGCACACCAACCAAACCTGCTAATTAGCTGAGGAGCTAAATCATGTGTGCTTGACTAGGAAAATCACCAGCCATCTGGACTGGAGTTCCCCACCCCGCCTCTACAGGCAACAAATTAAAATTTCACATTTTTCTGCCAACTTCACTGCACATTGTCTGTTCATTTTCTATATTACATTTTTTTAATTTAGCAAAAAACAGTAAATGTGCATTGAAACGTGCAGACTTGTGTTTTCTGCAGTGGAAGTGTTATTTTTATTAAACTAACACAGCATTTGACTTCATTCACTCAAACTATTGCATAGGACTGGACATAGGTGCAAATAGAAGAGTATTTTTTTTCTTTCAGTCCTTTAAACCTCATTTTAAAGGCTCATATCATGCTAACTCATCTACAGCTTCTACTTCATTTGTTTAATCTCGCAGAATTGAAAACGGTTCCCATGTGCTTTTTAGCTATAAATCTTTAAAAAATTGATATGAATACATTTTTTTTTTGTGACTGAACAGTAAAAAATAACGTTTTAAACAAAAAATTATAATTCAGCTTCAACTATTTTCACGTTTGTCCGTGTGAGAGCACTATGTAACCTTTTGGGTATTTTTTTTTTTCCAAAAAAAGTTTTTTTGCTAAATATATAAAAAGTAGTATTCCTGTATTTCTATTATCAGATCTGTGACGTGTGAAGCGTTACTCTGAGTCCAGAATGCTTCAGAACTAAATATCCATTTAACTGACCTCTTTGACTTTATTTCACTCAACAGCAACAGTTAGGAATGTGAACGTGTGTTATGACTCATAGTTGAATCTTTTATTAAAGATGTATTTGACTCACAAGCACTTACAAGTGGGGAAACTATGAAACCAGCCTTGCGTCATTCGTAAGCAGCTAAACTTAATATTTAACATGTAACAGTGTGCATGATGGCATAAAGTTAATAGGTGCTTTGGCTTGATTTTTTTTCATGGAGAACCTCGACCTCCAGGCTGTAGATGAGCTAGTATGAAAAGACGACCCATGAGCTTTTAGACGGAAATGTTTAAAGTGCGTCCAGGCTTTTGACACCGATGGGATGCATCAAGCCTGGAATCTTGATGAAATGTTAACGTGGTGCTATGATGAGAGCTTTAAAAAGAGAGAAGGCTCACAATCCTTTAGAGGAGAAAGCTGAGCTCCTTGTTTCTGGTCATGTCTGTCCTTTTTGCATGGACTGCTGTGTGTGACTGCTGTGGCTAACCTGTCTGCCATGTCTGCTCTGTTATACGGCTCGTAACAACGTCCTGCATGCGTTCCTGCAGTGTCCGGCAAGTTCTGCAGAGGGCTTCTATGTACACAGGCCACAGAGTGCTGTTTTAAGCACAGCTCATCTCTTTACTATTCTGGGAAGCCTCCTAAGAGCTTGCTGACCACTTGCTTTGCCCTTCTAAATGTCCGTAAAAGTCCTATATGCTGTTAATGCTGTGTATTTGTGTACTTGTAGGTAGGTGTTGTTTTGATAGATTCATCTTTGCGACTGCAATTAACTTTGTCTGTGACTCTGACCTGTCAGAGTAAACACAGGACAGTGGGACGGTCACAAGCACTACCACAAATGCAGTACCTAGTTTATCTTATTTTGATATGATTCAGAATTCCTTTTAAAATACACTAAATAAGCAAATTATTGAGACAATTTGAGAACATTTTCATAACTATTTCATATATGAAAATAGCGTAAGTGTTAAAGTGACCATAAAATATTTATATTTTTCCTATTGCTTTATATCCCTAGAAAGCACTAAAGGGAACCCTGGCTGTTAAGACATGAAGGTCCTAAAATGCTGTACATGTAAAATACCTTTAAAACATACTGTATAAACAAACCAGGCAAAATACCTTATTCACAATAAACAAAATCTCTTTATTAACAGGCTGCCATATTTGTTGCCGAATCGATTGATTGATTTTTCTCTTGCCCTCTGCGCGAAAGAAATAGGTTGCTATACATCTTATTTAACTCTAATACATCAATTTACACTTAGCAGTTTTAGCTAGTGGTATTATTTAAGATTCTGATTGTTCTATTTTCCGTATAACTGATTCCACTACCTCCCTTCACCCCGGATATGCAGTGTGTAGATGCAGTTAGTATACTGTCCCTTTAAGAGCCCCGCGAGCGGTGTGCGCAGGCGTAGAGGTAGAGCGCGGGAAGAACGGTGTGTGTGAGGTTGACGACAGAGACTACTGGACCTAGCGGTCTTGTTTGGTCTTTTCTAATTTTCTTCGTAAGTAACGCTACTGTTTGAGCTTTACCCGTCCATGTTTGAACGGGCAAGGGACTCTGTTAAATAAACGAGCAAGTAGAATACCGCCAGTGTGTGTGCGAGTGTCTGCTCCATTTTGCTACCCTGGCTTCAAGCCTTACAAGTGTAGATGATGAGTGACTCCACTGCAACCATATGACATCATGATGCGACACTGGCAGCCTACTAGTAGTAGATTTTCCTCATTTGTCATGTTTTTTTATATTTTTTATTTATTTGTATATAAAATGAGATAAAATGTATATGTGATATATAATAGCACTGGACACGTACACTGTTTAAGGGCATACATGTCTCAACAGTCAAAGTTCCCCTAAAAACAAATAACCCGGTTACTTTTAAATGAGCCCGGGCAGACTACAAAATAAAAGTCTTGCGTGCATAACTCATGGTCACCAGAGAGTACTGTTACAGTCTGAAGTTTTGTGTCCCCGTTTAACTGCGGTGTTCCCTGCTCTAACTCTCTCCCTTCCCCACTCACAGATCTCCGAAGCCAGCCCTTCCTGCGAGCTGACGCGGTAATCCGAAATGGGTGGAAGCGACCCTAAAGACCCCTCATGCACTCACCCTGTCACAGCCTCCCCGCTTTGCCCTTGAAAGTGGTGCCTCCCTGCAGCTCACAGTGACTGCACTTATAGGCCAGGACCAAACCACGAACTGAAAGGTGGTTGAGGGGGGGGGTTGGAGGAGGAAGGGGGTGTCCTTATTTATTCACGGAAAAAGGAAAACCTTTCTGACTGCTGCACTGGAGGCTCTTTCTCTCTCAACAAAACTATAAAAACACAGACATTAAACGTTACCACCCTTTCCTCACTGACACAAACATACACACACAAAGCCCACAGAGCATCGGCGTTCGGCCTTGTTGGAGGGGGAAAAAGGGAAAGGGCGACTTCCTGGAGAGTGGTGTGAACGGAGGAGCACACACACTACCTTCACAAATCCGAAGAGCCTGCCAGCAACAGTGACACTCCAACAAACATGGCTTTCCTCACATTGTGCAATCTAAAGTAAAACTCTTACTGACGGAGCGACCGGCCCGAGGGAGTGCCCTGATATTTAGGGCCCTTTTCTCCAACTGTTTTTGTTATTATTATTATTTTCTGGTTTGATGAATGTTTCCTCTGATAAACTACACAGTGACATGACTATTAACGCAGTTTGAGGTAAGCTAGTCAGACCAAACCTCCTTATTTTACTCTTTGTTCTTAAAGAAGTGCCTTTTTATCGAGACAGTATTATTTGATTAATATTTAGCCGAAATGTTTCATACTTTTGTAACAGTTTGATTTTCTTATCGTACTTACTTTTATTGCATCATCTGCTTCATTTTTGTAACATCTACTTAACCTGTAAATAGCCAAGTATCCTCTCCAAGTGCAGTGCATTGCAATGTAGATTTAAAGGGGGCATATTTTACAATGCTATTGCTATGTGGGGGGGCCTGTTATACTGTAGTGGGTGAGCGTGCTTGTACGTGCCTTGCATTAACAGTGCCACTCTCTGTGCTGAAGTACCAAATGCTAACTTTTTATATTGAACTGACTCTGTACAGTTATAATGACTGGTATATGAGCATTTAGCCTTCTTTGCTCATGAATGCCTTAATGTGCATGCACCTCTTCGCCATTGGCATTTATGATATTTCTCTTTCAATGAATGTCAAACACATACCAAAATTATGAAGACTACAGTGAAGTAAGTGGGATGCTCAGTAGTCCAGGATGAAAAACAGTGCCATCTCAATGCCTTATGCTGAAGAGGTGAAGCAAAATTCAGATTATGTTTTTTCTATACATACACACACATGAAGACAGACTGTAAATGGTTTGTTGGGTTATGATTATTCTGTATTATTATTATTATTATTTGGGAACACTGAAAGGTTCTGAGGATTGTGGTTTCCCTTGCACTAGCCATAGAGAAGCAAAATGATTGCAGGATTGGGCACAATAGGATTGTTCATATAAAGGGACACATCACTATACTGGCACACTACGCAATGCCTCTGAGATTTAGAGGGAGGAAACGTATATGCAACACTAAGTCTAATGCTGTGGATTCGTTTTATAAAGTCTCTTAAATTATGTCATTTGTTTTATGGAAGGACAAAAGTGTACCATTGAGGACCTTCCCGATACTGCACCACTGTACCAACTTAAGCCATTCCAAATTGTGAATTGAAGCACAAATAAAAGGTAGAATGTACCTGTTTGTACCTCTGTTTTCAAGATTTTGCTCATGAGAACTGAAGCTCAGGTTAGGCCATGGTACAAGATTATTTGCATCATGTCTTTTTTTGAGGTTTAGCACCATCACAAAGAGTATTCAGTCACGGCATTTAGCTGACGCTCTTATCCAGAGCGACTTCCAAGGTTATTCATATTACAGGTAGGCCAATGCAGTGTTAGGAGTCTTGCCCAATGTCTCTTATTGGTATAGCATAACAGTCACCCAGACCGAGAATCGAACCCCAGTCTCCCACATAGGGGTGGAAGCTCAGTGGCAGGTAGTGGCATCATCCGCCGAGCTACACCAACCACATTTTCCTTCTGCACCAAGTAAGATTTAATAGGCCTAATAATGCTCTCTTTGAAGTGGAACATGCTGACCCCCTGTGGTAACCAGTGTGTAAATGAGTTCTCAGCATAGCAGAGCTGATTCAATAGTCTGGTGTAGCAAGTTCCTCTTTTGGAAATGCTTTCCAGTTTGGTAGTCTTCCACACCTTCTGTCTGTGTACTGTTGAAGATCTGATGGACTTAATAAGCCCTCCCAGGTGCCTACAGCAGGTGCAGCTATTGACTCTTCCCTCCCACTGGAAAAGTGGTTATCATATGGTGTTTATCACGCGGTAATACTCCCCCTCCTAGCTGTGTCAGACTCCAGCAGGGTGAAGTAGGCCACTGAACCAGAAACCAGGGTTATTTTCTGTACACACTGATTTTTATTTCGTAATTATAACAATATCCGTTTAACTTTCTGTAGTTTATGAAGTTCTCCAGCAAAAAATAGTGAAACATTACTCTGTCTCTCCAAAAGAAGGGCTGAGCCACCATGCATTTCTACTATAAAAAGCAGTTTAATTATTCTGTATATATAAAAAGAAAAACCAGAATTAAAAGAAAATCAACAGGAGTACCCAAACGGTGGTAAGGTCTGTGTGTAAGCAGTTTATGATCATAAAAAAAAAATAAAAAGAAGACGTTAGACCTCACTAAACGACATCCGACGGTGAAAACGAAGCAGACGTGAAAGGTGCCGACCAGGACGGTGGGTGAACACTGTTAACATTTCCATGTTACATGCATTAGTCTGTGGCAGACATGGCTGGTTTTCAACTCTGAAAGAAGCAGCGGGTCGAGACGATTTTCCCTGTTGAGGGGGAACAACGGAAATAAAAGAATAAAGAAAAACAATGGCAGCACTAGCAGCGAGGCAGTGAGTAAGGGCAGGAGGGCAACATGAGTCCACAGACTCCACACACACACACACACACACACACGAACGCACATGAACGCACACGCACACACCCACACAGCAAAATGCACTTCCAATGAGCCTTTAAAACAAATAAGACACAACACTATTAAAAGAAGAGGACAACACGCACGTTCCCATTGAAGTGGTATTCAATAGTTATCCCTCAAAATCCCACTGAATGAAAGAAGACGACAATTCCATTTTTCCTCCATATGGTCCCTTTTCCTCCTGGAAGACACGGCATCAGGGGAGACACTATTATTCTATCACTCACCTCATTCCCTACTTCCTACAATCATTCCTTTGGACATCACAACTGCTGACACATACAAAGGCCGCAAAGACACACCCTGCAATCAGTTCTGGAATGTTCTCTTAATATAGCTAAGCACTTTGACTCCATCTGTCAATCAGATCATTCATTCCTCCATCCGTCCGTCCATCCGATCATCCAGTCATTCACCACTTCACTTGACAGTGACAGTATTGTAACCTAAACCTCAGGACCTGTAAAGGATTATACGCTGCTGCATGGCTGCTGCTGCTGCTGCTGCTGCTCGTGTTTCTGGGTATATTTCTCAGGACACTTTTGTTAAAATGTATATTATGCATACATATAAAATCCATCTGTGCAAGGAGTAAGACAATCATCATAAGCCTAGTTTACCATGCCTCTCCACACACACGCGCACGCACGCACCCACACACACACACCCACACACCTCTCCTCCAGCAGTACATACACACACTGCGACATGGACCAATCAGAACTTGGCATTCAGCCCGCCTCCTCCTCCTCTCAGTTACTGGTTCACTGGCAAAAACAATAACCAAAAACCAAAACGTGGCTAATTCCTATTCATACGGACCAGCGGGTTCTACACAATCCGTACAAAAACAATCAAAATAGTTCCATAGGTTTTCTCTGTTGTTGGCATCTCATTTAGCACAGAGGTAGAGGCTACATGGAGGGGGTGCTAGGTGAGCAATGATTTCCCAAAAAAAAAAAAAAAAAAAAAAGGTATAGAAAATGTTTTCTTTTCTGACTGGAAGGATTTGTCAAAGAATAAAATATAATACTGCAATCACATACAAAAGTAGTCCTTCATTTTTTTTTTTTGTTTTTTGTTTTTTTTTACATTTTGTACAGTGTTCTCGCTCTCGCTCTCGTTGTTGCTTTTCTTCTGATGTCTAAAGGCATGAAAGGGAGGGGCGTCTGCAGAGGAGGGGGTGGCTCTATGCCAGCGGGTCGCCCATGTCCTCGTCCCCAGCGGACAGCAGCTCCTTCTTCTCGTCCGTGCTGGCCAGAGAGTTGCGGCTGTTGTGGGCGCCCATGTACAGAGTGGCATACACCGGGTTGGTGAAGTTAGTGGGCTGAGGGAGAAAGAGACGCAGAGGTCAACTGACATGAATACACGTACGAACTGCAACATGAGTAGCATGAGAACACGAGAAGCAGCACCCCGAGGGTAGGCCTGTGCTTCTGCCCTCTCTTATAGATAACAGGAGGACTAGTTGATTCTTCGTAGATGTTTACCATATCCAAACCTGCTTTCACCTACATGTCTATTAGTGGCGGGAATCACCAAAGACCTCACGGGAGAATACCGTCACACAACACTTAAATCAGGTTACGATATATACGAGCCTTTTACATCAAACCACTCAGAATGACGTTCAACTACGTTATCATAGAGAAATAACTGACAGTATTAATCTTAACCCCTACTCTAATCCTAAACCTGATCCTGAACCTGTTGAGAGAGTCAGGGGAGTTTGTGGATAATCTACAGTAGAAGCTGCAACATGATACATCATATAGCATCAATCTGTGAAGATTCAGTGCTTGGAATTTGCAAGATGCCAACTGGTGCTGCTGCATGTAAGCTACATCAGCCTTGTAGCTCCTAAACTTGTGACTACAGTTGGGGGAAGAGAGAAGTGTAGGATGCTTTTAGGGCCATTTATAGAACCAAAACTATGCAAGAGACTTGTTGGAACTGCGGGTCTGCAGACTGGCAGAAAGCCTGCTGGTGGTAGCCAGACTGAGCTGTCGCTACTGCACTCCTTGCTGCAACACTCTAAATTCATGTCGGGATCCATAAACGACACCATGTTGGTTACGTAAAGCCTAATAGAATAGATGTCGCTTTGCTGCTGTGTTCTTAATGGAAAATGGAAAAATCAGGAACGAAACAAGGAATTATCTGCTTCAATAACGGCAGCTGGACTCAACAGCACAATATTAATTCTTGTGGTCATGGTGATCTGGGTTTCTCTGTTCCAAGCAAAACTTCTAAATCTACAAAGTTATCTGGCCAACTGTCTTTACTTGGTTCTTGGAGTCCTCCTTATATAGCAAATGGGTTTATTCTGGCACGAAGCATTAGCCTCCTCATCAGTCTATCTAAAGATGGCTCTGAATTCTTGCTGAATCTATTTGTAACCACACAACAGCTTTGACTTGGACATTTTTGTCTTTCTGCTGCAGTTATTGTAAACGCTAAAGCTGGCATTTAATGGGCATAATCGCAGTGACTCATGCCAGCTGTGACGTCACATACATGTAAATATAGAACGTATACATAGCCTATACACAGTACCAGTCAAAAGTTTAGACACGGCTAATCATAGGAGGTTCCCTTATTCTTAGCTTAATGCTTTAGTTAAGAGATCACACCAAACTATAAAACAGCACCCAATATACTTATGTAGTCCACCTTCAAAAAAAATGACAAGACGATAAAACATCTTTCTTCACTCGCCATGGAGGTTGACCTACGATTTTTATCTAAGCTATTTTGGACCAGTTCAATTGGTCTGTCCATCGTTTGTATTTACTACATTGAAAGGGAAATTAGAGCCTTTAAACTGCGGGAAAAAGGGGCAGCTGTTTTGCTAAATGCTAAACATCAAAAGTATATGCGGAGCATCTTCAAGATGACCAAAAACATCAGTTTAGATGGGTGTATCTAAACTTTTGACCGTTAGTGTGCCTTTACATCATAACCCTGAAACAGCTGATGATGTCATTGTTCTTGTTGTGGTTACCTTGTCCGGGTCCAAAGTGAAGTCTGAGTCTAGCAGCTCTCCGGCGTCATCGTCCGGTTCTCCCTCGTAAATCTTGTACGCAGGGTTCCCAATTTCTACATTCATGGCTCCGTTGGTCATCCTCTGGTGCTGGAATCCCTTAGCACTGTGGACACACACCACACACACACACACACACCACACACACACAGGAGGAGTCTCAGTCCCGGTTCAAGACTCTAAGGAGCTGTTTAGCAGACAGTCGAGGCACAAATATACACAGTGTTAAGAAGGCTCAGACCAAAGCTACTCATAGACACAGCCAGCCACCCACTACACAACGCTCACTAGGGCTGGGCGATATCATGTGAAAAGGCCTGCCAGTGTAAATACGAGGCATTCTCATCTTTATAGCAGAGGTGGAAATGAGCTCCCACGGTATTTCAGCAAAATTCAATCATTAAAATGTACAGTCGTTCCTAAGAGCTTGATGTGAAACTCTTTTGTTCTAGATAAAGCCAGAACTATTCACAGCAGCACTGACCGCCTCTAAATGCTTCCTCACAGAAGGCCATTATATGAAATTGGTCACAAATGCAAATACACTGCATGATGCCCAGGGCTTCTTTTCCCATAGTTACTGGAAGAGTGCGCTGCAGTGCAGTGACATGTGCAGAACCATGTAAAGCTATCTAGTACTCAAAGAAAAGTTCTTTTTCCAGATTTAACACTAGATTTATGATAGACATGTGAAAACTGTGAATATGCATTGTAAACTCACTGAACAAAAAACCCAGATGGGAACATTTCACCTCTCTGGATGACCCACCAGACATTTAAAGGAGACCTATTATGCTTTCCCATATGTCTTCCTCTTTTCTTTAGTGTGTTGTAGCTTTTTGTGCATGTAAACAGTCTGTAAGGTTATTTAGGTGAACACCCACATACACACGCTAGTGAAGACACACACAGGGGGCAGTGAGCACACTTGCCCGGAGCAGTGCGCAGCCCTAACCACAGCAGCCCAGAGGAGGAAACTCGTCCCCTTTGGAACCACTTTTCTCAGCTGCCTGAAACGCCTCATCGGAATTCCAGCCCTTTTATCAGTTTGTTTGAGGTGACATCATCTCCTAACACAGTCCTTACTGCCCGCCTACAGGCCAGCTTGGGCTCACACAACACAGAGTGAGCTAAAACAGTAAAAACTAAAAAAGCTGCCCAATCAGAGCACACTGGCTCATCACTGGCTCATCAGTTGGCGGAGCCTAAAGACACAGAAGCTCACATAAAACTGAAGCATGTTGATCTATTCTAGCAGGCGCTGAAAAAATAATTCTGAACATCGAAAATTAGCATAATAGGCCCCCTCTATTTGTGCTACTATCTATTTATGCTTTAAAAAAGGTAGACTTCTCCTTTAAGATGTAGAAGAAATCTGCTGTATTGTAGCCTGAAGGCTTGTTAATGCAACACAACAATATACCATTACATTTGATTAACACATGTGGATATTACTGAGATATTATAAAATTCATTTAATAGGTGAGCTAGTTTTATACCAGTCCAGCATCAGGCTATTTGTTGATTATTCCTAATATCTGAGAACACCCCAGTACACAACGGTCGCCCGTAGACGCCTAGAATGTGTTTTAATATAGTCACGTGACACGTGATTATATTAAACGGTTCAAACAGTTCAAATGTTTACTGGGACCACCCTATCACCCAGCCCTAACTCGTACCACACACACACCCACACTTGTACGCACATCCACCCAGACACACATCCACGTGCGAGGAACCATCACGTTTGAAGTAGCATCCAATTGCTTTCATGCGGACTCGGCCACAGAGGGCTGGTCCACACTGCCGGTTTAGAAAGCAGGATTTCCACAAGACAAAATGTACTACAGCTCACACAAGCACGACGAAACTGTTCACTCACACTGACGCACACCTACATAGACACGTCTACAGGATGGGGAGGGGCTCAGACAGACAGAACACAGCCCACCGCTGCATCCTGCACCCAACCAGCCGATCTATTTCAGCTTCACTCAATAGATCCCTGTGTTCTAATCGCTTGTCTAGGCAGAAGCACGATAACAAAACACGGCACAGGGACGGGCGGGAGAAACATGAGGATGGACTGATATACTGTGAGTGTGAAAGAAAAGAGGAGGAGAGGAGGAAGGGGAGGATGGAGGTACAGATGGAGTATGGAAGCCTGCTGTTAGAGAGTTAGAGTTACCGCAAGCATCTGGAGCTGGGCTTGCCCCGCCTCATAGACCTGGAGACAGAGACACACAGTTACCCACAGAGAGAGAGAGAGAGAGAGAGAGAGAGAGAGAGAGAGAGAGAGAGAGAGAGAGAGAGAGAGAGAGAGAGAAAAAAAAAAGAAAAGAGGAAAAGAAAATGACCAGGAGAGAACATCAGAGAGAGAGAGAGAGCATGAGGAAGACACAAAGAGAGACCAACAGAAGGAAAGAAAATAGGAAGTAGAAAGAGAGAGAGAGAGAATGACAGAAAGACAGAATAAAAAAGAGACCAGGAGAGAAAGACCGAGAACTAGAGAGCGAGAAGAGAGAGAATATGAGGGAGATAGGCAGGTGAACAGTCAGATCAAGAGGTAGAAGGCTATACGAGTGAGAACCGGGTGTTGAGATAAAGTAAAGGAGGAGTGATGGGGGGGGTTAAAGAGAGTGCTAAAAGAAAGCCTGGGTGTGAGAGGAGGGCAGTGAGTAGAGGCTGATCAGTAATATAGGCAGTAAAGGTGAGGGAGGTCATCTGCTTCAGTGAGTGAGACACAAGGAGGCCCTCAGCTCTTCATCTGTATCTCCACTGAGAGAACATTTACTCACCCACGCATTCTCCTCTTATACCACAAGATGGCGCCAACCACCAGCAGCGCCAGTATTAGCAGCAGCAGCACTGGAATGATCACAGAAGCAGCATCTGCACACAGAGAGAGCCCTTTAGAGACCACCTCAGAGCGCCAGCACCGACAGTGGTGTTGCACAGACATACAGACACTTACTTCCAGATGAGTCTCCAGAATCCACAGAATAGGCAGTGATCTCGCACCGATAACCATGCCAGCCCGAAGGACACCTACAAACAAGAACAAGCTCTTAAAGGGCTGCCCCCACACCTGGTTTCCAGCTGGTGTCGTGTTGGATACGTGGTGGATTTTCTGCCAGGGTCCAGGCAATTTTCTAGTGGTACCATGGAGGGATATCTGGGATAACTGTGCGCCTGATACATTCCTGTTACTTGTTTTGAATATAGTCTACGGCCAAACCTTCAGTCTTTTTATTTATGAAATTTTAAAAACTTTGGAGGACCACCCAAGGTTTGTTACATTCTTCAATGAACTTTAAATTAGTGAAGCAGATCAGTACAACTGTGAGTGTGAGTGAGTTTGTTTGAGCACATGAGTGAGCGTGCGAGTGTGTGTGTTATTGAGTGTCTGAGTAAGCTGTTGTGTGAGTGATTGCACGAGGTGCGCCTCTGGTGTGAGTGTGAGAGTCTCTGGTGTGAGTGTGAGGAACTGGATGTGTTCTTACTTGCACTGTGGAAGCATGGTGCGATGGTCTATAGAACAGAGGCCGTTGATGCAGAAGTTATTGCAGGTGTAGCAGCTGTGCTGTACAGCGCCATTACCACAGCTACGAGAACACAGAACACACAGCCATTAAGCGCCTAGCAGCTTAGCACTCATACTTACAGTTTAACATTCATCTTATGCTGAAAACAAATACTATTACACAAGCTGGGAAGCACAGGGCCTTCTAAAACCTAAAATAAAGATCTGCATATGTATTTATTTAATGCATCGTGTTAGCTGTACTGTAGTGATATTCTTATTTTTCATTTACAGTTGTAAACAGTACAGGTTACATCTATAGGATTTCAGATACATGCCATCTCTACATACAGCCCAACTTTTCTATTGGTTAACACGTTTAGGAACTGACCAACATGTTAATCCAGGCATCTAGGCAGAATTCTTAGAAACATCAAAGACTGCGCTCAGTAATGGAAGCCCCTGTCTTTCAGTCAGATTAGTTATATGCTGAAGAGAGTAGCGATCATGTGGATTGTGTATTTTCATTTGTTTCAAGCTTCGGAATGGCTGCATAATGATTCCTCTGATTATCTATTAGAGCAGTTAGAGGTAAAGCTTGATTTGTTTGAAGATCCACTTATTTTCTTTATCTGCTGTTTAAGAAACAATCAAAGGACTTTGCAGGTTCAAAGCTTCCATTTTTTCCTGTTCTTGTTCCATTGGGGTGTCATTCGTTTTTGACATTTATAGGCAGAACTAAAGCTAACTGACCACACACAGGCAGAACTAAAGCTAACTGACCACACACACACACACACACACACACACACACACACACACACAGTATTATCCTATTAGTTCTGGGTGCTAATGATCGCGTCATTGCTGTGCATTGTCTGTGATGTTAAATGGTTGTCTTAAGGTATAAGATTCCGAAATTGCTATATCATTAAAAATGCAGAGCTGTGCCACGTTGTCTATTGTCTTGCACCCAGCTTAGTACATGTGGAAGTATTTGTGCAAAAAGTTGTATTTTATTGATTTAAAATATATCAGATTATCTGACATTTGTCAAGCTTCTGCAGCATGCATGATCATTAATTAAGTTAGCTAGCCAGCTTCTAGTCTGTTCGTTTTTGAACACAGTTTCTGAAAGGTGTTGTTGACCCTGGACAGCCTACACACATGATAAAATCAAACTTCAGGACTGCAGAAAACAATACAGATCTTGGATTATCTAACACTGTCTCTGTATAAAACCTTTCTGATATGATTTTGGGATGCTTTTTGAAGAAAAGACCTTGAAAGTGAAAATCAAGGTCTGTAAGTCATTTGTATGACTACTGAAAATACTGCACAACAGCAAAGGGTGGTTCATACTTGCACAACACTCCTTCGGGACGCTGCAGACACCTGCCCTCTCCACAGTACATGCACTTGTCCACGCTGCATGTGGGCCCGTGGAATTGGGCAGTGCAGCGGCATAGCTTGGTCCCGTTGGCTGTCTGTTGACAGGTGCCTCCATTCTCGCAGTAACCCTCACAATGCTCTGGAAAACAGACCGCGGCGGATAGCACAGGAGAAGGGTTCAGGAGAGACTCTGTGTACTTTGGTACACAAATGACTGACACATGCTGCAGAATAACATATGTGCTCTACGGTTTTGACTTTGTAGGCATTCATAGGTATAAGCTAATAATAACCAAGTTGCTTACCAGGCTAAGCTTCAGGAAAAGTCTGAATTATTTTGACAGTATTTCATAAATTTCATAGCAGCAACTACGGCAAAGACCTGTCACTTACTGTAAAGCCTTCTAGTAATATCCTAGATGTTTACACCCTATAAAAATACTGAGGCTGATGTGCTGTGTGAACACTCACTGTACTGGCACTGGTCTCCCAGGAAGCCATCAGGGCAGTGACACATGGGTTGGTTGCCCTGGCTGACTGCACAGGTGCCTCCATTCTGGCAGTGGTCTTTGCAGGTGTCCAAGTTGCAGTTGGGTCCAGTAAAGCCTGTCGGGCAACGGCAGGTGGGAGCACCTAGAGGCCAGAGACAGATTAGCCCCCTATAACTCCACTAGTGCAATCTATCACTACAGTAAACCAGTAGTCATATAATCTAGCACTGTCAACACAATCACAGCTGCACACAGACCAGTAACGGATCATTTGGATGTGTACCAGCATGGGAAGGAGTGCAGGTTCCTCCGTTCTTGCAGTAGTCTCTACACTTGTCAATCTCACACCTCTCCCCGCTGTAGCTGGTGGGGCAGCGGCACTTAGGCTGACTCCGAGCATTCAGGAAGCAGGTTCCACCATTCAGGCACTGAACACTACATGAGGGTGCTGGAAGAGCAAGCGGGTTTATATAAGCTTTTCAAGTTTCAAGTTCCAATGTTACTAATGCACTCTTTATTTTTCATATTGCTCCTTCTGGAAATTCTTTTAAAAGTCCAAATTTTAAACTTTCAATTAATTTGTGTTCATTAGAAGGATATATTTTATTCTGCTTAAAGTCCAGGAAGCAAAGGAATGGTAAAATAAGCCCAGTGCTTCATCCTGCATGACCAAACAAACAAGAAAATGACTTACTGATGGGGGACTGAGTGGCTGGAGGCAGTTCCACACATGTGCCATTATCAGCTACGCGATCATTAGGGCAGGTGCAGACTGGACCACTGGGGCTGAGCAAACACAGCCACTCACACTTTTTCCTATCACATGGGTTCGCCACTGTAACAGACAGACAGACAGCCAGACACAGAGAGAAGTACCCCAACATTAATTCAAAATTCAATTGAAGGTTTGCATCAGATGTGGTCAACTTGGTCAGAGGAAACTAATAGGATGATACTGTGAATACAGTAAATATGCGGGATATGGGTTTTCTGATTGTCTACTGCTGATACTCTCGTAGTACAGAGAAGATGGAGAAGTTGTGCCACCAAAAACCAAGTAAATAAAAGCGTCGACTGTTCGGAAAAACTAAAATTACGGTAATTTATATCCAGACAGAATTAATAAGACCAGACCACTGGTATATTACACAAAACACTGTAGGTAAATCAGCCCATAATATTACACTGATGCACCTATAAAAGAGATAATTACCCCAGAACCCCATAATCAGGCTAATATTTTAAAGAACTAACCAAACACACAAAAACACACTCACTCTCTGGTTGTTTGTAGCGGTGGTAAAGTATTATGTCAGTGGCATGGTTAATGCCGGTAGTCAGATTCTCCATTGGTCCCTTTCCAAACTTGTTGACACGGAATACATAGTTATTGATATAGGTGACACCGTAGATGTAATCCTCAAAGACATCAATGCTGAAAGGGTGCAGGAGCTCTACAGGGCAAAAAGATTCCTTATTATACAACAAAATTCATTCTGCTACTGCATTCTATTAGCAAACCACCACAATATGCTCTCTGGTTCATACATAGTGCACATAAATGCATGCCAGCAAATACTACAGTTTATTACCACAGTTAAAATACAGTTACATTTTTAGAGACGACACATTTACTTAAAATCTACAATTTCTGACAGAAAAAGACAAGCGCATGCATTACTGAACTGTTTTTGACGTTGGAGACAGCCACCACAGGATCAGTGCCATCCAGGCGCACGCTGCCAATGACAGAGAGCTTAGCATCAGCCCAATAGAGCCGTTCATTGAAGTAGTCCACTGCCAGACCTAAACAGAGAGAGAATACAGAGGGTAAACCTCCAGCATATGCCACCAACACTAAAACCAACAAATCTGGCTAGTTACTGTGCTATACTGAGTCACAGTGAGTCACTGCTACTTCTGGGATAGAAATCCAGGATAAGTGTTAATAGAAAAAGTCAGAGTAGCAACCAGAAAGCAATGCATCGTGTTCCCTGTGCAGATCATGGGCCAATAAATGAATAAGTTCTATGAGGCTCACCAGTGGGCCACTGAAGGTTCTCATGCACCAATGTCTGTCTCAGAGTGCCATCCATGGCCGCTGTTTCAATTTTGGGGTGGTTGCCCCAGTCTGCCCAGTACATGGTTCTAAAAAAAACATAGGACAACAGAACCATTTAAATAAAACAAAAGGCAGATTAAAATCTAATGCTAAAAATGCTAATGTTGCTAACAATGTATTAAAGCTTCCATTCATTTACTGCTAGCCATGCTGGGTAGCACTGTTTCTTAATCAGGTGTCTTTCCTGCAGTAGTTGGGTTTACTGTATACAGCCAGAATAGCAAATCAAACAAAGCACAGAAACACGAGGCGGCACCGCCATTAACCGGAGAGCAAAGATTATGAATGTACTCTCACCCTCTGGGAGGATCCACCACAATAGCATAAGGTTCATCAATCATGCCTGAGATTAGGGTCTTCCTGTTCTGGCCGGATATCTGGGCTACCTCTATAACGTCGCGACCGGAGTCTGTCCAGTACAGGTTTCCAGCAACCCAGTCTACTGCAATGCCTCTGGGTGTCTTTAGACCTGGAATCTGCAAGAGAGGACGGTGTGCGTTAGTATGACACTGCAACATTTTAAATAAATAAATTAAAAATGAACAAATATTAGAAAAAAAAAATTGTATATAAATATATTTGTCATTAGAAACAATATACTGTACTTCTATTAGTATAGAGAGGACAAAACAACAAAAATATAAAAAAAATTAATGCTTCCAACTAGTTCAGAAAGGGAAAATGGAGAGGGGGTGGGTGTGCTTAATAAATGTATGAATAAACAGAATGGATTTCTTTACATTCGACCATCAACACCTAATAACTGGAGGATTTGTTAGCCAAAATTAGCACGGGATGGTAACACTGGACAACATCAAGGAGAACTTTGGAAACGGGTAAGCTAACACTTCCATACCTCAAGGTTAGTGACGGGTCCCTCGCTCTGCCTTCTGCTGCGATGTGAGTTAGGTGAGGATCCGGATGAAGACGAAGATAGAGAAGGCAGCTGGTAGGAGGAGATGCCGCTGGTGTGCCAGTTGGTCCAGTAGATGCGGTTGGTCTTGACATGAAGGTCCATAGCGTCAATGCGCACGTTGGCGTCACCCTGGAAGGTCTGCTCGTACGCCCAGTTGGGCATACCGAGGTCCAGGCTGCGGATTTCGTTATCATCAGCGATGTAGAGCACCTTCCTGCTGTTAATATTCAAATCTGAAATACACAGAGGACGAAAAATCAGAAGATAAATATGCAGCACACAATATACAGAAATAATACAAACTGCTGCATGTACATTTATTAAACATTGCACTGAACTACACTAGACCCTCTGAATTAGGAGGCATAATGTCAAGGACACAAATCTGACAATGACCACGACCACTCCTGCACACTGCAACGACTGAAGAGTCTGATTTTGATTTCAAACTATTAATATGATGATTTGTACTCAATGTTTCACATAATGCAATGCCCTTAATCCAGTCTACAGCTGTTTGTGCTCTCTTTCCAGTGAAACATGTAGCTGGGGTACAGAAAAGTACTGACAATATCCACAATGTGCTCAGGAAAGAATGTTGTGAGATAAGGTGAAATAATTTGTCACAATAATTATCATCCCATTTCCCACCCTTACATAACCACATTATAGACGATACTCAAACTGTAACCTGCTACTACCAAATCCACTGCACTATCACATAAAACAAAGTTGAAGTTGATGGTGATTATTAATGGCCTTGTAATTCCAGCGACATGAGGAAAAAAACAGTACTAATTATATCAGACAAATGATATTAGATTTACAACAGGATAGCCTGATACATATTTTTCACAAAGTAAACAGATAAGAGAGTTCCATAAATCAGAGTGACACTGACTACAGGTCATTGTCCATGAACAATATACAGGGGTTGGACAATGAAACTGAAGCACCTGGTTTTAGACCACAATCATTTATTAGTATGGTGTAGGGCCTCCTTTTGCGGCCAATACAGTGTCAGTTCGTCTTGGGAATGACATATACTGCGTCCTGCACAGTGGTCAGAGAGATTTTAAGCCATTCTTCTTGCAGGATAGTGGCCAGGTCACTACGTGATGCTGGTGGTATGCTGACATTACCCTGGATACCCAGCTCTTGATACATCACAAAGACTTGCTGTCTTGTGCCAGCTAAATGCCATAAATGTAAATACTGTGTGTGTGTGTGTGTTCACTGCTTAGCCTACACTAGCTAAAAGCTTGAAGGAAGAACTTACCATCAGTCTTGCAGGTGTCGTTCACCTTGACAAAGTGTTTATGGCAGCTGCACTTATAGGAGCCTTTGGTGTTGTTGCAAATATGAGAACACACACCAAACTTCTTGCACTCGTTTTTGTCTGAAAAGAGAAGACCCATCAAAATGAACACCACAAACTTAAGCAGTATTAAATCACATATGACCTGTTTTTAATTTTTCCCCCTTCAGGTCCATTTACACTGTACATGTAATTGTACGTCCAGTTTTTATTACTGTGCCTTTAAGACTGAAATAAGAAACTCTAAACATTTCTGTGGTTTTATGTACACAATTCATTTGACCCGACTATGAATTCCAATGCCTACTTTTCTCTTAGTATGAAACAGACTGTTTGTGTTTATGTGCGTTTAAGACTGACTTAAAATAAATGAGCTCTGTTCTGATTGGCTCGCCTGTATTGAGCCTTACTCAGAAAGCTGTACAAATTATGTCAGAGCTGTATAGGTTATATTTTCCTAGAACAAGTAAAAGACATTTAGTTGCCCATGTTAAGTCTCTCGTCACCCCTCTGGTGCATAGCGTTTAGGAACTTGAAGAAGGAAGCCTCATACCTTCACAGTTGTTGAAGCCGTTGCTCTGGAAGCCTGGCTTGCAGGAGCAGAAGGAATCTGTGTTGTTTGTCACACAGTGAACCTCTTCTGTTTCTCCACACAGTGACTTGTTATTCTTACAGTCCTTCAGCATGGTGTCTGTAGGGGTGCACACACAAAAGCCCATCAGCCAAGGCATTCATTTACTGTCCCACCTTTGCTTCTTTGGTTTTGCATGGGGTACTGCCAAAAAGCAATGAGTGCTAATTCCCCACAAGGATCACTACAATAGCCTGGTGCTAACAACACAGAAAATCCTATCAGCACTGTGTTAGATGAGCAAAGAATCCTCAGGGTTTATGTTAAAAGGCTCCTGCATTGAACAATGCAATGTAACATTAACATGCATAGTCAGCACAAGCACAATTTTAGAACCACCAGCTGCTCCATGTTCAGAAATATCCCCTCTGCAACCTACAGGGTGGATGAATAAGCAAATTCACTGAGGTAGTTCTCAAAATGTGGTGTTAATTCAATGCTTTTATGAAACTGCCTAAAAGTAGCTCACCCAGTTTGCAGTCAATCTCGTCTGACCCGTAGTCCTCACAGTCGTTGAAGAAGTTGCAACGCAAGGTGGAGCTGATGCACTTGCCGTTGCTGCACTGGAACTGTTCCTTCCCACACTTGCTGACACTCTCATCTGTTCAAACACAGATCCAGATCCCATTTTCAGAGCTGCCCCAGTGGGAGGAACGTGGTCCCATGACACTTAACAAGCAGGGACAAAGAACAACTCACCACAGTTGAGCTCGTCCGAGTTGTCCCCGCAGTGGTTGACACCGTCACAACGCTTGCCGCTCCACAAACACACGCGGTCATTGTGACAGCGGAAGTTCCTGGTGGGTGGACACACAAACTTCCCTGCAGTGCAAAAGAACATCTGGCTGAGTTGCAGCTGTTAAAATGGGTTCTCCCTCTGCATATAGTTTTGGCCAAGGGTCTCCACATAGAGCAGGTTTAAATAATGTGGTAAAACACTGATCAAAATTTACTTCTAAGCATTAAACATGGCTAATTATCAAAAAATATCTTATGCTGTTCACAGGACGCCTCACGCCTGGACACAAAAGTAAACAAAAAGTTTATTTTGCTTAATCTTGGTAACCTCTAACGATCGCCGACTCGGTCTCTCTCTGAAACCCAACATCATGTGTTAATGAAGGTCTGCAAGATGTTAAAAGCTGCAAGGCCAACAATTTTCCTAAAATTATGTAAAGGGAAATGACACTACGGTTTCTGGCCCTTCTATTTTATGAAATCTTGGTGTTTATTTTTCTTCCTCTAACTTTTGACCAGGAGTAGACTTTATCAACTCTGCATAACTGAAATTAGCCAAGCCATTTCTATTCTCACGATCCTTACAATATCTGTGAAAAAACAATAATTCACTCTTTTATTTAATAACGTCCAGATTATAGAAATTCTTTCCGTCCACAGAGGACTCATCATAAGTTTGCCTTTAATTTGTTGCTTAAACTGCTGACCAAGCAGGAAAAAAGTTTAACACCTCGCACTGGATCAGTACAGGATTCATTAGGATTTATCTGGACGTTTTATTCCTTCCTACTTTGTGACCTTCCTTCACCCGTACTCTGCTTCTACATATCCAAGGTCTTTAAACCAGTTACTTCCGACAGATCTATAGTCTGCAGTCTTGAAACTCAAATGTCTCTTCAAACATAGACTTAAAACACGTTTGACATGAGCGTTTTTTTAAGGGAATGAATGGCTAGACTTCTTTCAGCAAGTAAAAGGTGCATATGGTTGCATAGTGTACTGATATAGCAACTGTTTAGGTTAGGGTAACGGCACTGTGCAGTCATATTTACATTGTTGTATCTACAAAAAGACAAATATCGGATAAGGATTAGTGGCAGACTCAATCATAATTCCCCTTCAGTTCGTAAAATCTCGTTCTAATTTAAAGGGAGTCTACTCACGGCACTCCTCTGCGTTCTCATCCGAGTTATCCCCACAGTCGTCTTCGCCATCACACTTCCAGGCCAAAGGTTTGCACAGAGTGTTGTTGCACTGGAACTCGTCAATGGGACACAGACGCTCCGCTGAGGAAGGAGATGCTTTAGGTTCACATACCTTTCAGACAGGGAGCTGTCTACTTACTCCAGCTAACATTCACCCATCATGTAGGACATGTCGTATCATTTGGCTGATACAATCAGACGATTCTAGGACTCAGTTTATCAGTAACATTAAGCAGCGTACATGTCATATGCTTCAATTCACATTACTTACTGGATTTAAGACTAAGCTCACGGGGGAGTTACAAGTAAGCAGTGTTCCATTTACTTTTTACAAAATACATGACAGGAGCAGTGATAATTAAACCATGAACAGATTCAAGCATCTCAGACCACTCTTACAGAAGCTCACCTGCATCATCACACCTCTCCTCATCACTGCCATCCATGCAGTCAGCATCAGCATCGCAGCGCCAGCGCAGGGGGATGCAGTGGCCGTTCTTACACTGGAACTGGTCTGCGTCACACTTAAGATCACAGCCATTCTGCACCAACACACAATTTTCACATCCTCAGAAATGTGTTTATGTGTGTGTGGGCATGTGTGTGCGTCTGTTGGGGCCTTCATATGAAATCACCTCAAGATAAATATTTCAGTGTTAACATGATATTATGATATTGTGTGTGTGTGTGTGTGTGTGTGTGTGTGTTACCAATTGTTTGGCATTATTCAGGAAGAGTATACCCAAGTACATTAAACATTTATCCATTTTAGTAGCTTTCCCCAGGTTCCCAGTATTTGGCATATTTCAATACCTCGTCAGATCCATCAGCACAGTCGTGATCTCCATCACACTTCCATCTCCCAGCGATACAACGGCCGTTAGTGCAGGCAAACTCACTCTCTGAGCACTGACGCGGCACTGCAGGACACACACACACATACAGCCCTTCAGTCTGGAAATGAGGCACTCCACCAGGACAACGCTGACATTCCCCAACACATCACATAACAGGGATAAAAAAAGGGATAGGTCAACCAAATTAAGGGGTTTAACACGGGGGAGGAAACAAATGAAAGCGAGGGGACTGTGGGGGGAGATTGTGGAAGATGAACTTTCACAATCAGAGCCGGTTTTATTAAAATGGACACAGAAATGATCCGGACACAATGCTCAAATTAATCAAAGCAGATTTTATCACTGACCAACACGTGTCAGCTAGAGAAACAATTCATCAACACTCAACAGCAAGTCAACATCTGGAGCATCTCAACTGTAAGTATAAACCATTCAAAACACTAGAGAGACAGGTGCTGAAATTGGCAGCTTCTGTCACAAACACTGAGTGAGAAGAATGGCATGATGAGAAAAAGATCACACAACAGTAAAGAGGAGAAAACAGAGGGAGTGGAGGAGAGGCTGGGATGGAAAGAGTGACCTACCTCTGAGTCAAGCCACCATGTCAGTGTGAAATGAAGAACAAACATAAGATGAAGTGATAGGCATTCATGAGCAATGTGGGCAATGTCATGAAACAGTGCAAAGCCAGTGGACGTGATTAAGACACATGCACGCGCACACGCAATCACACGTGTCATACTGGATAATAAACACCTACGTTTCTTCTACAGTTCTGACATACACACAGAATCAACACAAAACTGTTATAAAGCCACCAACTTCAGTCCTGATATCAGGGCCATGACTGCCCACTACTGGCAGCGGTTTTACCCTAAACACCGTCAATCATCACGACATCAAGACATTTGCAGCATGAATTGTACTCGACATTGTTGCGCCTATGAAGCCGAAAAATCTGAGCACTAATATAAAGTAAAATGTAATGAGGGAAAAGGGTCAGAAAACTGCTAACAGTAGACCATACACCCAATGTTTTTTAAATTTAAGAGTGTGGTATGTTGGAGTCGCTGCCATTCCATCCAGAAGTTGGCACATGCTTACTTCCCACTCATCACACACTGGTGTGCGGGATCAGAAAGCAGGGCACTGTCCCCCTATAAACTGGCCTTTTCTCCAGTATGAGGACAGAGGACATGTGACTTACACGCCACACAGCTCTCCCTGAGAGGGCTGAGTAAGCCTTGCTTCTGTTGCGTTTTGGTTTAGTTCAATTCTGTGTAAATAAAGCACTCTGTTTCACTCACACTGGGTATGTGTGTGCTTTAAAACGGGTTGTGAATGTACAAATATGATTCCTGACAAAATCAACAATGTATGAACTAACTGGTCTTTAAGTCAGCTGCTATTAGTGTTTTTTAGCTAAGCAAAGTACATTATATTAACGGACACAGCATCAAACCACAAGCAAGCCTATCTGAGATCACTTAATGAGGCTTGAGGCAAACGCGCAAAGCAATATCAAATGTGTATGCTGCTGCTAAAGTGGTGTAGTACAAATATAAGCTTCCATGACTATAAGCTAATCTAGCTTTATCGCTCCATTGCAAAAGCAGCGAACTTCAGACACCAGACACGTCTCGACTGCGTAAGTGGTAATGGTTAAACGAGGTACTGGTTTGCAGAGTGATCGCTTTCAGTACCAGTTCCTCAGCAAACAGCAACAGAGACGCTTACCACACTCCTCCTCATCGGAGTTGTCTCCGCAGTCATTGTCATAGTCGCACTTCCAGCGGCCTGGGACGCAGCGGTTGTTCTTGCAGCGGAACTGATATGGCTCGCATGTTCTCTCATCTGTCAAGCACAGACAGAGAGATGTAAAGAGATAGCCACTGAACAAAACAGCTCAGCATGTATTGAACAGAGCTGAAAGTAAATGCAGAGGACATGCGGCTGAGTGAGGCACTTCAGTATTCCGCCTCTGTGAGCGTACCACACTCTTCTTTGGGTTCATCTGAGGAGTCACCGCAGTCGTCCTCGCCGTCACACTTCCAGCGTGCAGGGATACAGCGGCCTGAGTCCTTGCAGCGGAACTCATCCACTCCACATGTCATTTGAGCTGCAGTGAGAGGAGAAAACCAAGAGATCAAAACACACAAGTCATGTTCCCATCACTAGTGCTATATTAAAGCAGAGCTGCAGTACAGATTCTATATTCTGTCTAGTCTATCGGCTACATTAAATGTTGATACATGTTGTGCACTGTGAATATCATGCTATAATATTTTTGCCATATCGGCCACACCTAATATTAATACTATATTGATTCATTCATTTGCCTTACAGAAAATATGCAGGTAAACGAGATGCTTCAGCAAATTCAGCCCAGAATTTTGGAGGTGCGATAGCAACTCAAATACAGCCATTTCAGGTTTATAGGTTTGTAGGTTTAGGTCGATAATTTTGGCTTTAGAACCAAGCTTCTGTAGCCAGTCCTTGTCACAACGCTAATGCCAAAATGGAGCTGGTTACAGACAATGGACTGTAAGTACGGAAAAAAGCCTGAAATTAAGAAAAAAAAAGGTCTTACTGCAGTTGGCTGGTTCATCTGAGCCATCCACACAATCATTGTCACGGTCACACATCCAGACACGGGGAATACAGCGTTTGGTGATGACACACTGGAACTGGTTAGGAGCACAGGTCACCTCCGCTATAACACCCAACACACAATATGCACTGTCAGTCAGCACAATGCAGGACATAACATCAGCACAGCAAAGTAGTTACCGTAGTGCTTTTCAACAGGGCCACGGCCCCTGGTAATAGTATTGCTAGGGGACCATTAGTAGTATTTTGTCTAAAAAGACTATAATGCACATTTTTATGTTTATTATACTGAATATCCAGTGTTCATTAAATAATCTAGTAAAATGATCAGGACATCCCTGTAAACCACAGAAGCTTTTGTAATCCGTGGCGAAGGCCATGAGGTGTAAAAGCTTGGGAACCTCTGATCTACATTATAATACAGCTATTGTCAAAGAGAACATTAAGTAACTACAATAACCAAAGAAATCCAATATTTGTACCTAAAATTAAAACAATTAATAAATTAATTAATTAAATAATAATAATTTTAAAAAAGTGTTTAAATTGTATTACTTTATTAGGAGGTCTGGAGTAAATGGTCAGAAAGGGACAGTCATGGAAAATGTTACTCACGGCAATCTTTCTCATCTTCTCCCTGACCACAGTTGTTCTGGCCATTACAGCGGAAGATTCCGGGAATGCAGCGACTTGGGTGGGTACACTTAAACTGACTGGGCAGGCATACATGGATGTCTACATAAGAAAAACAGAATTCACACAGATGTATTTTTTTTACATTAATAAAAGAAACACATTTCATAAAATATATATATTGGCACAGTTTTAGCTGGGGTGGACAGACCATGATTTCTATGATTTGGGTTTTTAAAGGTTTTCTGATTTTTATTTCCCAAATGTGCAACATAAACAACAGTATCTGCTCTTTAATGGGCCATTTTTAAATGGTCATCAGTTGCCAATAACATAAATCAAATAAAGGGCTACATCAAAAACAAGAACCAGCCATTTAGTGCAACGAGTCATGCTTCAGCAATATTCATGCTTCAGCATATTGGTTTAGGTGCATCAGCACCACTCAAATACAGCCATTTCCATGGGTCACATATTTCTGTACAGCTGCAAATCAAAACAACAAATGTGCATCTCTAGTTTAAACAGTAGAACAAGTTGGTATTTTAAATCATTCCCTAAAGTCCTGGGTGTGTCTATGGGTCAGCATGGCTCATACCGCAGTTGGCCTCATCCGAGTTGTCCTGGCAGTCATTGTCTCCATCACAGATGTAGGCTGGGTTGGTGCAGATGCCCGTGCCACACTGGAACTGCCCCGGCCTACACTTAAAATCAGCTAAACAATGGAACATAACCTATTAGTCTTCTCTTTCTCTCACAATTACCCCTTCTATCCTCATCCTGCTATACTCACGGCAGTCTGCAGGTTCGTCCGAGCGGTCTCCACAGTCATCTTCAGTGTCGCACTTCCACCAGAAGGGGATGCACTTATCGTTCTTACACACAAACTGCAGGCAAACATTGGGTAATTATTAACATGGCTGTACAGACATAGTGGCTCAAACTCACCTTCACGCAGGAGACGACAAAACAGGGCCTACCTGGCTAGCGGTGCAGTTAGACAAGCACTGCTTGCCATCTGCAGCCAGGTAGAAGTTGGTGGGGCAGGCGCACTTGTAGCCGCCTCCAGGAGAGAGCAGACACAGGTTACTGCAGCCTCCGTTATCCACCTGACACGGGTGATTCTCCACTGCGCACAGCAAACAGAGAGAGCAACCATGGTTACAGCTACGTCTGCTTTGTGCTACTTGCTGACTCGCTCTACTGTGTCTATATCAAGGTCGAGTGGTCTATGAGGCACTGTGACCCCTAAAATTGTAACTACTGATGTAGTTACTACATGTCTGCACTGCCAGTAACTGCTTCTGACAGACTGTACAGTCTACACAGTTATGTTTGTAGCCAGTGGAAGCAAATCCCTTGAACCGGCTGAAGCTGGGCAGATTCAAATACAGGCTGTTTCAGTGGAGCAAAGATCAATGCTTTCTCCTTTACCATCATCAGTTGGAAAACAAATGGAGTTCAATGATTTTCTTTAACAGCTTGGTTCAAGGGCAGGCATAGCTAATATCATCACCCTTCCTTTAGATTATTATAGCTAGACAATGCACATTGAAAAGTTTCATCATAGTTTGGAATTACAATAAATCCATATGACTGCAGATAGATGCATGGGCATAATGGATCTGACAGGCATATGCATGGTGTATGTATAGGCCTGTATGCACTTGCGCTTTAACTAGACCTATACTTGAATATCTGAATATCTACTGAATATCTGCACTGTATAGTATTACATATACACATCTACTGCTTACTACCACATACTACACTACCACTGAATTGCACACCTGGCTAGCTTAATATTAATACCTAATACTGCCCAATATGCACACTAAACACTCAGCTGTATTTCACTGTTTCACTGTTTGCACTTCAGTCTTAGTAACAACCCGACGCAGTTACCGCTCTTGCACACCATGCACATATGTTTCTGTCTCTGTCTATATGTCTCTGGCATCATCATTATCAGCATCATCTACACAAAGGTAAAACATTTTCTGCTCAGAGGTTCATGTAGAGACAGGTCAGCTCTCTGGCACAACACTGCTACAGAGAGATATGATATCTACAGCTATCAAGGTTAGCCTATGTTGGTGTCTTCTTGGTGTGGAATCCATTGCTGTACAATGTCAATTTTCTAGAGCACCATCTTTGAACATTACTGTCCTGCATGTGAGAACTGCTCCTGTGAGGGTTACACAGCTGTGCTGTATGTCAGCCAACATATGGGTTTCAAACAATCCTAGGAGACCAATAAAACCACATTTTTGTTTCTTTCCAGCTCCAATTTAGTTAATTTGGTTAAATTAAAATAAGGTTTATTCGCTTTTCACATTCACTGGAATTAGATCCACACATATCTTAGGAATTATCTCTGGGTTTGGTAGGAATCATCACACTCAAAACAATGTACATCCATAAATTAGGCTAAAAATACTGTACAATAAATCACTGTTCAGTTATGAGCAAAAGTCTGAAATAACACAAAATATAAAAAAGGTGGTATAACGTTTGCACAACCCAGATTTCATGTTTTAATTTTTTCCAGTATGTTAGAAACTCAGCAGAACGTGAAACGTGACCAGGACGTAGTTTAACCGTATGTATGGATACAAGTGTATGTACGTAAAGGAAACATGTATTATACATCCCCTCACCCTCAGGCTGTCGGTACGGATGGTAGATATGGATGTCCATAGGCCTGTGCAGTGTGCTGATGAGCATGGTCTTGTTGATGCCCAGGGTCTTGTGTGCTCTGTTGATGGATTTGGTCTCCCAGTCGGTCCAGTAGATGTATTCCTCGAACAGAGTCATGGCGAAGATGTGTGGGATGTCTTGATTTAGCACTGCAGAGAGGACAGCACACACTTTAAACAAAGCCAAGCTACACAAACTGCATTTCAACCCACATCAAGCTTTTCATGGAGGAACCGGTCAGATATTCCAGGAAGACTCCAGCACTTTTCAAACCAATCTAGCCTAATCAACCTAATCGCCCCATTTAGCTGATTACCATGGATAATACGTTTGATGCATTTTCCTGTAAGAACGCAAAATCTGCTGACTCATTTGCAACTGATGTTTGTGTGGAGTTTTTGCAGACTGTCTAGTCCTTCATGAAAACCAGGAAATGAGTGAAAGTAATCAGAACTGATGTTTTCAGAATTCAAACCAGAACCATTATTTGTCAATTGTGCTTACACAGAGGAATTTGACCTATACATTTAACCCTTCCATGAAGTCAAACACCCACACACTAGTGAACACACACAACACACTAGAGGGCAGTAAGCACACATGCTCGCAGTAGCAAGGAGCCCCGTCCAAGGGAGGTATTCTTCAGATAAGGGAATCGAACCGGTGACCTTCCCAGCACAAGGCTGGTTCCCTATATGGTGCCCATCCAGTTTTGGACATTACTTTACAAGAACAGGGGCTTAATCTCTTGTGTCTTTGACAAGCTAACAGAAGCTACCTGCATTGCTAAAAGTAGGAACCTTGGACATAATAGTGGGAACCTAATAGGACATAACGGATGGGGTGAAATTTCTGCACAAGCCTTCTCCTTTAATAGCTTCCATACATCAGTTCAGTTTAATGTGACTCAGTGGATAGACGTCACTCCTTAAAGGTTCTATAAAATAAACAATGCTTGCTCAATGTATTGTTCCAGATGTAAAGTTCCAAACTTGGCTGCACATGCCGTGGTGGAGGATTACTGGCAAGCAGTTCAGATGTTATTTTGTGCATCCAGAAACTCAGAGTTACTGCTTTTTCCTACCATTCCTCCTCCACTCCTCAGTGATACGGAAACTACCTTAGAGACACCATTTCAACGGCTGCCTAAATACCAAAGGAGACGACAGAACCCACATCAACAGAGGATACACCTGTGTACACTACTCAGACTTTTACAGATTTTAATGTCAGTGCATGCTGAATTCTCCTGGTTCTCTCCATTCTTTCTGCTCCTTTCCTTTTCCTTGATTGCTACATGCACTTCTAAGGTAGAAGACAAGCAGTATAAAGAAAGGACGAGGAGGCAGCAGCCCAACAGTTCACCTCAAAACGCCTGCAGTTCTTTAGAAGTTCCTCACACCTTCAAGATGAATCATCAGTGTGTGTGTTTTCCTTGCCTAACCAAGAGAGAAATCTCACTCTAGAGACTTCTGTGGTGCTGCTGTAGGAGGATATGATTCGCTGTGGTCAAGTTTTCAGCAGACACTGTAAAGGTTAGGTTTTTTATTTTGGCCAGGATGCTCATTTAACTGTCATTTAGCACGACAAATCCTCTGACACAGTCTTAGTGTCCACTGACACAGCCAGTGGGAGCAAAATGACTGCGGGAATTCTCTAAGAATTAGCTTACAGCTTATAATGTGAACTGCACACATTACACATGTCTGCACAATGGCCAGCTCCAGCTCTGATTCTATCACCCTTTCTTAGAGACGTCAGAAAGAGAATTCTTAGCATGTCTGTGTCCTTTCTTAATGTCAGGGATTCAGATGGAAATGGGAGCTGCCCGGCTGCCCCTCTGTCCTTCTCACATGCTGACCAGAAGCACAATGGTGCAGCTGTGAGGCTGTGGGAATGCTGTATAATGTCACTCACTGGAGACATGCACACTCAAGTCAAGGTTAAGATTTCTTTCTTTCTTTCTTTCTCGCTTTCTTTCCCCCATGTCTTATTGCATATTGAAGACTTCCTCGGAAGCTTGTGGATGTTGTAAGAAGCAACATTCTAAAGTTTACACAGACTTAAAATGTAAACTTTCCTCCTTAAGCCATCGCAAGGAAAGAATCAAATGCCAAAACCATACTGCAGGGACACTGTGTGTGAAAGTGAGAGAGAGACCAGGGGCCTACCAATGTGTCTGTGGGTGCCATCCAAGTTAGCAAAGGCTATGTAGTCCTCGCGAGCGTCAGCCCAGTAGATGCGGTCATTAATAAAGTCTAGGGTCAGGCCGTTTGGCCAGGTGATCTTGTCCTTGATGATGACACGCCTGTCGGTGCCATCCATTCCAATACGGCCAATATGAGGGACATCTCCCCAGTCTGACCAGTACAGATAGCTGTTAAACATGAAAAGCAGTAGACAGTGAGATAAGGTCACGTGTTTCTGGATCAGAGAGCTCAAACATGAAATAATAAATAACAGTGCACTGTAAACAATTTCAAACCACAACCTGAATTCACATTTTGAATAAAGAGGAATTAGGAAAGATAGGACTTCAGTGTCACTGAAGATGACCGGCTGACATTCTGAGTCACTCCATGACAGTCTGGTGCGACACCATTGCAGTGTTTGGCTACCTTGACATGGTGTTAAGTACAGTTGCCGTGAAAGTCCTGCGTTGTGCGGCAGTCTGCCAAATGTGCTGGCGTTTACAAGATGACTTATGCAGGACAGAGCAATTGTGGCTGTTGGGTCAGTCAGGTACAGGGATAAGACCCGTCCTGGGTTACGTTACATGTGCAGGTGAGAGTGAAACTTGAATCATTCACATGTCTCAATGTCACATGTTTAATTTCTGCTGGTTGACTCCTTCTGCTGCATCTATTTGTCCAACTACTCAACCGACGATGAGTGTATCATCATTATGTTTGTAGTTTTAGAGAGTTTAATGAACTTGAAATTGTTTATCACCACTTTTCCTGTGTTGTACAGCTGTGCTTTGTATCTGGGGGGCAGTAAGCTTCAGTTGGCTGCAGTGGTCTTTCTATGTTGCCTTGTTCTTGTTTGGACTACACAAATGAGGAATTCAGATCAGTCATAAGGCACAGACTGTTCGCTGCCCACAGGAGGCGTTAAGACATCTCATGTTTCTTAAATATAAGAAAAAAAGATTTTTCAGACTTTCCTGACCATTCAGAAATTCTGACTGATCTCTAGTTCAGAATCCACAGTTGCTGCTGTTGGTCGAGTTGGATTCGGGCAGGATAGAGTTCAGACAGACCAGATCAAAGCTTTATTCTGCACACAAGTTACTAACCCGTTTCGGACATCCACGGCCACAGCTCTCGGTTCTCTCAGGCCGCTGTTGACCAGCACACTTCTGTAGGCTCCATTCAGCTTAGATACCTCGATGGTGTCTCGGCCTTTGTCACACCAGTACAGGTTACCACCAACCCAGTCCACAGCCAGCCCGTCTGGATTACTCAGAGAGGTTCGGTGAAGCACCTAAAGCATGAAGTAGTTTGATTACACAATTTTATTTGCATTAATAACAGATTGCAGCTGCAGTGACCACTGTGAGAGATTAACATGCCTCTATGTTACTGCCGTTCATGTTCATGCGGCGGATCATGCTGCCCTGTGTGGTCACGTCGGTCCAGTAGATCATCTGTTCAGCATAGTGATAGTCCAGAGCCACGGCATTATTCAGACCCTGTCACACACACACACACACACAATAAAATATACACACAACGCTGACATTTCCTTGGTCAGTAGTTGTATGACTAGTGGTTCCCAAGTATTTGAGAGTAAAGGTGGAGGTATAAACAGCACACACTTCTACCTGTTTAATGAGGGTGTAGTTGCTCCCATCCAGGTTCAGCTTCCTCAGGTAGTAGCGGTTAGCAAAGATGAGGAAAGGCTCCTCCTCTACAAAGAGAAATACCCACTCAGTGCAGTCTGTTCACACTAACCAAAACCCCTGTCCAGCTGTTTATCTAGAGGTCTGTCTGGGGAACAAGGACGACCTGCCCTCTAGGCCCCAGTATAATAAATACACTCTGTGATTAAGACTTCATGAACTTAAAGGCTATGATGATGTGACAGCTTGGATTATGTCAAATGTGGTAATTACAAAACGTGGACTGCTGCTGTTGTTAATGGAACATTTAAAACAAGCATCCTTTCACATGATACAAGTGGTCATTCTGACAGACTCAGCAGTGCCATTCGCTGCTCTAGAGAAGGGGGACAGCACAACAATTGGATTTTTCCCGAATACACTTGCCCTGGGTCAACTAGTTTAGCTACAGTGTGTAATCAGATTTGCCAGCTTTGTGATGCAACCAAAACATGATCAGCAGTCGCAGCCCATATTTGTATGTATGTGTAAGAGTGTATTTGTTCATAGTTCCACACATACCAGAGATTGACTTGCAGCGAGTGGAGTCGTTAACTTGCATTATGTAGCCGTCTATGCAGAAGCAGTGGAAGCTGCCGTGTGTGTTTACACAGCGCTGAGAGCAAGGGTAGGTTGTGGTGCACTCATCCACATCCACACACGTCTTCCCATCATGCTTTAGCCGGAATCCCGGCTCACATCGGCACTGAAGAAGAGACAGAAGACATGCCATCAGTCTCTAACTCAACTATGCTCATTATGCTACTCGTCTATAGCGAATATTGAAGAACAGCCAACAATGAAACATGCACATTTTAAAACAGACTGGTTTTTTGGCACCATCTTGTGTTGGATCAAATAGGACTCTAGAGAAAGAGCAGTGGCACGGCTATGAGTGGACAAAAGAAACTCTGAAAGAAAGTCTTTATTACTTTCAAAATTTGAATTTAATAATATGTTCATCATGTGATTTCCACAGGGGTAACACAAGCCCCCTTTTTACTGCAGGGCTACGTTCACTAGCCATGTTCAGGGTCACAGAACCGCTTGTTTGGATGACATCCAAACTAGACTCGCTGGCTGGTTCTGGATTCTACGACGTCCTAAAAACAAACAAGTACAGCTTGCTCACACCAACTAAATAAAGGCAGTGCACATTTTTTAAATCAACTATATAATAAATATTAATACATACATACATATTTACAGTTTCTGGGTTTATGTTTGACCAAAATGAGCAGTTCTGTTTTAGACACTACTGGAAATATAACCCAAAAAATTCCAGATCAAATATTGTATTTAGAAAGTCACTAATGACCTCCAGAAGCCTGATTTTTTAACCATGCTCACTGTGCATGTTACCCCAGCCACCGCTCACCAGCCTTTTTTTTTTTTTTAAGGTCACTTGAGGTCATCTTATGGTGGTTAAGTGAGATTCGAATGAGGTGGCAGTCTGTAGCTGTGTTGTCCTGTGTGTCCACTGCTTGACCTTGGTCTTATGAACCAGAGATATAAATAATGACACCATCTAAATATTAAATGGCACTGCTAATCCAGAGAAAGTACTAGAAACTATAAAGTGGTTACTATTAGTTTAGTTAGCATGAGCTCTGCCGGCCACAGGATAGCCTAGATGCTGGCTAAGACAAGCTTTACTGAAGAGCCCAGATGACCCGCATACTGATGTTTAAAATCTGTTTGGAGGTTAAAAACTCTAAAAGTCAAATTTGAAAGCCTCCTGTTGAAGCGAAAGACACATACAGACTGACATTGTTCTGTGGTAATGTGAAGTGTACCCTGTCCGGTGTAACCCACTAGCTGGGTCTCCACCATAAACTTCCAGCACTAGAATTACCTAGGATTAACACTGCGCAATGTGCTCGGAGGAGAACACTAACGGACAAATGTGCTATGCTAGTTGAGTGGCTGGCTACATCTGGGGTAAAGGGAAAAAAATTCTGAATCTGTTTTGAATTTGCTACTTTAGGTATACAGATATTACCTTGTAACCGATCTTGAGGTCCTCACAAAGCTGAGTGCAGCCGCTTAGCTTGATGTTTAGGCACTCGTTGACAAAGCAGTTGAGCTCGTCTGAACCGTCTCCGCAGTCGTCCTTCCTGTCACACAGCACCTGCTCGCTCACACACTTCCCGTTGGCACACAGGTGTGCTGTGTCATTGCAGCGCTTCTCTGTAGAGACACACACACAAGTCAAAATTACACCCTGATAGTTATTCTAGATGAGGCAGGAATGGATTAAGGGATGCAGGAAGTGATAGGTGAAGAGGGGAACAAAAGAAGGATGGATAAAGAAAGGGAGGAAGGAAGGAAGGAAAGAAAGAAGGGATGAAGGAAAAAGAGAAGAAAGGAAGGTGAAAAAGGAAGGGATTAAGGAAGGTAGAAAGAAAAGACGGCAGGAAGGATGAAAGAAGGGGGCAAGATTAAGAAATGATGAAAGGGAGGAAGGAAGGAAGGAAGCAAGGAAGGAAGAAAGGGAGTAAGATGAAAGAAAGGACAAAGGAAGAAGAGAAGAAAGGAAGGAAAATAGGAAGGAATGAAGGAAAGAAAAGAAGGCAGGAAGAAAGTAAAGAAGGGGGCAGGATTAAGGGATGAAGGAAGGGAGGAAGGAAGGAGGGAAGGAAGAAAGGGATTAAGAGATAAATGAAGGGGGAAAGAAGAAGAGAAGATGTGAAAAAAGGAGGGATAAAAGATGAGGGAAGAAAGGTCGAAAGAAAAGAAGGCAGGAAGAAGGAAAAAAGGGGAGGGATTAAGGGATGAAGGGTCGAAAGAAAGAAAGTAGAAAGGAGGAAAGGAAGGAAGGAAGGACAGCATGAAGGAGAGAAGGAAGGAAAGAAGGAAGGACGGAAGAAAGAAGGAGGGAAAGAAGGGATTAAGGGATAAAAGGAAGGGAAGATGGAAGGAAGGGAAGATGGAAGAAAGGGATAAAGGAAGGAAGGGATTAAATGAAAGATGGAAGGAGGGGATGAAGAAAGTGGTAGAACCTCAGAACAATGCTCTTCCTTACTCAGCAGACTCTGCCTATCAGTGCTATGCAGTCTTACAGGCTGAAGCTGCAGCCCTGAAGCTCAGTCCTGAGGAAGCCCTCCCCTCTACAAGCTCGCTGAAGCAGCACGTGAGAGTCTCTACAGGCAGCCAGATACTAATGAGGCTGCGAAGAGGCCGCCATCGAGCCCCCTACCTCACACACCACATTAAACAGCTGGCTCCCAGCCAGGGCTTTTACAACCACTGGCTTTTATGGCCCCACGTGTAGCTGTAATGGAGCCATGTACTTTCCAATTTCACACTGATTGCACATCGTTGACAGCCAGACTAATATATTAGGACGGTTTTATGGTAATTATGTAAAGGAGAGAAGACACGTTTGCGATACTGAAGAGTAGAAAAGGAATGTGAACGTTTTACACCAAAAGAGCAGGAGCACAACAATATACTGTAGATAATATCAGGGCTGTCACTATTAATTCTATCACTTATAAAGGCAAATATTACCATTCACTGTGTAATACAGACGGGAAACAGCCTTCCAATAGACTGGGCCAAAAAACAACCAACTAGGAAGCCTTAGGCTTGTCATTCCGAACGTGTTTATGAGGATAAGGCACATTATCATATATCACTTTTACATTATTAGAGTAAACAAGACCGTGACAGACATTTTAGACCCTGATGTGCTATACTGCTTATAAAGTACACCCTGACGTGTGAATTTAGACTTGATGCTCGTTGTTGCTACCTGGTTCAGTGCAGTGAGAATTCTTGGGTGCCTCGTCTGATTGGTCGTGGCAGTCAAACTCGCCGTCACACTCCCAGTTCTTCTGCTTCAGGCACTGGCCATTAGCGCAGCGGAAATCGTTAGGTCCACAAGTGGGATACTCTGTTATATGAAGGACAGGAGGTCAGACACCTTCATTTTCCAGACCTACTCTGTTCTGTTCTAACCACACACAGACACACACACACACACTCACCACATTCCGGAGACTCGTCGGATCCATCACGACAATCCAAGTCATGATCGCACACAAAGTGCTTGGGAATACACTGCTTATTCTGGCACTGGAACTCCGCATCGTCACAGGTTGTATTCATGGCTGAGGAGAGGGGTGGTTGATGATTAGAAGAAGAAGAAATGCAGAAAGGAAAACACAAACACAAGCAGCTCAGTGTGGTTAGAAGCCAAGAGCCAGATCACCAGCTACATACTGATCATTACTGAAACCAAACATTTTTAATATTGACAATAACTTTTTAGCCCCCACAAAATGTCGGCACACAGCAATGGTAAAGCACAAAGCAGTGTAACGGCTAGTAGAGTGAGCTAGACTGTGGTTTCAGTGCAAGGTTTTAGGAGTACGTACAGGGGTTGGACAGTGAAACTGAAACACCTGGTTTTAGACCACAATCATTTATTAGTATGGTGTAGGGCCTCCTTTTGTGGCCAGTACAGCGTCAGTTCGTCTTGGGAATGACATATACTGCGTCCTGCACAGTGGTCAGAGGGATTTTAAGCCATTCTTCTTGCAGGATAGTGGCCAGGTCACTACGTGATGCTGGTGGAGGTTCGTCCTTCTTGGTGGTATGCTGACATTACCCTGGATACCGTGGCTCTTGATACATCACAAAGACTTGCTGTCTTGGTCACAGATGCGCCAGCAAGACGTGCACCAACAATCTGTCCTCTTTTGAACTCTGGTATGTCTCCCATAATGCTGTGTGCATTGCAGTATTTTGAGCAGAACTGTGCTCTTACCTGCTAACTGAACCTTCACACTCTGCTCTTACTGGTGCAATGTGCAATTAATGAAGATTGGCCACCAGGCTGGTCCAATTTAGCCATGAGACCTCCCACACTAAAATGACAGGTGTTTCAGTTTCATTGTTCAACCCCTGTAGGTCTTACAGCGCCATCCATAACATTTAAAAGACGTGGTTCTTGTTTTTCATACATTCCCATCAATAGGATATATAACCACTTTTGTGCAGCTCATCATGTTTGCATTACATCACATTACCAGGCCCCTCTATAGACAAAAACTACCGTAATCTACATCATCATCTTCTTTCGGCAGCCTAACATGTTTAGCTGGCTTACAGACCACCATGACTCAGTTTTTCTTCAGAAATATGCCACAGAAGGAAAAGAAAAGGAAGCGGCAATGATTTCTGAGTCTTTCTGAGTCATTTCTGAGTCAGGCTTTAAATCATATAACACAGAGAGCTACAACAAGCCTTTTGTTTTCTTCAAGGTCATAAAATTTGAAATACATTGTTTGGTTCTGTACAACACTGCAAACCAAAAATACAACAATGCATCATTTATCATCAGCACGCTCTAAATATAACTGCAGGTCTGTCTGTTTTTTGGCCTTTTCCTAAAGAATGAAACACCACCGCAGCCTGTTCTCCTGTCTTCTGTTGGCTCATGCTTCTGCTGAGGTCCAGAAATGTGCAGGTTTGCAACTTCACCAAGATGAACTCAACTGCTAGTGGGAACTGGTTCTATTCTATTTGCTCTAGATGACTTCAACACTCACAACAGCCAGCCTTGGCTCCCTCGTCAGCTCCATCCGGGCAGTCTTTGTCTCCATCACACTTCCAACGCTGGGGCATGCAAATGTTCGAGCCGGGACAGTGGAAGGCCTCTGGACTGCATGTCTTAGACTCTGTAAGGACATTAACGGAAGGTTCATAATGACATAACTACATTCACTAGTAGACATAATTTGGATTCCACCCTCCGCATACTCATTAGAACTGGGCAATACACAAGTTGAAATTCCTCCATATGTATATATGTTTTGACAATAGCATTATAATGTTAGGGCAGAAATAAGTGCATATAGATAGATGGATATATCTATTTTGGTTCTGTTCTGTTTTCACCACTTTTTTACATAGGCATTGTGTTCATGATTTTAATTTAGGTATATAAAATGGTTTGGAATATATATAAGCTGCTTACTGACATCATCACATGCTACATATATTATAATATTTTATATAATATTATATGTAGAAACCTAATATATATGCACAGGTTTAATCATGACATTAAGGTAAGGTGTATTAAAACATAGTGACATACCACGACTGACTGACAGCAAGAGATGTTATATATATATATATATATATATTGGAATGTTATATATAATATTACCCATAATAATCTATAAAGTTATATAATATTATTATATACTCATGACATTAAAGTAAGGTGTATTGAAACATAGCGACATAGCACGACTGACTGACAGCAATAGATGTTATATATATTGGAATGTTATATATAATATTATCCATAATAATCTATAAATGTTATATAATATTATTATATACTCATGACATTAAGGTAAGGTGTATTGAAACATAGGGACATACCACGACTGACTGACAGCAAGAGATGTTATATATATAGGAATGTTATATATAATATTATTTATAATAATCTATCTATCTAATCTAATCTAAGTTATATAATATTATTATATACTCATGACATTAAGGTCAGGTGTATTAAAGTTGTTCCGGACTGACATCACAGAGAAAACATTGAGAAATTTTTATTATAGCGTGACGTAAAATCCTACTCGTATCACCCACTATTACTATGTATACAGCTTTTATGACTTACTGCATCGGCTGTCCTCGTCCGTGCCGTCTCCACAATCATCTGTACCATCACACACCCAGGAGCTGGAGATACAGCGGTGATTCCCACACTCAAACTGAGTCTGTGAGCAGAACTTATCTGCGTAGAGGATGAGGTTGGGTAAGAATAAAGCCAGTCCTCGTACCAAGCCATGTCAATCAGCTGTATTAGATCAGTGGGCTACAGAGTTAAATGTTACAGTATGGGCTTTGATACAGTATCAGCTACTAACCGCAGTGCGTCTCATCTGTGCCGTTCTCACAGTCATTCTCTTTGTCACAGGTCCAGCTCATAGGAATGCAGCGGCCGCTGGGGCAGGCGAAGAAATTCACTGGACATTTCTGCCTCCTCTTCCCTGTCCCAGACACACAGAAAGGATGGGCTTAATAGTTTAATTAAAATGTGCTTAGATGCTGGGTGGGCATTTGTGTGTTACTGACCTGGGCAGTTTCTTTCGTCTGAGAAGTCCCCACAGTCGTTGGAGCCATCACACTGCCAGGAGGGAGCATAGCAGAGTGTAGTGAACTCACACTTCTGGAAGGTCACACCTTTTACTCCCAGTAGATAGAAGCTGGAGCAGTCTGTGGGGCCTGAGAGAGAGAGAGTGAGAGTGAGTGAATGAGTGAGTGAATAAGTGAATGCTATGATAATGTATTAACAATGGTTAGGTAGCTACACTAGCCTTTGTCCAGTGCCAAACTGGAGTCAATTAACTAAAGTAATGTGCATCATGGTTGGATTTTGTCAATCACAAATCAAGCTGAGAAATTCAAATACTAGAAAATAAGTTGTTCACTCGAGAGTAATAACATTTACTAACAAGGAAAACCTCCCACCACATCCCTCCTAACAACAACACTGTAAATCAGTGCAGCTATGGCATGTGCTTTGATGGTGGTATACATTATGACATCTCACAAGCCAAAGTCAGAAACTCATTCCACTAAGCTTAATGGCTGCGGACGAACACAAGAAAATGCTTACTGCAGTTCAGCTCATCGCTGGCATCCTCACAGTCCACCACCTGGTTGCAGCGGCTGGAGTTGGAGATGCAGGATCCGTCCTTACACTGGAACTCCAATGCACCACACATGGTAACTGAAGGGCAGAGAGAGAGAGACACGAGTCATGAGCACCCACACCTACACTAAACATGCATTACTTGTATCATAGCTTTCCAAACCAGCAAAAAGCTCACGCCATTACTGACATTAAGAAACGATCGTGCTGATACAATATCAACAACTGATTGATCTTCCTTTTACTGAGTGGGTATTTGGCACTACGATGAGAATAAAACGAATTCATTAGGTCTAAACAGCAACACTACATATCAGTATACTACCATTAATCAATATCTGACGTATTTTCATTAAAATGATCATGGCCTTCGAGTCTTTCATGACCAGCAAACTTCAGTACACCTTCCTCCAAATGTGTAGGGAGAAGAAGTCTAGCCATTCACTTACAACAGCACAAACCAGCAGAAACAGTTAGGGGAGTTATCCAACAAGGTAGCTAGCACATATTGCCACACACATTGCCTTATACAATATGCTACAATATGCTATTTTAGGTTGTCTTTGAATATACATAGTGTTAATGACTAATAACCCATAAGAGCCCAGTTTCATTTTTTTTCCCTTCAAAGAAAATAAAGAGGAATCAGTTACAAGATAAACAGATCAGTCTTATTGTGACAAAGAGGTCACATGGTGTCTTCTACAACAATTATAGGGTCAAAATACTGGTAATATATGTATTACAACCATTTCATATTCTGTATTTCATCATTTTAGTCTAGAAATGGGGTCAGAATGTGTTCTATGTAATATAGAACGTGTTATCAAAGCATTAGAATTTTTAGTGGGTTGGAACAGACCTTCAAGATACAAAGCGCAAACATATCGTCAATCTGTAAATGAGGTCAGTCCCCATTTTGGGACTCCATGAGTTTAAGCTAAGGATAAAGTTGAGTAAGGAACCTTCCAGACTTTTTAAAGACTTATGACACATATGTCACCGTGAGCTCTTATGGGTTAGGTGAACTAAGTTAGCACATGGTCTACAGAGAACCCACGTCTGTAAATGTAGTTTATAGAAAAGTTATGGAACATGAAGGGAGAACCAACACATGCCTATTACAATCAGTAATAATTAGGGAGCTTGAAAGATATACTGTGATTTCGGTCCAGCACTAGCACAAGCTCCTCTACTCACTGTTGCAGGGCAGCTCATCCGAGTGGTCTCCGCAGTCGTCTGTGCCATCGCACCATGAGCTGTGTTTGATGCAGCGGCCGTTTAGACAGCGCCTGTAGCCTTTCTTACACCCGCGGTTAGCTGCAGCAATACGGCACAAAAACAACATTCAGAGTCATAGAGAGAAACACAAAGGAAATACTAAAGACTAAGAACTGTGGCTCAGGGTGGGCTCGTACAGCAGTAGGACGGCTTCTCGTCAGATTTGTCTTTGCAGTGAGCGCGGCCATCGCAGGTCAGGCTGTAGTTGATGCAGTCCCCGTTTCCGCACTCAAACTCATCCACACTGTGACAAGTCGTGTTTTCCGCTAAGGCACAATAAATAATAATTAAAAACGTAGTCAGGAGCCATTGCAGCCAGAGGGCAGTGGATTTCTCCACATGCATATACATATACTAGCTCACTTTGCTTATTTTTATTATTTCACATACTTATAGGTTATGAGGAAGACTGAGGTATTATAAATGAGCAGCAGCAAACCAGTAGAGCTGGGCCTTTAGTTCGAGCCACAAAGTCAAAAAACACTACAATAATGGCCCTATGGGATTCTGGTACGAAGCTACGCTAGGACAGCTAATGGCAGCCCCTATGAACATTTCCTGGCCACTGTAGTAACACAACACTTTAAAACTCGTACAAGGCAGTCTCTGTTTTGCATGTGACAGACATGTTAACATACGTGCAACACTTTAACAGCAGCTCTGTCAGCAAGAGGTCCTGGCATAGAGCTTCTTCTACCAACTGACTAAACCTGGTTAAGCTACAGTTCACATCCACACTTACTGATGTATATGAAGCTTTATTAGATTTTAAGTTATTATTTCTGATCAGTATGTTTTAACAAAACGGCCATGACACATTAAAAACATAAGTGGATAATTACTTTATAATAAAAGTCAATCTGTGAGTTTGACACGACAGGGTTTTTGATTTAGGTAGTTCTAGAGCTTGCTAGGCTGTCTCCCCCTTAATATTACAGTGGTATTTCTGTAATTTTGTTTTTGCCTTCCATTTCCAGCCAAAACACAAACAATCTCTTGTTCTTCACCCATTGTAAAATATGATTCTTTCTGGAGAATCATTTGATTAGATTTTTCATTTTCCACATCATACAGAGTTCTGAATAAAGATGGAATCTTCTACAGCTCTGTTCACTGTCTTCACTTAACAGATTTTTCCACTGTATGTTTGTGCGTCTCTCTCACCAACGCAGGTGTTGCCCTCCCCTAGTTTGCGGTCTCCACGGCAGCTGCAGTTGACCCGTCCCTCTGAAGTCAGCAGACAGAGATCTTCACATCCGCCATTATTAGCTTGACATGGAGAGAACTCGCCTACACACATCAGCACACATACAGCAAATGTCAGCTTACATGGCCAACCCCAATACCAGTGCAGGCGTTATTAATCATTTCATTTATTTATCTGTAGAATAGCCACTAAATAAATAACCTAATAACAGAACAGCTTTTTCTAAAGGAACTCACAGCTGTTGGTGTCCTTGGCCACGGCGATGATGCCCATAGGCTGCTGGGGGATGTCTGCCCTCAGCACTTTCATATCTCTGCCATACTTATCAGCTCTGAGCACAGCCCTGCGTACCCAGTCCGTCCAAAAGATGTACTCTCCATACACAGCCAGGCCAAATGGGTGCACCGGTTCATTCTTTAGGACCACCTACATTCACACACAAGGTGGGGGAAAAGAGAGCTTCAGAATGGAACGGTGGAATAGAACATTATTACTCACGTTAACAGAAGTTTTAGTAAATGTTTAAAATATCATAAAGACAATATTACTGCAGATAAAAGGGCACCCATATGCTAAAGCTGTGAATACCTTTAGTATAACATCCTGGAAAAACAGTTTTTACAGGCCACAGTTTATTTTATTTTTTTTGCTAATATGTTAAATTCAGCCAATAAACAAATATGTACAATTATTAAAAAAAAAAACCTAAAATGACTATATAACATACCTTCATAATAATAATAGAGAAAGTTGATAGCCTTAACTGTAAGACTGTAAATGTTCTAAAATTCACACCAAACCCCTAAAAACTGGTGGTTTAATTAAAGCTGAGAGCTTGCCAATAAGATTAATTCATACATTATATTATATCATTACTTTCAGAACCAACTTTACCTTCAAAATGGCAACTTGAGGGAAAGAAAAACTCTAGATAATGTAACACAATTGGTCAGTTGCTGATGACATTTTGGCACAGTAGGTAGTAAAGATAATTAAAGTTCAAACTATACAAATAAAAAAAAGAACAGCAACATCATATTACAGCCTATTATTGTTTTTAAGGATGTTGTTAAGAATCTTATACTTAAGAATACCTAATTTTAGTATTTTAGTATATAAATATACACAAAAGCAAATGATTAGGAATTTTGTAATGGGACGGTATACAGTATACATATGCAGGAGTACTCACAAAGCGGTTGCTGCCGTCATATTCGCAGCGCTCGATCTTGTCCAGTGTAGCATCAGAGAAGTAGAGCTTCTCTGCCCGGTGGTCTATCGCCAGGCCATTGGGTGTACGGATACTATTGCCCACAATCACCAGCACATTGGCACCGGATAGAGACGCCCGCATGATGCTGGGAGCTAGCTCGTTCCAGTTCGTCCAGAACATTAGCCTGCAGACAGAGTTACGAACAAATGGAAATCAGCGGTACATTTAGCTGAAGGACTGTTTTGACAAAACTGTGTACATTGTACACTGTGTCTACACAGCAGCAGCAGCCAAAATACGCCAGCTTTTTAAACCTGCTAGCTATATTAGCTTTATGGCTCCTGTGCAACACCAAAACATGTATCAGCTGATTGACTGCATTTGGGGCCAAACTACTGCAAGCTTGCACTTTAGCCACTATAGCAAATACTGTGAGCTTCAAACACAAAAAGAAATAACAAAAAGCCTGCAGAATAGCCAACATGCTCCTGTGGATTCTGCATGTCAGCTGGTTCACTGGAGGAGCCAAATAGAAAAACTCAAGCCCATTTGAATATGAAAGGTTAACATGTCTCTGTCTGGCTTGTGGTTCCTCACCCTTGGCACTCGTCTAGTGCGAAAGCTCTGGGGTGGTCGTCTCCAGACATAGTGACTACTGTCTCCCGGTGGAAAGCCCCGCTGCGCGCTTGGTCCACGGTGTGCCGAGTGATGGTGGAGGTGGTGTAGCTGGTCCAGTACAACGTGTCCCAAGCTCGATGATAGGCCAAACCTTCCACTGAGCCAACGTCTACAGAGAGCGAACACAACAGACACGCACCAGTTAACGCAAGTACTTGAAGAACACTGCAGTAAAAGAAACACAGTCCAATTAGAACATTTCAAATTCAATATCTTACAGTTATCGCAGGGGATTAAAGCTTGGCATTATTCTATATTTCACAATCATAGCTCACTGAAACAGAGAAATCCTAGTACACATTTTGATACTAAACATTCAGAAGTAAATCAGGAGATATTTGGGTATGGATTTACTCATCTTAACCTTGATAAAAACTGATGTTCTGCATGTGGTCTTAATCAATTTGAATGCTATATACATTCTCAGGCTTTCTAGAATCACCTACTAGTGAAAACAATAATTACAATCAAAACAACTTTTTGAAATGTTGCCTTCATCTAAAGCGCAATAAGTAAGAAGTATGAATTTGACAGGCCAAACCCTATGGAACACAGATTCTCTACAATTTCCCCAAAGTAGCCCAAATAACCTGGATCAGCATTCTCCAATAGGAGCTACATGTCACAACCATAACAACCTGACTGCTGCTCTGTCCATTCCATTTCTACCTGGCTTAATGTGTTATTACATGACTGAGATGTGGATTTGGACTATTACGACTGAGGAGTTCAGCGAACAAAAGCAGATAATTCACTCCGGAATTATTACTTCCTGTAAACAGAAGATACGCAAAAAACGGATATGGCAGATTGGAACTGGATTAAATTCACGGTGAAGCTCGCAGGTAATGACTTCAATTACACTCAAATGAGGCTTTAGACTGAAAAAATGTATTTATCTTTCTAAAAGCTAAGCACCTCAGATGGCAGGCAAATGCAGGCTCTGCCCCATGTGAACAAACCCATTAGCAGGTATGTACCGTCCAGGCTTCTCATTCCCATCTGTGTGCGAGTGGGCAGGGAGACAGTATCAGTCAGTCATTTCATGGATGGCTGCTTGTGCACACAGGCCTTGTCTCCCGGTGAATCTCTTTATTCATGCTGACTTGCTCCATCACGAAGGAGGCTTCAGGGGAAAAACTCACTCAATGCTTTAAACTGATACCACAAAAAATACAATAAAGAAATAAATGTGCCGCATGTCACATGACTAAACTGATTAATTTGATGCTATATTTATGTGGATTTTGCTGTTAAATATGTTTTTGACTTTAAAATTCAGAAATTAGAGTTTCTGACTTTGGGACAGTACACAGTACTCTCCTCAAGCCCTCCTGCACCCTTTAACAGTATAGTGTTCCCACTGATGTAATAGACAACATGCAGCCAAGAATGAATCTAGTCATATGAGGTTTTTGCCATATCTCAGTGCTTGTCTGCCAACATCACTCCAAAGACGGGTCTCCGGCAGTGACTGCGCGTACATAAAAGACCACAGGGCTGTTTCCTTAATAATAATAAATATATAAAGAAATAATGCCTCTTTGTTCAATGGCTGAAGACACAAGGGAAGTGAGCAAATCAAGTACGCATTATGAGCCGCACAATGAGCTTCTTATGCAATGACCACACAAATCACTGCTCACCCAGCTGAAAGCAATCAAACCCAGTCAACTTTCCAAGATAGCCCTGTCATTTGTTGGACCAATGTCCAGTTAAGTGATACACTGTGAATGAGACGGCACTTAGTTTGCTCAAACAGGGCAAAGTCCACCTTAACCACCCGACAAGCCACTCCTACAACATTCCATCTCTCCTCCCTTTTTTCTGTCTCAAGACCTGTATGATGCTGTGGGTGTTCAGTGAGCCAGAAAGGTAGAGATCTCTCCAGAACAAGCCCGAAACCAGGAGCAGATTCTCTCTTTTCTCTCGCAGTCCTGGAATGCATGGTGCAGAAAAGGAATAATGGTCCTGAAGAGGCTTTAAATTGATGGCATGAAGGAGATCACACCAGGGCACTTAGCATCAAGTAAAATCGACTGTTCTTAATGCAGCCCGGCAGAAGCCCTTAGCCTTGGAGAGCTGTGTTCTGCAAGGTTGCCTGGTTTCACGCAATCAATACCAACTAACAGCGAGCTACCGGCTGGATTCAGAGAGATTTTTGAGCATCTGGTGATCCATGAAGTGCCTACCTTTAATGGCTCAAATGGAGATAAGTGAGGTTATTTTCGTCTGCAAGCGTAACATGGATTGACGGACACTTCTGGAGGCCTTGAAAGAGAGAAATTTTTCCCAACAAAGTTTTTTTTTTCTTGACTTTCCATGCTGTAGTTGCTATGAAGTTCAAGATGCTTGAAAACATGATGGTAATGAAACAGAAGGCTCATTAAAATCCTTTTTGTCGTGGAGAAGTGGTTCGATCTCCGAGGATCAAACAGGTATTAATGCAAAGCGTGATCTTCCACAGACGGAGTCAGATGGATCTCTCAGCCGTTAAATGCTAGCAAAAGCAGAGTGCCATTATGTTAGTGTTGAGCCTCCAATTAGTGCTGCACAATGCAGTGGTGGTGGTTGGGGGGTGATAAGACTTTAAAAGGGCTAGTCATTATCGCTTAGCTCTAGCGACGGGAGGTGCGTCAGCCCCAGCAAGTGCATGCCACTCTGCTGCCCCTCATAGCAATCGTTATCAGGCTTTCAGTAACCATTAGTGGGATTAGCGTCGGAGCATTGCAGATGGCTGAACGGGAACAGGAACTGAATGACAGCTATAGCTCAGTAATGAGGATAGATTGGAACGTGCACCAAACCCTGATACCCACACTGGACACTTTGATCATAGGGATTGGACTGCTGGGACACTCACTAGTCATCTCCATCCTGGCAGGCAGGAGGCGCAAGAGAGGGTCTCGCTCTCTTCATGGGACGGACACCCTGCTGCTGGCCCTAAGTGCCGCAGACGTACTGCTGCTACTCTCCTTACCTTTCCACACAGCAGCCATTGCCCTGGGTAACTGGCCCTTCGGCGACTTTCTGTGCAAAACCATCAGCTTTCTTGGAGTAGCCTGCAACTCAGTTAGCGCATTTATACTGGCTGCCTTAGCAATAACCCGCTATCTTACGGTGGTACATCCAACCTGGGCATACCGCTCAAGCATGCAGCGGTGGCTACAGGTCTCTGCAGCCCTGCTCTGGGCACCAGCTGTGGCACTGGCTGCCCCACAATTTGCCTTCCGCACTGTGGGTACCTCTGTTGTGACGCACTGCTTCGCCTTCCTATCCGACCTCAGCCAAGTGGTCTACAGCATTGCACTCTTCTTGTTCAGCTTTGCCCTGCCTCTACTGGTCATCATCTTTATGTACGCCAAACTCTACAAGTTCCTTCGCCAGACCTGCAGCCAGGGACATGGCCTGCAGCTGGAGCGATACCAGAAGCAGGTAACCCAAACCACCGCCATGCTGGTCATAGTCTTTACAGTTTGCTGGCTGCCATCCTATGGGCTTATGTTCTTCCGGATTGGTCAGAGCATTGAAAGCACGCCTGAATTTCGCTCGCTAGCTATGTTCACCCGGCTGCTGGCCACTTCCTCAGCCGTGGTTAACCCACTGCTCTATGCCTTTGTTTCCCAGAAATTCAGGAGGGAACTGCAGTACTTGGCCAGGACACACTGCAGGGACTGTACAACACGGGCCATGCCACACTGGCTTGTGTGTTGTCGAGACAGAGGCAGGGACATGGTACAGCCCTTTAACCCAGCAGAATTGGACACACCAACTCCGTAACCAATGTGTGTGGATTAAAAAAAAGACAGTAAAAGACATCCTGCAGGATTTTAAGGATTACACAACTGGGACGTTAAGCCAAGAACAGCAATTTCAAGGTTGTTATCTGGTGGTTCCTTTACAAAACCATAAGATAGAGAAATTTATTTGTTCAGGAGTCACTGTTTAAAACCCTGCAGATAACAATGACTGTACTACATAAATTGTTATGGAAGATCTGCCAGGGTTTGTTTGATGTATGATGTCTAAATCTGTTCACTTTCTCAAACATAAAACAAGCGCTTTCCCTTTTCCACACACTGTCTAAAGGTTTATGGTCCTTTTGTGTTACACTGGCTGAAGTCTTAGCAATCAGAAAAAGTGTGACCCTTTATTAGCTAACTGATGTTGCAGCCCCCGGTCCAGTGCAATGCATCTGATAAACAAGGTCGATATTAACCACCTATATGTAAATATGCTATATGTAAATATTACCAAAACGTAACACTTAACTTTTAAAGAGTTTTGGAATCAAGACAACATAATGGGCACTTAGGGCAATGAAACTGCAACGTCATGTCCTAAATCTGCAACAGACAGTCCATTTTTCCTGTTACCCAGACCTTAACACCCATACCAGAACTTGGTTCAGGTTTGTTGAGCTCTGAGGGATAGCAAAATCTGGTGATCCTAAAGACCCGAGATTGCAAACCCTGCTCTAATCCCCTTTTCTCAGAAAGGCCAAACCGGCCCCAGCTTCAACATATCCTGCAGTTATGCACTTACTCTCAACGATCGTCTTCCGGTCAGAGCCGTCGTCATTGATTTGCTGAATGTTGCCAAAGTGGATGTCGCTGTAGAATATTCGGTTAGCTCCTCTGCCGCCTCCGCCCCTGTGGTCAAAAGTGAGGGCAATGACGTTCTTCATGTGATCAGGGTCCTCGAAAGGCTTTATGGGCGCGTTAAGGTTCGTTTCGTCCGAAAGGTGTATGCTCTTCAGGATGGTACGTTCTGAGTATAGCAGGTAGCCTTCATAGTCACGGCAGGTGCGTCCATCATCGGCCAGCATGCCATGGGCGCAGGCGCAGGTACGGGCGCTGTTACCACGGTACAGACACAGCTGCTCACAGCCGCCGTTGTTATCCTTACAGATGTTGGTGCCTGTGTGGTAGAGGATCAGCATATTAAAGCTTGTTTGGTTGGAATTGCTATAATTCAATGGTATTCAACACTGGTCCAACTTCTGTGCACGTTTCCCAAGCCTAATGAGCATGAAGGGCTTGTTAATGAGTTTATTAGTTGGATCAGATGTTTGCGGAGGTAAATGTGCTGGGAGGTACTCCAGAATCAGGGTGGGGAACCACTGGTATAAGGATAAAAGGCTGTTACATGGTATTAACTTCCTTTCACTTACCTCATTAGCCGAGTGGGGTAACACTGTTTGCATATAGGGTTCTGCTCATTACTAGAGGTACCTACCTTGCTGTCTAGCTCTGTTGAAGACTTTGATGTCCTTGAGCTGCACACCAATGCCTGTTCTTAGATAGACCATGTCAGTAGCATTGTTCTTATTGCCTCTCTTAATAGAGCCATTAGCGTGTGTTCTGCAACATACAGGAGACGGACAGCTTGTCATCAACATTACAGTGACTACATTTGGACTCATACAACATATTAAACATGGACAACCTTGCGAATTATGAGAGGAAGGAAATAAACTGTAGAAGGAGTTCACCTGTCGCTCCAATAGATGTAGTTTTCAAACACGGACACAGCAAACATGTCCATATTATGAATGGCCAGAACCAGCTCCCGGTTACCTCCGGTCTCCAGATTTATGCGCTCAATTTTGTCTGTTCGGGCATCACACCAGTACAAGAGACCCGCCTAAACACAAACACGACACGTTCTGACATGCATCAGGGTTCTCTCTTGAAACATACCAAATTGACCTTTGAACCCTATTGTATTTTCCAAATATTCAATTTCAGTATGAATGTTTTAACTGAATTGGAATTATGTTGGAAGTGGAACAAAAGTCGGATGTCTACAAACCTCATAGTCAATGGAGACGCCATTGGGCCAGCTGATACTAACATTGACCAGGACCATTCTTTCAGAACCATCAAGTCGAGACCTCTCAATACGTGGGTACTGACCCCACTCTGTCCAGAACAGGTACCTGATACACACAAACACACACACACACACACACACACACACACACACAAGAAAAATCAATCAAGTTTTTCCACTGACAGACTACACAACATCATCTTTATCAGCTGGCAGCGCACCAACTATAATCATTATGGCCGTGCAAATATTTCCACCTTAATGATACTCCACTGCAGAATACAAACACTGTATCCAACCCTCCAGCTGTTAACTGCTGATACGGAGGATCAGGGTTGCAGGAAATTTCAAAAGCATACAGGCACACTCTTCCTCTTACCCTTTCTCTGGATGCACGGCAATGGCACGGGGTTTGTCCAAACCATGGGAGATGACCACATATCGGAAGGAGCCGTTGAGTCTGGCCACTTCAATCATGTCAAAGCCTTGGTCCGTCCAATAGATATTCCCTGTATAATACAGACACACACAACAAAAGAATCACAGATGGGAAAACTCTAGAACCAAAAAAAAAAAAACCCTTGCTGCATTACTATTTATAAGCTGTAGCTCAATTTTACAGTAAATTATTTGAGGAACACAATCATTTAATAAGGATTAATTAATAATGAAATTAATCATTTGCATTCTTATTAATTACTTTTATATTTTATTTTAGACCAAAATTCTGAAAGTGGAGCCATAGATATTGATAGATGCTAAATTTACTAATACGTTCCACTACAGTTCCATATGTTACTCAATCTAACCATTTTGTTTATGGCTAGTACATCTACATCTACGGTATTTAGCTGATTTACAAGGTTAACCATATTACAGGTAGGCCAGTGTAGTGTTAGGAGTCTTGCCCAAGGACTCTTATTGGTGTAGCACAGCGTAGTCACCCAGAACAGGAACCCCAGTCTCCCACATGGGACGGTAGCTTCCTGGTGAGTAGTGGTGTTATCCGTTGTGCCACACCAACCAGTATATACTATGAACAAGTTGTCAGTGCTTGTGCTCATACATATGAGTATCTGGAGTGCCTACCAGCTTACAGACTGTGAAGAAAGACCACCCAGGCAGTTTATGGGCTGTCTAGATTAAAAAACATGGGATTTAACAAGTCGTTCCAATTAGGCTCCTGTCATTACGTCAATTGTGGTATGTATTACGAGAACCCTTACTAACCTTGGTGATGGGGCACCATTTTTCCAAGCACGCGTATTACGTGCTAGATGCTAGAGCGAAGCTTGGGACATGCTCTGTTTGTTGGCCGGCCTGCCTGGATGAAGTTTATTTTTTGCTACACTTGGCAAAAACTTCTAAGTGTTGGCTAACCACTCTGCTAGCCAACGTCAAGCTGAAGTCTTCCGCCTTAAATGGTGTAGCAGTTATGCTGGCGCCTCAGGCTATCCGTCCAGCTTCTTGTTCCAATTTTCCCATTCCACCTTAAATGGTGTAGCATTTCACATGCTGGCACCTCAGGCGTTATAGTTGTTGTACCATGTACCACGTACCAATCAATGTGGAATGAGAAAATGTGAACAAGACGCTACATCATACGTGTGACTGCTGCTTTCTAACTACTGCCAACTGTCCATGACGAAACAGCAGATGAGGGAAATGTATTTAAGGATAATTGTGCTCTATGTTTGTTTGGCCTTTCAGTATTAGCGAACGCCAACAGCTGAGGTAATGCATTACCTCATACAGAGATGTAATGCTCAAGAAAGTTCTTTGTGTTACTTGTAGCTGGATCCACAACAACATTAACCTTATTAGTCTGTCAGTCTCTTACATCCAGAAACTTGTCCAGTCCATGCCAAATCTAATCACAGTTGTTATTCATGCCCGTGGAGACATGCTATTAAGTCACAGGTGACTCATTGTTGGTCCTGTGAGCTTATAAATATACACATTTCCTCACAAAAATTAGCAAAACTGTCACATTATATATTCTAGTTAGAACACAATGCTTTACCATTTCCTAAACTGTTAGGATGTTTATTTTCTTCCTGTGATGAAACATTACAAATGGCCAAACAGTGATTTTAGTTATTAAAAACTGTTAACTGTTTGTTGATTCTGGTTTCGCACCTTAGCCTGACTTTCTAAGATGGCACTCAAGAGAAGTGAGTATACTGCATCACCATATCTCAAAGGTCTGACTGGGTTATTTTTTAAATAGACCCATACTGATTTCATTTCATTTAATAATCCCATAAGGTTTAAAAATAAAGCACATTTTATTGAATACTAATGATTATAATATAATAAGAAGCTTCAGAATATTTTTCAGAGATTTTACTAATAGAATTTTTTTTAGCATTGCAGAATCAACAAGGATACTGTATTTAGGTGAAAACATTGGTTTTGATTTACACACTCGTACATTTTACTGTGTGCATATATCTGACAGACTGAGATCTCGAACCTGCAATCCAGTCCACCGCAATGCCCTCCACACGTCCAATACCATTGGTGACAACATCTTCTCTCCAGGTTTGATCCCTCTTGGCTCGGCTGATAGTACTCAGGCCCATGTCCACCCAGTAGATGGTGTCATTCTCTGTACAGCACAGGAAAGGTTCAGTAAGGTCAAAACGTGTAACACCAACATAACGGCAGATAAATCCTTCCATAAAACAGTTTCTACAGGGTCAGCTTCAGTGATGATCTGCCACAGCAATGGAGTTTTAGCTTAGGACAAGGTTCAGGCTGTGAGAAGAACACAGCTCTGTTTCTTATAGAAGTAATCCCGAATAGGAAAACAGGTACTCACCAGCATGGAAGTCAATGCCCACTGCCAAAGAAGTGCCTGATACTGGCACAAGGGCATCAGATTTGTCGGCAGGGTCCAGAGGGATGCCACGGATGCCCTCATGCACTGAATACAGCAGGAAAGAGCCCATACCTGCACACACACACAGGGAAAAAAAAAGACAAGGGAATTTACCCAAACACATGGAGCCATACAGTGAGAGCAACAGCACAAGCTAGTTGTCGGGCCATACCTTCACAGGACTGCTGGCCACTCTTCAAGCTGTAGCCTGCAGTGCACATACACGCTCTGCTGGTGGGGGAGGTAGGCAGGCACAGCTGAGAGCAGTCGCCATTGTTCTTGGTGCACATGTTTGTACCTTCAACACAAACATTTGTGGTTTAAATCGAACTCTGTATTTCCTGTCTAAACTCAGAAACTAACACACAGGGACAACCACACTCACCTTTCTGCTGCACGGTCTCATTGTAGATCTTCATATGCATCACAGGAGAGGTGCTGTTTCTCAGAACCTGCCAGTTGCTGCCGCTCTTGTCGCAGGTGCCCACCTGGTCCGTGCCTTGGTCTGCCCACCACAGTTTGTCTCCTGCGCACACAACAGAAGCAACAACAATTAGGGCTGTAAATCTCCAATGCATCACTAAACTCCTAATTTCACCATCACTTCATGCACTTCACTGCTGTCAGATTATGTTGGTGCAACTCTTGCTAGAACACAAATCTGTTTAGAGGCTGTTCACACAGCAGTGGAATATAGACAATAAAATAAACACCCCAGAGGATTTCATTCTAGTCTAGAAATAAGCACAAACATGCACTGTGCATAGTTTAGGTACAATCCGTTAATGTGACGTCCTGTACTTGCACTTTCACCATTCAGTACAAAGATAGAAGTTTTTTAGCATAAGGCAAAAAAGAGGAAAGAAAAAGACCTGTGCACACTTTTCCCTCTATTATAGCATCCATGAAAAGAGCAGGACAAGCAGGAACAGCTTTTAACTTTTCCAAGATATTTGTTCCCAAGCCTCCAAAGTTCAGTTTTACCATTTGGTTGCATTATCTGGGTTTCATATTCTGATTAAAGTAATCCCTACTCGGACTTATCATTCCATAAAGCCTTCTTCCACATCTCGAAGGTCCAGTTTTGTGTCGTTATGCAGGTGTTCCTCTTTTTTTCCCCTTTTTTGTCGGTAACGTCTTTTGAACAGATATACAGGGGTTGTACAATGAAACTGAAACACCTGGTTTTAGACCGCAATCATTTATTAGTATGGTGTAGGGCCTCCTTTTGCAGCCAATACAGCGTGATTTGGGCAGCCGTGGTTTTATGTTTTTTGGATACAATCCGGGTTAGCACCCGAACATCCCTTTCAGACAGCTTCCTCTTGCATCCACAGTTAATCCTGTTGGATGTTATTCGTCCTTCTTGGTGGTATGCTGACATTACCCTGGATACCGTGGCTCTTGATACATCAAGAAGACTTGCTGTCTTGGTCACAGATGCGCCAGCAAGACGTGCACCAACAATTTGCCCTCTTTTGAACTCTGGTATGTCACCCATAATGTTGTGCATTGCAATATTTTGAGCAAAACTGTGCTCTTACCTGCTAACTGAACCTTCACACTCAGTTTCAGTTTCATTGTCCAACCCCTGTACATTCTTACAAACCTATAACACTGATTAGTCATTTCAGACACTTTTTGTACTGTTTTCTGTTCAATCAATGAATGAATGAACAGCTTGCAGCACTTTATTAAATATTCCAAAGGCAATGCATCGGATCAATAAGCCCCTACATAACATCATTTGGCATGTGATGTTTTTCAGGAGTTCCTGGAAAGCAGGAACGCTTTATAACATATAACAAAAAACATAACAGTGCTGATTTGTCGAGCCGTCTGTAGCACCACATGCTAAAAATTAGGAAGCTGGTGTAATGATAAAAGCTTTGTACAATCATATAGAAGCCGAGACTGAGGTCTTTTATTCATTGTAATATTAATAAAAATTATAATCAACAGAGAGGTCAGTGGCCTTATTCAATAAATATAGCAATAACAGAACGGTCAGTGGCCTCTCACCCATAACAGCCAGAGCTGTGGCTTTGGTCAGCTTGCCCTTCACTCCCTCTATGATCTCCAGCCCTGTGCCGTCCAGCTTGCAGCGGTTTATGGTGCTGTTGCCTGAACTGATCCAGTACAGCTTCTCCTCGTGAAAGTCAATGGAGAGCCCTGTCAGAGACGGCCAGAGATCAGTCACACAGAAACAGAACACCAGCGCTCATTACATCTCTGTAGTGACACTTTTAAAGGGTTCATATGCCCCACCAACACGTTCTACAGCAAGACACATCAATCATTTTCACACGGCCTTTTTCCAACCCCTCTTTAAAATGAAGAATAGAGTATAAAGACCTTGTTAGTGTTAGTGAGTCTTTAAGACAGATATATGTAAATGACCTGAGATCTAACTGGTGAGTCAATATTGAGCAATCGATACTTTAGAACACCACATATTACTGCGCAGATTGGTTCATCTTCATCTAGTAGTTGCTGGAGGGAATGTGGAGAAACGGACTCAAACTTTGTTCATACATTTTAGTCCTGTGTAAAACTGAAGAAGTATTGGGAGGATATTTATGATGCCCTTCAGTCAGTTTTTGGTGTTCCTGTTCCTAAAGATCCTTTGGGGTCGCTGCTAGGAGCTGTTCCTCAGGATTTTGGAAGTAGGAGCCAGATCTATCTCCTTCATGTTTTATTTGCAGCAGCAATTAAGGGAATAACTGTGAACTATCTCAAAACCACTGTCCCAACGTATGAATCTTGGATAGAGCGTCTATAGATGATACATAGTATGGAAGAAATAACATATAACTTGAGACTGCAGAAGAAAAAATTTGTTAAGCGATGGAGCCCAGCAATGTTAATAATGCTTTCAGACCAATTGTAATTGAAGTGTATACAGCTGTCAATGAGAATGTGTACATAATTATATGTTAACATTTATAAGGCATGACTCTAAAAAGAGTGATAAATGGTGAATATTACTTGATCTCAATAAACAGTAAGTTTAAAAAAAAATAATAAAATAAAAAATTAAATATATATATATATTAGGTGAAGCTAAACTGCTGTAGGCTAAATAGAAATAAATTTTGAATTCCCGATGCACAATGACTGTTTATGTTCTGAACTTAACATACAAAATACTTAAAAAAAAAAAAAAAAAAAAAAACTTAAAGCAAATAGGATCTCTGCACCAAAATCAATGGGCAGATACCATATTTAAAATGGCATATTTAAATGTGTTTCCTGTAGAGAAAACACGTCACCTGACTGGCAGCATTAAAGCCTATGCATATCATTGTATGTGTACAGTTCTTTCACGACATTACAAAAACAATTAAATTAAAACAGGCTGTAATAAAAACAGCTTTTTAAAACAGATATGTTTACAAGCTACATAAAAAAGTTTGTTTAATTTATTTAATGATTTATGAGACTTTTACGAGTTTCATTCACATCAGAAGGTTACTTACGAGATAATACACAAAATATGTGCTCACTTACCTACTGGACTTTTCTGGTTGGTGAAAAGTAATGTACGGTTGCTACCATCTGTGTTAGCCATGCTGATGTTGTCTCCATCAGTCCAATAGAGTTTTCTGGAAAACAAGAGGAGGTATGGTGTTCGAGGGTAATGAAGGCTGAAGCTCAAATTTTACTATTGTGAATTTTCTTCTCTGTTAAATCAATACACACTTAAACGGTTATAAACATTTTCTACACAAGTGCTTTATCAAAAATGAGTTTATATATATATATACACACACACACACATACATATATATACACATACATACATATACATATATATAATAGATATATTTCAGATATACATTTTTCCCACTGATGTTTCAGAATCAGCTGACACAAAGCACTGATACCGACTCTATCTAGCTTGTATGTGTGGATATGACTAAGTACTTACTGGTGTTTGACCGACTCCTCAAATAAACAACCACAAATCTACATAAAAATCACAGTTGCATAAAACAATGAAAGGTCAATAAGGAAAGCTGTTGTTGATCATACTTCACTGAAAGCATTTAATAACGCAGTGTTACTTTATACTCTGAATGAACCTGCATGACCAAAGTCAAACCTTAATAGTTCCCAGTCACTTTTGTGATGCTCCTTTAAGAACATATTTAAGTCTTCCAGTATTTTGCAGTCAGAAAGAATCTATGTTCACAAGCCAGCTAAATCTGAGTGAGCCACCAAGCAAGTGAGTAGGGAGGCTCATGAGGCGTTCTGCATCCATAATCAGGCATGGCTCAGCACACTGGCCTCACATCAGTCACACAGCGGCTGCTGCTTTTGGAGTCAGGGCCAAGGAAACTGTGCCTGCTCACTGGAGGGGGGCTAGTCACATTTTCTGACCTCAAAGACCACACCAGGAGCGTAATTTAAGCCTATCCCCTAAACCTCTAAGCAGTATAAACGTCTCCCCCTTTTGTTTACGTAAGTTTACAGCTCCTGCCTTTCTTTCTTAAGGAACAAACAGTCTCGTCCCATCCCCCCTCCAGACGGAGGTTCCCACTTCATTCCAGCCACTTGCTTTCTCTGAAAACCGCAGAGGCATATGGTCCAGGCATCTGTTGCTTTTATGTGCCATTCTCAAAACAGTACTCAACAAAAAAAAAAAAGACGGAGGAAACAGGAGGAAAGTTAAAAGGGCAAGATAACTGCAGGAGATAAAAGCAGTCTGTGTATATGCCAGTTCTCTTAAAGGCTTCATAGCCCCGACCTTGTGGAGACATTTGTTTCCAGGGAAGTATCTAAAGCTGTGGATAGGCTTAGAGCAGGCCTGAAACTTTGGTGCGGGCACAAATACAGTCTGAGAACTTTCTGTCCACAGCCCATTCAGACACTATGTCTATATATCTAAGTCAAAAACTGATCCCAATAAACCTCTGACCTGGTGAGTTTCCTGATCTGTTAGACGGTAGGTTTCATTAGTGTACAGCAGTGTGTGTGTGTGTGTGTGTGTGTGTGTGTGTGTGTATGTGTTGGGAATGGAGGGCTTGGGTTGCTGTGATTACTAACCCAAGCATGGGGTGGACCACCAAGCAGTGAGGTTTATCCAGTCCATGGATAACAGAGTTCTTAAAGGAGCCGTCCAGACGGGCCACATTGATCTGCTTCTTGCTGGTATCATAGCTGGTCCAGAACAGATTCCTGGACACCCAGTCCACAGCCAGCCCCTGAGCATTAGGAATGTCTAAAACAGAAGCATGAATACTCATAAACTGTCCCGCATAATTGGAGGACAGATGTTCTTACTCAGGCCAATTTCCAGTTTAATCATGTTACAGAGGTATGCAGACATAGCACTGGCGTAGCATGAGAACCTTGCAGAAGCAGGGAACTGAACCCCAGAAACAGAAACCACCAAAGTAGGTCTATCTAACATTATGTAACAGCTGTTTGGGATGATTTACACATGAACAATGCTAATGAGAGGCAGTAAGCTAGCACCTACTACTAGCACCAATGCAAAACTTTAGGCTTCAGCCATGTCTTTTGACATCAGCCATTACATTTCGAAGATCATTTCTGTTAAAACGATGGCCGAGTTGAGCAGCAGACACTCACCAGCAGACACCACCGTCTCCACACCCGTCCCATTGATGAAAGCTCTTTTGATCATCTGAGTTCGCACATCAGACCAGTAGATGCGCTGCTCCAGAGCATCATAATCCACTGCTGTCACGTTGTCAATAACAGGCACGGTGAAGGAGATGATGTAGTTGTAATAAGGATTATCAATGTCCACCCCTCTGATTTCAATCTGGCGAGCATACAGCAGGAACTGACGTGACTCTGTTCAGGAAAATAACAGAAGAGGACACCTTTATTAAAAACAGTCACAACCACATATTATACATACAGCAAACGTCACATGTACAATATGGGGGCAAACAGGGCTTTATATATAATACAGGATATACCCTAAACACTGAACGCACCTAAAAGTGCAGGGAGTGTGTAGATGACAGAGTGGACAGACAGTGCAGTATTCCTGCCTCCTGATTCTGAGTTTAGAAACACTGAGCTATTGACCACCAGTGCACACAGAATACTGAGCAGAACAGCAGCTCTGCCTCAAATACTGATCACACAGAGGCGGGGGGAGATAAAGAGGCTGAGAGGCGGTAAAAGAGTGCAAGAGAGGAGCGGTAGAGTGAAAGTGAGCAAGAGAGAGAAAGAAAGAGAGAGAGAGAAAAAGAGAAAGTGCAAGAAAGCGACTCTCGCAGTGAGAAGTGTCTCCTGCTGCTTAATGTCAGTGTTAATGGAGGATGAGCGCGACTCCCTCTATTTCAATCAGCCTGCTCTTCACAAAGCCACAGTGGAGGTCACCGCAGAATACTAATCGCTGCTATGGTATCAGTGCATCAGAGCACACAGGTCACCCTGCAGAATACTAATCACTGATCTCAGTCCAGCACAGCAGAACAGCAGAGCCACAGTGCACAACACATACCACTAGCATCAGATAAGCTTAGCACAGACAGCGGCCTCTGATTGGGACTGACCATAAAGTTGACACCACACCTTCCCCACTTAATCCAGCCTCATGTATGACTGAGCAAAAACACCCAGTGGACTCAGAGACCCTCACTGATACCGTGTTCCAGTTTATAGTATGTATATGGTATAGTAATGTACCGATTTCTGATTCACCGACTGGATTCATTCGGACTTCCAGCCACACCCACTTTCACTTTGTGCACAAATGCAAACTATTATGGACTATTAATTATAAGAGCAAATGGCAGTGTGCCATAGATGTTTGGGGACACCACAGTGACTGAAACCTCTTTAACAAATCGTAACCTACAGACATACCTCTACAAATGACAATGATCTCTAGACAATAATGAATCACCTGTGACTGAAACGCACCTAATAGCGTGTAATACTTCCAGAATAACAGCTGCGATTCGATTTAACACGGACTGGACAAGTTTCTGGGTGTAGGCCACATCAATGTTCAGACACTCTCACATCAAAGAACTGTGCAGTTGGGCCAGATTTAGTGGATGAGGAGAATTCCCAGTAGAGTGGGATTTTTGCCACTACTGGTAGACCCCTATGACCATACGCTTCCTTACACCTGCAGATTTAGCCACTTCCTGCACACTATGGTCTTTGGCACACCCAACTGTATTCACCCATTTTCCACACACTGATCGGCCACCTCTTCTCGATCTATGAATCCCTTCACTCACACCATCATCCGCATGCGACACTATCTGCAGGAGCCTGAAGTTACGGCCCTGAATTTCCTTATTGTCTGAGTGAAATCACATTGTGAATGTAGGACACACACCATGTTACAACTGGTAAATGAACGTGCAGCAGTGCATTCTCATACAGGACGTGGTAAGAAACTAAAAAAAAAAACGAGCCACCTGACATGGCTGCCCAAACCTTACTGCATAATTTTTTATGCAGTGATAAACAATAAATACAGCATAATAGCATCTATAATTCAGAAGAAACTGCTCAAAAGGCTACCGTAGCAGGTGTGCTTGTCTGCCTGCAGCTTCATAAGGTGTGGACAGGCACAGGAGAACGTCTGATTGTAGTTGATGAGGCACAGATGAGAGCATGGACCCTTTCCACCGTTAGCAGCACAGGGATTCGGAGCTGAGCAGAGAAACAGAACAAAACAGAGAAGATTCAAATTAAAGCACTGCTTGGGTTAGACCTGGTCAGAATGTGCATGTGTGTCATTTCTCGTCTTTGTGAGGATATGCTAAATGCTCGGATAGAGTGGTGTAGCAAGTGTGATGCTCTCAACACTGTGGAACAATCGAATAAAGTCTTTGTGGAAACAGGTTACCTTATTTTGGCTCAGGGGGCGCTAAGGCGTATCACTATATCTACTTACAAAGCCTACAGCAGGTTAGGTTGATGCCCGAGACATGTATAGTACTAGTGAGATAAGGTCTAAAATGTATTTGTTGTAATCCATGTATGGCGGAGAGATACATGCAGGCTGGTTATGTTGCAAAGTAAACCCAATAGAGAGCACACTGACCTCCATTTTACCATCATCAACATTACATGGGAAGACTCGGACGATGTGTAGTTTCACTGGTCATTTTGGACAGTAAATAAAACCTCATTATTTGTGTTGTAAATATCGCAACACATGGTTTCCATCACCATCACTGTGAAGAAATGTGAGACGGTACATTCCCCTACAGTGAACCATTTCACATCAAACCACTCTAAATTGTTTACTTCTATTAAACTGTGGAAATTCTGGGGAAATTTCTGCAATTCCACTTTAATTTCTATATACAGACCAAACGGACTAGGAAGTGAAATTAGGTTTTTGCCACTGTAACTGACTTTACATGCTATATCTAATTTTCTATAAATAAATGAATGGATGAATGGATGAATGAATGAATGGATGGATGGATGGATGGATGGATGGATGGATGGATGAATGAATGAATGAATGAATGAATGAATGAAACAAAAACATTGATGAATGGAGCTCATTCCAGGTTGGGTTACTGGTGTTTACCAGAGATGTCAGCATATTGCTACACAGCCTACCTGGAATTACAAAGCGTTTGTTATTCACTCACCAGTGAAGTCACTGACTGGTTTACGGGAGATTCACGTGTATTTGCTTAACCTCAGTGCTAAGAGCTATAGCCAGTGTGATCTCAGCTGTACTGACCCTGAGGTTGCCTGGACGGGTGATAGACCTGCAGGTCAAAGGGCTGTGTGTTGGTCCTTTGCACCACAGTCACGTTGTGTCCGGTCCATTTGTTGGCCTTAGCTAGTGTGTTGGTGCGCCAGTCCGTCCAGTAAACCTCCCCTCCGTACATGGTGACAGCGAAGGGATGGGACAGATACTCATGTCCACGCAGAACCTCTATCAGGCCCGAACCATCATAGGCAGCTGAGTAGATGGCATCCGACCTGCAGACAAACCATTCTTCGGTAAATAAGGCAGGTTTATGGAGCTAAGCGTATTTAATAGCTGTGTGGGGGCATGTTGTTTACCTAGCATCAATCCACAGAATACGGCGCTCAAGGTAGTCAACGGTAAGGCCGTTGGGCCAGCCTCCACTGCCAGTTTCCCTGTGGATGGTACGACGGCCATCACCACTCATTGAAGCAGCCTCTATCCTGGGAGAACTGGCGTCCCAGTCCGTCCAGAACAAGATTCTAAAAAAAAAGAATGGCAAAGGCACATTCAAGATAACTACCTTCATATAGTACCAGCATTCTCAGAGTCAATCTTGGTGGTCTATAAGCAGACACATACAGCTCTGTGCAAAAGCTTGGAAACAATGGGTCAAAATGACATTTCTAAGTAAGAATGGTAAGTAAGGAAGGTCTTCCTTCACAAGGAACAAACTTAAATTAACGGCAGCTTAAAAAAACAACATTTACAGTATAGCATAGGTGAGATGAGGTTTTGGCCTCAAACGTATGTTTTAATCAAAGTATGGCAGAGAGCTACAGGTAGGGTGCAGCAAAACAAAGTCATTTAGACTTCTCTCCATTCTACCATCATCAGCATGCAGTTTCTATGGTCATTATGGACAGGAAATAAAACTGCTGTATTTGTGTTGTAGAATTCGCAACACATGGTTCCTATCACCATCACTGTGAAGGAATGTGAGACAGTGAGTCCCTTTACAATGAACCATTTCCCAACAAACCACTCTAAACAACTTTGTTTACTTCTATTGAATTATGAAGACATCGAGCAACGCCACTTTAATTTCCACATGCGGATGTAACCGAGCTACAGTTTTACATGGCATATCTAGTTCTCCTCAAAAGAATACAAATAAATAAATACGTTATAATATAAAGTAATAAACATATAACAGAAAATGTGTCATAACTTTCCACAAGATGTGGAAAGTTGTGCTCTTGATGTACAAGAGCATGTGTTCTTTATATTGCGCAAACATAAAAAAATAAAAATAAAAAAAACTTATCATTTGCATATGATTGTACTTATTTGCTTCAAAACTTACTCTTATATTTGCGTTGCATTCAAAAACCATAAATTAATAGTACCATTAATAATAACATCTAAAATGTAGATATTTACATAAAATGCCATAATGAGGTTTCTATAGGTATATGTACAGTAAAGGAAATTCAAACCACTGGCAGACTATTGCCATCTAACTAAATTCTGCATTAATACACCAAGATATAAAAATTTTATTGCTTGTATGGACCGCAGAGCATAGCACTGTTTGGTGAGGCCATAATAATCTTCAATAATTTTGTATAATTAAAAATAAAAAAAAGTTTCGGGAATGATATGCACCTTTCCTTACAAGTCCAATACCAGAATGAGCATAAACGCCATCAGACTAACTTTAGCTCAGTGTACATCAGTAGTTCTAGAAAGAAACTGCTGTGACTTCCTCACACCTCTCTCGGTACATCACACTCTCTCTGAGAACATGGACATACTGTAGTTGTCTGAGGTAGTACATGTGGATATTTGCATATCCAGATATGGTACAGTGCTGTGGTTGTGTTCTCGTCATGTCTAAAAGCAGCTCTGAACGATACCATTTTAAGCTCATTGGAATCTACTGGAACCCCTCTGCCTGCTACGCATACGGTACAAAAAAGTTCCTCGCCTTGTAGGACAAAAAAACCCCCCAAAAAAAAACACAGCATTCATCAAAACAATCTGTCTGATTTACTCTTCAATCATTACTCATTTAATACCATCTACACCCCCAGTACAGACCATGTACACCTGTGTGTGTATGTGTCGTATCTCACCCGTCTCTGGGATCTAGGGCGATGGCTCGAGGGTGCTCCACCTCTCCAGCTAGCAGGGTGGTGCGCATGGTGCCATCCAGCTTGGCCACCTCGATCTGGTCCAGGTTACTCTCCACCCAGTAGATGTTTCCTGCGATCCAGTCCACAGCCAAGCCCTCCGGGGTAGCCAGACCGTACTGGATTACCACCTCAAAACTGGTCAGAGCTGGAGAAGACCAGTAACAGAATACAAGTGCTCATTCATTAAAGGGCCGAGTGAGTTAAAGCTTTAGGCGTGATGAAGTCAACCGTTCCACAATCATTCCACTACAAACAAGATAAAATCCCTTCAGAGGTTTTAAACCTAATACAGCTATTTCTTAAAACTTAGAAAAGCCCTGAGCAGCCTCTTCATTACGACGTAAACTGCTACCACCATCCTCTGACCGTTTCATCAGCTCCACTTCAATTACAGACTGTTTCTCAACATACTTTGTTAGACCCCTTCATTCTGTTTATTAGGGGGGTCAGATCCTTCATATCAATATCAATCCCACAATACTTGGCATATGCTAAATCTATAATAATAGGAATTAAGTATTGTGAATACACTTTCATTGGGCTGGTAGCAAATCCCACCCCTAGTGTCTTTGTTGGAGTAAGCTTTCCCAAAATAATGAGTTTAGAGATTTGTTTTACTGAGTATAGCTAAAGGAAAAACTGATTCACTGTGGGTTTAACACCTGAATGGTTTATGAGCCATCACCCAAGTTTATTTCCGAGTTAGCACTGTAACAAATTTCAAAATAACCCTCGTTAGCTTTTAAATAAACTGCTATTGTTAACTGACCCCAAAACATGCTTGTTTGGGTTAAGATGGGCACAACATCGAGCGTTAGTACACCTGACTTAACACTGACTTTTACTGTAGGGCAGTGTTTTGAGTTTACAAACTGCCTCTGGAGGCAAAATCAGCACAGGAACTGTGTGTCGGGAGCATCCTAAAGGGGGTTTTCATGGTCGAGCAGCTGCACACAAGCCTGAGATTACTAGGTGCTATGCCAAGCGTCAGCTGGAATGGTGTGTAGGCAGCACTGGAGCAGTGAAGAAGTGTTCTCCGGAGTGATAAATCACGATTCACCATGTGGCAGTCCGCTGGACCATTCAGGGTTTTTTCAGATGCCAGGAGGATGCTGTTGGACCAACTCGAGATCAACATCCATGGCTTTGGAATAGGACATACCACAGGCTCATACAGGTGTGATGGTGAGATACCCAGCATCCTTTATGCCACATAATGTGGGCGTGATGTCACCTTGACGAGCTCATTTCCTACAGTAAAGTTTCATCGAACAATTCCAGCTGTGTTACTGGATTTAGTGTGGCAGGTAAACAGCTAGAGTGTGATGCGCTTTGACAGAAAGCGTCTCAAAGCTGTCCTCTATTGTGAACAGCACAAACGATTCCCCCTGCCACAATGACGATAACATAGGCAGGCTGACAGGAGCGACTTGAAAACATATTTTTCCTGTCTTATCTACGTCTCTCTCCTACACAGCGGCACTCCAGACGCGAGCTGACATTGGGAGTCATGCGGACAGCGTGCAGGACTGTGTCCGTTGTCCACACACACACACACAGAAGTAATTAGAGTTCTGGGCCTCCGCATTGTTGGGCTGGAGACAGCCTGGCCTCTGCACTGGGGGAGCAGAGCAAAAAGAAAAAAAAAAAAAGCTCTTTGTTGCTTTGTTTCGCTGCTGGCAACCATGCCGGCTATGTTTCCACTTAGTTCCGAGAGGAAACAGCAGGGATTTGAAATCAGAGTTGGACACAGTATCTGTATCTGCAGAGTGGGTTTGGATGGAGGTGGTGGTGGTGGGGGGGATGTGGTGGGGAGGAAGTATGGAGGGGCAGGCAGAAGGTCAGTGTTGTGCTTCTGACACTTGACTACAGTAGTTTGATGTCATGCAAGTTACTGGTTTGATATATGACCTGCAAACATTTTCTCAACACCACATACAGTGTTACAGTGCTACGTTCAAGTCAGAGACCAGACTTTTATTTAACTTGCCAGGCAAAGCAGCCATAGTGCAATGAAAAGCAGACACCCACAAGAGGAGAAAACTACAAACACGTCTAAACAGCAAGATGAGGGTTTCTGTATTTCGTGTGTTCTGCTCTAAGTACAACCTCCATTCTTCTCCCATTTGGGAGACCAAGAAATCTGCTGGGACATTTTTTAATATTGTCCGAAGTTCAGTCTAAGAAGTAGGTTGCATTTTCTGTGTTGCTGTATGGAGATTTCCCTTTCCTGTGAGACGGAATGTGATGTGTGAAGTCTGATTTAATACTGCATCAGAAAAAGCTCCTTTAGCCATTGTAGATGCCCATGAGAGATTTCCATTTCCAAGGCAGCTATGGGGAGTTTGAGGTTGTTACCATCTGTTTGAGTGAAAACAATGTCAGTGACGCCTCTGAGAACAGCTTTTGTTGGGAGGACACAGTTGTTCCTTGTTTTTTAAGGTTGGACAGAAGAATTAAAGAGACAGTAGAGCGCACAAAAGCAAAGAGTACTGAAGATTTGCCTCCCCCCTCTGCACGGCGAAGGAGTGGTCTCAGACTTTCACCCAATGCTGTACACAACAAACAGTATACAACCATAACCGCAAACGTATGCAGTATCCGGAGGATCTGGGGCCAAAAGAGCCATAATGACTTTGATAATAGTCTGGTATGTTGAAGAGAAGAGTGCCTACCCGTCTGAAAACCACAAGGCAGGCTCATTCAGACCAGCACGGAGCCTTCGGCTAAATAAATGAATGTTGTTTTCTCTGCAAGGTAATCTTCATCACCCCAAGCTATTATCCACTTCAGTTCTTTAACCCAAACCAATGACATGGTCGAATAAAACCATTGATTTCACAATCAGTCCCACAACTGTTACATTGTTCTTGGAGATGTGCAAGAGACAGCTACTCCCCAGGCACTAAGCATGAGTGTTCATCAAAGACTTCAAAAAACCCAAAAAACAAATAAATTATAAAAGCAATAATAAAAAAACCCTGACCAAATTGTCTTCCTGTGCCAGAATGACAGATGTGCCATCTACCAGCGTGGCTGAAAACCCACCCCTCTTTGAAATGATCATTAAAAGTAGTGCCAAAGCAAAACCAGTCCCACATTTTCTGTAACGGTGCCTCACCTCCGTTTTCAGACAGTTTCCCACGGTAGATCTTGTCCTCCACCACATCTGTCCAGTAGAGGGAGCTCTGGTTGAGGTGGAAATCCAGTGCGATGGTGTTCCTCAAGCTGGGCACCAGAACGCTGAACTCCCCCTTATACAGGTCAATCCTCCTTATCTCGTGCCGGTTGGAGAAGATGATATAGGGCTTGAATGGATCTAGACCACATGGAGAGAAGACACATGACGCCTCAGAGAAAAGCCTCAGCATCCAAATGACTCTCCAGCGACTCAACAACAGAGAAGTGAATGCCAAGTGAACTAAATAAACCGGGTGAATGGCCCCTGGCTGAGGACCACACAAGCCAATAACAACTCCAAAGGTTCTGAACTTTGCTGAACCCCAGCAGAGATCATTCAAAATGAGGCTGTATAGACCTTCCTCTAAAGCCACTTTACAGAAAAAACAAAAAATCAGCAAAACACATCTTTCAAACCACTGTATTGTTAATGTATGTCTAAGACCTTTCCGAAGATTGGAAACAGGATACATAAATGAACTAGTGCTAGTCCTCTGCACTTTCCTAAGCCTTAAAATAATAAGCGGAAGGAAGGCAGATACAAAGAACATAGATAAATAGGAAAGTTAATGAGAACAACTGAAATTATTTTCAGGAGTCAAGAAGATCAAACAACTTTCAGTGTCTAGATTATAATATTAAAATATGCACTGTGTAAATTACTATTATACAGTATATGGCTATACACTCTTACAGGAACCACTAACACTCATAACATCGCACTAGCAATGTTAGTCACTGGAATATTCAGAGCTGTGTACACGTATTTAGCCACCATTTCAGCAGCCAAAGTGTTAAATACATACAGTTCTCTGACAAACAAACAAACAAACAAACAAACAAACTTCACAGCCTGGAGTCCTATATCCATACAGCTCAACTAGATAACTACCACAATCAAACATTAAAAGATGAAATAATGCTACAGCTTGAGGTGCTGTGACGTTACTCTACATATTTATTATCACATCACTCATTTTTAGCTACAGCTTTTTACATAGTGTAGCTTTAAGTAACACACAGAAGCCATATTCTGTTATTCATATTCTATATTCTATATCATAATCTTCACTGCTAAACATATTATTGTTACAGCTATTCACATTTACCAGCCACATTTACGCAGGCTAATCGATTATTAGCTGGTTAGTTTCCTAAAGTGTTAAATATGAAAGTGTTTGATACATTTCTACAGCCCTAATAAATAACAATAAACAATAACCAATGGTTGTAAATGTTTGAACAGCAGCTCCTCGTTTTTCCCTCCTTTCCTCCATCACTTTCCTTCTCATTTGCTCCTCCACTCAGCACATCTCTACCCCCGTTTCTCTCACCGGTGCTCTTGCAGCTCTCGTTGTCGGGCTCCAGGGCCCAGCCTTCGTAGCAGGCGCACTTGACGGTGGCCTTCTCCTGTATGCAGCGCTGGCTGCACTTGAGGTGCTTGGCACAGAAGCTCTGGATCTGGCAGGTCTTGTTGTTGGAGCCCAGCTCCATGCCCGTTGGACAGGAGCACAGGATGCCCTCACCTGGGGCAATTGAGCAGTTGTGGCTGCAGCCTCCGTTGTCTACCGAGCACAGGTCTGCAGGGGTGGTGAAAGAAAAGAATGAGCACAGCAGCAAAGAAAGAGTCACAATAGGAAGAATGTGCAGAGATAATGTCTGCTATAACACCACTCCACCGCAGGAGCTGCAGACGGCAAAACAGGACATCTAACGTTTCTCATTCCGAGGCTGCTGTAGGAACACTCAGAGATTATGCAACTCCGTTTAAGACATGTTCTACGTTTTAAGTCATCATGTATCCCATCCGCATCTATCTAGCAATCTATCCACAAAGATGTCAGGCACTTTTATCTAGTGTAGTCATCTATCCAAATGAAGTACCTAGCCCAATCTATCCTAAACATCTATCCATCTAGCCCATCTATCAGGGTTATTCATCTAGCAATCTATCCATCCATCTATCTAGCAATCTATCCATCCATCTATCTAGCAATCTATCCATCTAGCAATCTATCCATCTATCTAGCAATCTATCCATCTATCTAGCAATCTATCCATCTATCTAGCAATCTATCCATCTATCTATCCATCTATCTAGCAATCTATCCATCTATCTAGCAATCTATCCATCTATCTAGCAACCTATCTAGCAATCTATCCATCCATCTATCTATCCATCCATCCATCCATCCGTCTAGCAATCTATCCATCTATCCATCTAGCATAATATCCATCTAGCTATCTAGCAATCTATCCATCCATCTATCCAGCAATCTAACAATCTAGCAATCTATCCATCTAGCAATCTATCCATCTATCTAGCAATCTATCCATCTATCTAGCAATCTATCTAGCAATCTATCCATCCATCCATCTATCTATCCATCCATCTACCCATCTATCCATCTACCCATCTACCGATCTATCCATCTACCAATCTATCCATCTACCAATCTATCCATCTACCAATCTATCCATCTACCAATCTATCCATCTACCCATCTATCCATCTACCCATCTATCCATCTACCCATCTATCCATCTACCTACCTACCTATCCATCTACCTACCTACCTATCCATCCATCCATCTATCCATCTATCCATCTATCTATCTAGATTCAATTCTTTTTTTGTGCCAACTACAGAATTTTTAGATCTAAAAAGCTGTATTATTATCAAAATCAGAAAAAAATCAATGTTAATTAAACAGTCTGTGTTAAGTCTTTATGACCACACTGGAAGATTCACCACCACCTCCATCTTTTGTGTGTGCTTACCACAGAGCTTCTCATCTGAGCCGTCAGGACAGTCGTCCTTGCCATCGCAGAGTTTTTCAGCGGGCAGGCAGATGGAGTCGTTGCTGGCACACACGTGGTGCGAGAGCTTACACATCAGTGCCTCGCAATTATCCTCGTCCGAGTTATCCTCACAGTCGCTGTCCCCGTCACACACCCACGCCTTACTGATACACCGGGCTAAAGAGAGAGAGATATTGCGACATATGCATTCACTGCATTGCCAATGCTAAAGCACAGCAAGACAGTTTCTAGAACTAGTTTTGGTTCAAAGATATTGGAGCCTGAACGCAAGATGAACTTAACCTTCACATAATAGCCAGTCTAAAACACCACACGCTTTAAAAACAACTCCAGCAGTCTTAATACAGAGATGCTCATCTGGTGTGTCTGTGGGATTTTGAACCACCCAAAAATGTGTGAGATCAAGCAGGCACTGATGTTTACCTCACCAGAATTAACACTGCCAATTGATCTTAAAAGGTGTTGTTTTTGTCTGTTTTTGGCCTCAGTGCTTTAATCCACTGCGGCATGGGCCCCTAACGTCCTAGCCTACCAACCTGAGTCCTTGCAGGCGAACTTGACGGCTGGGTCACACATGTGCGTCACGCCTTCGCAGTGCTTCTCGTCGCTTAGGTCCATGCAGTCGGTGTCGCCGTCGCACCGCCAGCGCATGGGGATACACAAGCCGTCCATGCGGCACTGGAACTCATCAGTGTGGCAACCTCCAGGGGGACGCGTAGCTGCAGCGACAGACCAGGAAGAGTTACGCAATGCATACACGCGCACACACACACACATACACATACACACAGACATACACACAGACATACACACAGACATACACACACACACACACACACACACACACACAGCTCTTCTTAATCAGGCCTAATGAGCGCAGCCTGGATGTGGTAACCCGCGTGAGCTGTGGTCATCACTGGGCTGGTTGTCCAAAGCAAACGTTCTCACGGGCCGTGTGCTCGGCACTGGCATCATTAAGCGGCCATACAGGCTGGTGTTAATGGTGAACGTCAGTCTTTGGCAGACCCTGAAAAGCACACTGGAGTGAGACTAATGATTTCTAGGGACTTCCCAATCCAACAGGACAGAACAGTATCAGTGCTGATCTCGGCATACGTAAACGGGTCCAACAAACCCAACCACGTTCCAAACTTTAGTAGGGGCTACTTTTCCCCGGTGTGCTTTATATCCACAAAACAAGCTGTTTTACTGTCTGCACTGTGGACTTATCTGAAGTGCAGTGTTAAGCTAGAGGATTAGCTAGAGTTTTAATAGATATTACCCAACATAAGCTAACATAATACGGAAAATATCTTTTCCTCCTCACTCCTTTGTCATCAGATAAACTGAAACACTGTTGGCTCAACACTGGGAATGTGTTGAGCTGTCTGTGAGGAATATGGGATAACACCCAATGTTGTGATAACAATTCACACCTCTCTCCACAAAGACAGCCGTCCCATGATAAAACAGACAACACAAACTTTCTTTATTTCTCCACTCTTCCCATAACAAGCTCACCAAACAAAAAAATGAGTCACCTGTGACCGAAACTTACCTGATACTGTGTAGTACAACCAGGAGCATGACTGAACAAGCATGGACTAAACAAGTTTCTCGATGTGGGCCACATCAATGTTTACCCATTCACAGAGAACTGCCCATATGGATCTGATTTGATGGATGCCTTCCCTGAATTTCCTGTAGACTAATGTTTTAGCCAGTGTTTGTAGACCCATATGACTGTACCATACACCTGCAAATCCAGCTACTTACTCCATACTATGGTCTATGCATAGTGGCTTACAGGGTTAATAGTGTTACAGGAGGGCCAATGTAGTGTTAGGAGTCAGGAATCGAACCCCCGTCTCCCACATGGGTTGGTATTTCCCTGGCAGGTAGTGGTGTTATCCACTGAACCACACCACCCACACGTTTTCCACACATTGATCAAAACATTTCCTACCTCTCAATCTACACTCTCATTTATACCCCGTAGGTATTTATAGCCCCATCATCTTCGTGCAGCGCCATCTGCAGGAACCTGAAGGTACTACGGAGACTAATTTTTAATTTTTTTTTATTTAGCTTATAAACTGCCTCAATATAAAACACTGTATTTAAACACAACTCAAACAGCTTTATAATTGCTGACCTTGGTTGCTTACCTACGAAGAAGAAGTTGTGCTACAGCATTTAGACAGTTGTAGCAAACTTTGCTTTCTTCATTGGACTAAAGAGTTAGAACCTCGGGCTACCTCTGGTGGAGCACAAAGTTCAGACTTCTCATGGTTCTAAAACTTATAACACTATAGAGAAACTAAACAGCCTAACTACAATCCAGTCTGCCATATCACAGCCATAGCTCATGTTAGAGTTCATTTACCAATTCCTATATTATTAAATTCAAGATACCATAAAATGGCCATCAAAATGGATGTCACTTAACGAAATATCTATATAATAAATAAAGCAGTATTAAACTGGTAGACAAATACTAAACTGAACTGTTATAAGTGCCTTTAATGTAAGTTATTTGTGGAAGTATGGTACAATACTGGCAGTTATTCTGTATTAAATGACTTAAGAAACCCTAGTTCTCAGGGATGGCACGTCCAACACTGGCATCATTAGACTCTGGGTGGAGAAGCTGGAACTTATAACAAAAGTCAGGCTATGGCAGAAGTTTGGCACTGCTAGACCTGGCCCTGCGGAGCACACTGAAGTGAGACTAATGACTTCCAGACACGAGGCTAAGCCAGGCCTACCGGCGCTCTCACACACACTGGCGCGAGCTGACGCACATTCGAACACTCACACACACTCAGTGTAAAGAGGGCAGGGCTCATCAGGCTGTCTGCCTGACTGTGCCGGACTGCAGATCTGTATGTTTACTAGCAGTGAAGTTTTTGGAAATCTGGTGGATTCTCCGTGGCACTGGTACTTCTTACGGCACCTGTGCAGTGCAACTCCTGCTTCCGGTAAGGCGGAACGGT